>QJPP01006933.1:0-437039 GCA_003996215.1 Jaltomata sinuosa
TTCTAATTTTCTCTTTGATTTCCTTATCTTTCTTTTAATATTTTTTAATTCATCCATAGCTCTGATACCAAACTGGGGGGTGGTCCTACTATTTTCCCTTTTCATGCTATTTTATCTAGAATAATTCTAGGGATTCTATATGGTGTAGTTCTTTTGTATAGAATTTTAAATAGTTTGCTTAGTTTTCTAGGATTCTTAACAAATTTTATCTTATAATTAATCCTACTTATTTTTTGCCATACTTCAAAATATTTTTCCATTTCTTAGTTGTTTATATCAAGGTTCCCTAAATATTTTTCCATTAATCTGAGTCTATCTCTAGGCAGTTTATATCAAGATTTCCTAGCTCTAAGTCTAATTCGCGCAACTCTATTTGATACCATTCTTGATTTATTAGTTCTAGGTCTTCGTTATTATATATTTTTTCCCATATTAGTTTCCTTATATCTGTAATTTCTATGTCTCTAAGCACATACAAAATCAATATTTTATAATCATAAATTACTTTATCATGCAAATATGTGAAATAAGTAGGTATTATTTCGTCATTCATGTTCATGTTTTTATGCTTTGCTTTTGAAATTGAGAGTTGAAAATTTTAAGTTAGGCTAGTCTTGAACGAAATTCGAGCAAGGTGTGATCTAGGGCAATTAGGGAGAGGATTGGGTTAAATTAATAATTATTTAGCTTATTTTTATGTTAGCTAAGACGATAAGGAATCCGTAGGACTTTTCAGAAGTGAATTAGAATGAGTAGAACTTCCGATATCGAACCTGACGTGAAGAGGTTAGTCCCAGATGTCATGATTTGAGGGTGTTTTATGAAAAAGGTTAAACTGAGATATTTTCTATGTTTTTGTCTCACCACATCCGCTATAGCGAATGGTGGGCCGCTATGCGGGCACCGTTATAGCGAAAACAATTCTGCTATAGTGATAATTAGAGTGGTTAACTCTGCTATAGCGAGAGGCTTCTGCTACGACAGTATCGCTATAGCGGCATTGGATCGCTATAGCAGGGTTAATTGCTATTAATGCATAAACTTTCCAAAAACGTTCATTATTTCACAAATACGTTTTGGTGAAGGCTGTGGTGATTTGGGGCGAACTCTACTGATTTTTCACCAGATTTCTTTGTTAAGGTAAGTCTTTTATCCCCGTAAATTAGTACTTTGATTTTTATGTCTTAGAATCGCTAGTTACAGGCCTTGGGGAGGATTTAGCTTGACCTAAGCTGTAAAATCTGGTATAAAAGGAATAAGGAGGTGAAAAACCTTTGGAGTTTGATTTAAAGTTGATCATTTATGATTGTATGACTTAAATTCGCTAGAATAACCTTAAAGATGGTAGTTTTTAGGTGAATTGTTGGTGGAAAAGCCCTAGAATGGGAGAAATAATCATGAAACTTGGCCTGGGATTTTGAGATTAGGCTATAATCTACGATGTTTAGGTCATTGATTAATTTGTATTTTATATTTCTGTTTTTACACCACAATCAAACCGAAGCTTCAAGAAAGGGGAAAGCTCAAGTTCGATAAAGCATTTCAGGTTTGGATTGAGGTAGGTGATGGTTATTGTTGTTGATAATTCAATTTGTGTTATATGTGCATGTTAACTGTTTTGTAGTATTACTTGCATAATACATGTACAAAAATAATTGTTAAATGATTGTTTGATATCTAAGTGTTAATCACATGCAATAGGTCTATTTGAAAGCTTGTTGGTCTTTACAAGTGTTATTTTGTTGTCATTGTATTGTGATTGTATTGATATCTATCATTATTGTGGAATGTGCCAGTATTTGAACATCTCCACGGGATTAATTGATTTAAAGTTGACAGGCACTTGTTGTCTAAAATTTGATACATGGACAAGAGCTCGTCCCATGTAGGTCATGACTAGTGGATGGCCATGAGACCCTTAGCATGTGTGTACATGTATTAGTGAGTGTGACGGTTCCATGAGTGGATCAAAGATTATGTGTTCTTGATTATTTAATTTCTTGAGTGGACCAGGCTTAATTGTTATTTATCATGCATATTGATTCCTTGAATGAACCAAAATTCTTTCTTTATTTATATATATATATATATATGTTGGTCCTTGAGTGACCGGGTTGACTTGCTTAAGTGCTAAGGTGATTTCTATGTAAATCGGGTTGCATGTTAATTGTCATAGATGATGTCCTGGGGATTCATGGGTAGTCTGGATATTTGTAAGATGTGACTTAACTTGTTTGTTACTTGTATAATTGGACATGTCTTATATAGTTGTTGAGTCAAGATCTTTGACTTGGAGACTATTTGGTGGTCATGATTGTCTTGACTTGTTATGTCAGTTGACTCATATTGATTGAACTACAGGTTTTTCTTATTACATGGTCAATGATTATGAACTGGATTTTAGAGTTCCATAATTTAGGAAACCATGGTTGTCTTGTTGTATTATGCTATACTTAAATGTTTATATTTCACATTTTTGGATGAGGTCGATGATCTTACCAGTACACTGTTATTTCTTGTGTACTGATACTACACGTGTCCTTTTTTATTGAGTACATGGCATATTCTGGCGACTGATGCGATACCTCAGCTGTGAGTCAGGCGACTTCCGAACTCAAGGGTGAGCTACATCTTCCTGGCTACCATGGGTTCTTCAGTTATTTCTAGTCCATTATTCGAAATTATACTTTATCTTTATTTTGGAGTTGCATCCCCTTCTTTCAGATAATTCGTAGAGTTTTGGTACAATGATTTTCAAATTCTAGGGATTTAATTTTTGCAAGTTGTTATTATTATTTTTAGAGATATGAATCATTGGTTTACTTAATGAAGATTGCTTAGTTGCTTAATATTTTCTGAAGTATTGATTGGTTTTTGATTCTCCCACCAAAGATTTAGTGTGGATGTACTCGTAACGAATTTAGGTCGTAACATCCAATCTCCACGCTACGGTCCCTCCTCTATGTTGTCGGTGTTGCTCCACGCTTCCGTTGTTTCTCTCCTTCTGTCGCCATTGTTTAATTTGCAAGGGTTAGGATTTCTTCTTTTTTTAATTACATTATTATTGCTAGATAATTTAGGTTAGTTTTTATCTATTAATTTTAGGTTAAGGTTAGTAGTTGAACTTGATAGTGCATTTGTTAGGTTGAATTTGATTTAGGTTAATTTTTTCAGTTACATTGTTAGTGAATGATTTTAGGTTGAATTTGAGTTTAAGATGTTTCAAATACATTAATATATATGAACTTAAATTGGTAATTGTGTGAACTTGATAATGAATTTGAACTTGATAGGTTAATAAGTTTCAATTACATTAAGTTATATGAATTTGAATTTGTAATTGTATGAACTTGAACTTGTTAGTGAATTGTATGAACTTGAATTTATTAGCGTATTGTATAAACTTAAGTTTTTTAGTGAATTGTATGAACTTGAAATTGTTAAGTTTCAATTACATTATTAGTGAATTGTTTAAGTTGAATTTGTGAAGCTTTTAGGTTGAAATTGTGATGAATTTATGTTGAATTTGAGTTTACAAAGTTTAAATTACATTAATAAATATGAACTTGAATTTATAATTGTGTGAACTTGAATTTATTATGAATTTTATGAACTTGAATTTATTATGAATTTTATGAACTTGAATTTGTTAGTGAATTATTTAGGTTGAATTTGTTAAGTTTCAATTATATTACTGCGGAGATAGTTAGAGTAAAATGGTTAGAAGTAAATTAATTATACAATTAAATTTATATATATATTTGATGGGTTTAGAGTGATTGATCTGGAACTAAAACTTAGTGACATAGGGATTGAGTTAGAAGCAAATTAATTTAAATTATATAACATATGTTATCTAATTAGAAGAAAATAATTAAAGCTTTATTCATTATAATTTTAATAATAATTATTAAATATTAAATATTTCTTAATAATTAAATAATAAAATTAATTATCAAGATAAATTAATTAATCTAAATTTATATGTGATCTAATTTATAATTTAATATCTATATTTTGCAGATGAATTATCGTTTATGAATATATGATATGGCTAATGAAACTCGTGGGGGTGTCACTTGACCTTTTTCAAAGTCAGTGGTTGATTAGGTTTCCTTGTCAGCAATGCAAGTGCATGAAATTTTTTAATCCAGATACGATTATATTTTTTCTATATCGTAAAGAATTTAAGCTTAGATATTTGGTGTTGGTTGTTCATGGAGAGATTGATGGGTTGAATGATATATTTATAATCTATTGCCTATGAGTATCACGACCTAATTCGCCGCGAGTGGCACCCACCCAAAATTCTCGGTGAGCAAACCAAGTAACCAAGCCAATATCTAACTAAGTCAAATAGCTAAAATCAGTTGCATTAAATAAAACTAGAATTCACAACTAAAAATAGTTAACAATAAAGATCATGCGAAAAATACTCCTAGAATCTGAAAGTTGTATACCAAAATATCTACTAAGTCTAGAATATGGGGATCCAACCCCAAAATAAAGAAGACTGAGTTTGAAATAATGAACTCAAAGTAAACTAGATGAAATCATGGTAGCCCGGAAGAGGCAGCTCATCCTTGAATTCTGAAAACATCGGGACTACAACTGAGGTCGCATAGCCGTCGTTAAAATATATCTTGTACTTGTGTACTGGTAGGATCATCGGCCAGCTCCAATAAATGAAATATGGATAATAAACTAAAGCTGAGTAAATCAGGACGAAACATGTATCAATGATTCAACTAAATACAACTCAGACCCCCAAATCACCACCTTGACTAATCAGCTATACGAACATGTCAAACTCCACACAATAATAGTATGCAAACAATAGGGTCCCTAGGAAAACATCTATTGTGCTTTACATGCAATCTCGATCTACACAAGAATTAAACCAGCCTGTAAACACAATCACCCGATCACTCATGGGCCAATATGCAATAAATATATTACAAGACACAAACCCGATTCTCTCATGAAACTATCAAACAGAACACAATCAATATGTATAATCAAACATGTATCAGACGTGATACTCGAGCCAACTATTATAGAACCTGTACCAGGCATGGTACCCGAGCCAACCATTAGATATCTCATATCAGGCGTGATACCCGAGCTAACTGATATATGTATTCCGTACCAGGCGTGGTACCCGAGCCAATCGAATGTAACAGATAATCCAATAATCAACAATAATGAACACAACCACACTTATAAGACAAGTAATAAAGACAAGTTCATTTCACATGATTGACAACCGGACAT
Organism: Jaltomata sinuosa; assembly: GCA_003996215.1. Taxonomy (NCBI): domain Eukaryota; kingdom Viridiplantae; phylum Streptophyta; class Magnoliopsida; order Solanales; family Solanaceae; genus Jaltomata; species Jaltomata sinuosa. The sequence goes on from QJPP01006933.1 coordinate 5,275, forward strand.
CATAACATTCATCATTTAATTCCCTAAGCCATGAAATATGCAGACAATACTAAGCAACAGTTACAATGCACACATATCATGAATGGAAAACAAACAAACATCACCTACCTCGAATTAGCCTGAAAGCTCTACTGGACCGGAGCCTTTCCGTTTCCTGAAGCTTTCGCTTTCCCTTTGTCTAAAAACAATTACACATAATACTACAATCAGTCAATGTGGCCTAATAATTCCCAGATTATATTCAAATCCTAATCCCCATGCCAATTTCATGATCATTCCACCCATCCCAGGATTTTTCCACCATTAATTCGCCTAGCACTATCATTTTTACGGTTACACTTAGCAAATTATAGTGAATTAATCATGAAATAACAATTATAACCAAGACCCAAGAATCCTACACCCTAAAATTTCCATTACACTAGATTATTCTTTCTTAGGTCAAGCCAAACCTCCTCCCCCCTCCAAGTTCGTAAGTATCGATTCTAAGGTCCGAGAATCGAAGTACTAAATAGGGGAGTAAAATCCTTACCTTTATGATAGATTTTGATGGAAAACCGAGTTGGAGTCGCCAAAATCTCCTCTTCCCTTCTCTAAAATAATATTGAACAATTTTGAATATTTTTGGGGATGTTTTGGTATTTACTGCAACTTATTTCACTATAGTGATCTCCACTCTGCTATAGCGATGCCGCCGTAGCAGAACCTACCTGCTATAGCGGTGTTGACTGCCTTGACTTTCACTATAGCGAGAATTTCTCTGCTATAGCGGTTATCACCATAGAGAAGTGTCAACCGTTATAGAGATTGACACGAAATAGAACCTTATAAAATATCTCAGATTTTTCCATTTTACAACACACCTTCAAACCTTGACGTTCTAAACTAACCCTTTTACGTCAAGTTCGATTTTGGGAGTTCTACTCGCCCGATTTCACTTTCGAAAAGTCCTATGAACTCATTAACATTTTAGCTAACAGAAAAATTATCTCAACCTTAGATATTTTATACAATCCTTTCCTGGATTACCCTAGACCATACCTCACTCAAAAATCATCCGATACTAGTTTAGTTCAAAATTTCTAACTCCCAAACTCGAAAGTTTTTTAACTTAGTTTTTTTTAACGAATAGTTTATCCATAACGATGGAACATGTCATTACAATGGGTGAACATAGTAGGTCCGCACATAATTAAAATAGTTTTCAACATGATAGAGTGCATGAAATTGTCAATGATACTTTTGGGATACAAGATGGTATTAAACTCGAATGGTATTTTGAAAAAACTCCCAATGAAGAAGCAAGATGCTTCTATCAATAAATAAAAGAGGATAGTCATCCACTATGTATAGGAATTTCATATTCTGTGATATCAATTGCAGTTAGACTGATCAATATCGAATCAAATTGGAGTGTTTCTCAAGCTGCTATGGAATCTATGGTTGATCTTTTAAGAGATCTAGTTAACTCGGAGTTGTGCATACCTAAGAATTTTTATCAGACAAAAAAATTAATTTTTAAGTTAAAATTATCGTATGATAAAATTCATTATTATGTAAATAATTGCATATTATGTAAAGAGATTGTACGCGTCGATGAGTTCTGCCCTTCATATGAGATGACACCGTAAAAATAAAATGACACTCGATGTTTTGTCTCATCTATCAGATGAAAAAGTTTGAAAGCATTTCTGTAGAACTCGTCCTGATTTTGCTAGTGAGCCAAGAAATATTAGATTAAGCTTGTGTGTAGATGGTTTCACACACATTCTCTAATTTTATTGCATCTTACTCTTGTTGGCCTGTATTCCTTACTCTATATAATCTTTCTCCTGAAATGTGTATTATAAGTCCGTACATATTCTCAAATTATATTAATTTGGATCTTCATAATTTAAAAAGTTTGATTGATGTTTATCTGCAACTTTTGATAGATGACCTAAAATAATTATGGTATGAAGGTGTAGTGACATATGATATATCAGCTAAAAAAATTCTTATGCGTGCTTCTCTAATGTTGACTGTTAATGATTTTTCTGCATATGAGATGTTGTCTGATTGGATGACTGATGAAAAGTTAGCCTGCCTGTATTGCATAAAAAATTACTAAAGCATTTACTTTAAAGTATGACCAAAAAAAATTTATGATTTGATTGTCATCGTCGATTCTTGCCAGTTGATCATGAGTTTAGGTGTATGAGATATTCTTTTAGAAAGAATAGTATTAAAAATAATCTGCCATCTCCATTATTGTCAGAAAATGAGATTTGAAAGAGAGCTTGTCGATTGCCTACAATTATAGAAGATACACCTTTTAAACTTCTTGGTTAAGATGTTGAACATAAATGGATTAAACAAAGCATATTTTTAGAGTTACCATATTTAAAGGATAATCTTCTACGATATATTCTTGATGTAATATACATTAAAATATATCATTTTGATAATTTATTCAACACAGTGATGAATTTTAAGGGCAAGACAAAAGATAATTTAAAGATTAGAATGGACATAAAATATTGTAAGAGAAAGGCATTGTAGTTGTGTAACAATTTGTTCAGTCGTTATTAAAAGGTACCTCATATCAGGTGGATTATTTGTGTGAAGAAACGGGTTAGAAAACTTCCGGGTTGAGGAGTTGGAAATCTTGGGCTAGGCTAGTCTCGGATGAATTCTGAGTAAGGTAAGGTCTAGGGAAATCCAAGTGTGGATTGGGTATTATATCTTGGGTTGAGCTATTTTTTTTGTTAGCCAAGACCTTAAGGAGTCTGGAGGACTTTTCAAAAATGAATTCGGGTGAGTAGAACTCCCGATATCGAATTTGACATGAAAGAGTTGGTACGAAATGTCAGAATTTCGAAGTGTATTATAAAATGGACTATTTGTGGGGATGTGGGGGTTTTCTGAGGTTCTGTTTCATGTGAACCACTATGGCGGTTGACACAGCGCTATAGCGGCCTCCGCTATAGCAGAGAAATTACTGCTATACAAAAGTCAATACCAGTTAGTATAGTGGTAGGTTCCACTATGATGGTACCGCTATAGCAGAGCGTGGACTGCTATAGTGGAGTGATGGGATCAGAAAACTCAAAAATGGGTTTTATATTTTCATTCTCTCCCATTCAGCCTCAAAATAGACGAGGGTTACTCCAAGAACTCTCCTTTGCTGCTCCAAGGCTTGGGAGTTATGGAGAGGGGAGATTCTGGCTAAAAGGATACAAAACTATGGATTTTGAGCCTGTCATCCATCAAGGAATGCCTTCATGGAGCTAGAAATTGCACTGCGCAACTTTTTGGCATCCAATTGAGTAGATTAACCTGCTTCCTCTTTGTATTTATTGTATAGACGAAAAGAAGAAATCATGTCTAGGCTTTCGGGCATGAAGTCTGAAAGAGTATTTTGTTTGGCTGATTTGAATTAGGAAATGATTGAGTAGGGATATGGTATGGTCAAATGCTGGACTATTTTTGGTTATTAGGTGTGGTTTGATGATAGAATCCAGGAGCTAGGATGTCGGGAAGGTTCGGAGAACTGAAAAAGCTTGGGTAATTAAGTGATTGGTTAAACGGGGGAATTTGGAAATGTTTTGCTATAAAAGAAGTAGGATAATAATAAGCCTTGAATTACCAAGGGTAAGGAATGTCTTCTCCACATTGTGCCTATTCTAGAAGAAGGTTCGAGAATAAATGTATGTACCTTTCATGTGTTAAAAAGGAGTGAACGGGGAGTCAGTCTTCGGACGGGATTCAAGGTTGAGGTATATACCCGGGGATAGGGGTAGGTGATGGCTATTTATTTCCATTATGCATTGTATGTTCGTGTGCTTTTGCTTAAGTGTTATATGAGTTGCATGCTTAGGAAATGAATTATGAATGTCTAATTGTCTGATTATCAGTCTTGTGAAATGAACTTGATTGTTGCTTGTTGGTTTACAAGTATGTTTTGTTCATTATTTGTGATTGATTAGATTTGGTGTGACATTCGGTTGGCTCGTGTACCATTTTATTAACGATTTACTCGGATACCACGCCTGGTATGGGAATACTAACGGTTGGCTCGGGTACCACGCCTGGTATGAGAATACTAACGGTTGGCTCGGGTACCACGCCTGGTATGAAAATACTAACAGTTGACTTGGGTACATGCCTGGTACGTGATACTAATGGTTAGCTCGGGTATCACGCTTGGTACAGGTTCTATATTAGTTGGCTCGGGTACCATGTATGATACAGGTTTAATTATACATTATTGACTGTGTTTATCGAAGGTTTCATTAGTGGATCGGGTTTATTGCTGAAATTGTGCTTGTGTATGTTGGTCCTTGAGAGGCCGGGTGGTTACACTAAATTATGGGGTTGGTTCTGGGGTGGATCGGGCATGACAGGTTAACACTAGGTGTTGGTATGGAGATCCTTGGTCGGTTCGAGAAGGATAAAAAGGGTAATTGCTATTGTTACTTGCTCATTATTTAAGTTGGTTGTTGAACCTGTTTCATGTGGTTAATAAGTTTAAAAGAAAGACGGAGAGTTTGAAATTATATTTTTATGAGTCTAATTATTACCTATTGTTCTTCACCTGTTGGTTTCTTGAGAGGGCTGGGAGTTATTATTATTTGGCGAATAGTTGGTCCTTGAAGGGCCGGGTAAGGGTGCTTAAGTGACAATGTGGTTCTTCTGTGAACCGAGGTCGCATGTTATTGGCATAGATGATGTCCTAGAGATCCTTGTTTGGTAAAGGTTATGTAAAAAGAATATGTGTTTATTGTCACTGAGAATCGTCAATGTCGGTTAGACTTGTTATGTGCGGTTGATGAGCTAAGAAGGAGACTTGTGGTCTAGCTATAATATTGGTTATGGTTACTTGTCGAGTATGGCCCTAGGGTCATTGGGATGATTTTTACTAGTAAGTGATAGTACGATGATTGTGGTCTACGTCACTAAGTAGTGGGGTTTACTCATAGTGGTTGACTGGGGTAAGGAATTGGTAGTCCGGGTATGGACATAGATGTCGGGTAATGACAAGCGTGACTTGGGAAATCTAGGTGACCAGGTGACTTGGGAAGTCGAGGTGACAAGTGCGACTTGGAAAGTCTAGGTGTTAAGATGACTTGGGAGTCTAAGGGTCAAGGTTACTTGGAAAGTCAAGGTGACAAGTGTGACTTGAGAAGTCTAGGTGTTAAGATGACTTGGAGAGAGTCAAGGTGAGTTGGAAAGTCTCAGAGATAGGCAGGCTTGGGTTGATATTGGGTTTTGGTAAGGTGAATGTTTATGGGTTGAAGTATTTAACTTATGTATTTTTCTTGACTTCTTATATGATGGTATGAGTGGATTCGGGTCAACCGATGATGCCTACCAATATGTGTGTTTGTATTGATTCTACTCTTGCTATACCTTTTTGATATATTCTGGTTACAGGGTTGGTGATATTTCATAGATACACGATGATGGCAATCCCCAGCAGCTCCTACTTCTTGATTCTATGGTGGAGTTGTGTATTCTTTTATTTTTGTATCACTCTTATAGTAGCTCTTGTACCAGCTTAAACTAGGTTCTGGGGAGGATTATTTCCAAATTGTAAATGGTTTTATTTCTTTTTCTGCATTATCTTTTGGATCAGGTGGTAAGGGTTCTCCTATCTAAGTAGATTAGAGTAGGTGCCCACACGACCCGGTAGTTGAGTCATGACAAGTTGCAAGAATCAGAGAATGGTAAATTATTTAAGTCCCAGGCCAACTTTTCGTTCACATTGGATGAGAAATGAGTGATTTGTGAGTGGATTAAGAAATTGAGAATGTCAGAGGGTTATGCTTCAAATTTGAAAAAGCAGGCAAATATGAAGGAAGGTAAGTTGTGTGATATGAAAAGTCATGATTGTCATATTTTCATGTAAATTTGATTCCTATCGCATTAGCCACCTACTTGACAGGATATGAAAATCAATCATAAAAATAAGTTTCTTCAAAGAATTGTGTTCTAATACTTCATGGAAGAGTAACTTGGCAAGGATGGATCCAAATATTTCTTTCATTACCACTAAGTTGGAGAAGATATTTCCATGTGACTTCTTTGATATGATGGAACATCTTCTAATTTACCTTGTAGAGGATGCACGCCTTGGAGACCCAGTTCAATACAAGTGAATGTATCTGTTCGAGAGGTAATGATCCTTAACTGATTGAGTTATTTTCTTGCTTAAATTATTACTAACTAATATGCAATTATACAGGACTATTGGCAAGTACAAACAATCTGCTAAATAAAGGTCTATGATCGAAAAATATATTTGTGAAGTTTATCTTGTAAGAAAAATTACTCATTTTTGTTCTTACTGCTTTAGGGATCAAGTGTCATGTACAAAAAATAGACTCAATCACAATAATAATGATGATAGTGATCCTTATTATCGACTGACTTTAATTTTTAATTAATCTAGTTGAGGCTCTAAAATACATAAAAGACGAGATTTGACTAGTATGAAGATGCAAATAACGTAACTGTGACATATATTTTGCTCAATTATTTTGAGATCCAATCATATCTTAAGTAAGTATTAAATTGTGTTATTGAACTATGTGAATTTAAATACTTAGTGTTAAATTAATTAAAAAAATTAATGTACATTAAATAATTTATTCATAAGCACATGGGGTATGATGTCATATGTATAAGATTTTTAATAGGCTGAGAGATTATGTAAGTGTGGAAGCTCATATTGAATCAACAAGTATAATATACTAATTTACTAAAAGTCTATATTTTTTATTAATAATATGTAGATTCATGCTAAATATATTATTGTTGAATATTTACAATTGATGAGAAATGTTGCATTAGGACCTAATAATTAAATTCAGTTGATGAATAAGTATTGTATGAATGATTTCAGATTTTAAATTGAAGAAATTTTTAAGCATAAAAAAGTTAACAATAGCGAAGTGTGTGTTTAAGGTGATGTCGATGATAGTGAATAAACTATTAAATATTATGATGTAACACAAAAGATCATTAAAGTTAGGTATCCTGAATGATCGAGGAAAAAAATAGTATTATTTCGATACAAGTGATTTGATCCATCACATAGATGTATAGGTAAATCAATAAAATAATATAATTGAGTTAAGCACACGAAATAGTATGATCGCTATGATCCTTTTATCATTGCATACAATATCAAATAACTGTATTAAACTCCATATCCATTGCGTAGAGATAAGGCTGATTGGTAGATATTATAAAAATTAAGCATGTGGCTGTATGAAAATTGACAATGTGTTAGATGTGGCATACTAGAATGATGTGACAGTTGTTCTTAAAATAGTGAATGTTGAGTTGAAAAATAGTCTAGAACATCCTCAACACATATTAAAAGAAGTTTTCTGATGATAAGATAATTGTCACTGCAAATATTGAGGAAGAAGATGAAGAAAATAAATCAACCAGGGAGAAAGAATAGGATGATGATTATGAAACAACTGATGAGACAGAATGGGATAATGATGAAAATGAAACAAGCAATGATGAAGAATGGGACAATATAGACTATCATGTTAGTTTATTTCTTTAGAATAATTATATTTAATATATATATATTAAATATAGTAATAATAAGAGTAGTAAATCAAGTAAGAGCAAGAAAAATCAATTAAAACGCCTATAGATTCTAGCGATGCTTTAGGTGGTCTTTCATATTTGCCACATATGCACTTTTCTCCACCAGTGTTTTATGCTCCCTATGGTAATGGACATTTCACATATTTTTAGGGTACATCTTCTTGAATGTACTCTTATACTGCTCATTTCTCTTCTACTGATTCACTATCTCCATTCACTACTCCTCATATTTTCATGCCTACACCCGCTATGCTTTCAGTATGAGATAACTCGACATTCACATTGTTGGGTACTCTATCCTCACGTTCATCTTTTCACCTATTCGACTTGTAATTTAGAGATACTAACTCTGAATCTGACACACAAACATGTACTTCTCTTTTGACTCAGCGTCATGTACTTTCGCCACTATCATCATCACCTGCAGTAGCACATGATTGAACCGGTCTTGCACCTGGAGAATTTGGATGATCTTGGTAAAGTGATGATCGAGCCTGATGGAGTTGGGTAAATTTGTTTTCTAAATTAATTTAACTTTATTTTATTTTTCATCTTAATTAATTATTCTTGACATGTTTGTTTATTATATTTTTTGTAGGTTTAGTTCAGCAAAATCGGCTAGAGCTGCTTTAAAAGAGAGTGTTAGGAGACTTTATATGTTCATACCCTTGGACTAGTTGAGATGAAATTCCAAATGCAATACAACAGATCATGTTTGATGAGTTTAAGGTATACTATTTAATAAATTTCTGAATTAACTTTTCATAACATATCATAAAATTATACTAGTCACTTGATTTTCAAATATTGTGTACTTGATATGCAAAGTACAATAAGATCATGTCCACGACTTTTGATAGAAAGGCCAATGCCAGAATGTCTGACTGATTTACACATTCTCAAAAATATGAAAAAGGTCTGATTGGCTTCGACCTTATAACAACCAGGTCAGTCGTTATGGGTAGTCCAATCGTGCTAAATTTTAGAGTTAGAAAACTCCGAGTTTGGGGGTTTAAAATTTTGGGCTAGGCTAATCTCGGCCAGTTTTGGAGCAAGGTGGAGTCTAGGGCAATACGAGTAAGAATTGGGTTCGATGTCTTATGTTGAGATAGTTTTTCTCGTAGCTAACACATAGAGGAGTTCAGGGGACTTTTTGGAATCGCATTCGGGTAAGTAGAACTCTCGGAATCGAGGTTGATGTGAAGGAGTTGTTTTGGAACGTCGGGAAAATAAGTTTGTTATAAAATAGACTAATTTTGGAGGTTTTACGACTTTCTCTCCCGTGTCAACCGCTATAGCGATTGACACTCCACCATAGCAACCTCTGCTGTAGCAGAAAAATTACTGTTACAGCGGGAGTCAACATCGGTCAGTCTCCACCATAGTGGATGACTCCACTACGGTGGTACTGCTATAGCAGAGCGGACCTCTATAGAGGGCTCGACGGGAATTAAAGCAGAAACATTCCACAAAACATTCAATTTTCACAATTTTATTTTGGGAGAAGGGCAAGTTTCCTCCATTTTCTATTGTTTTTCTTTCCTAAGGTAAGGTTTCTACTCCCCAATCTTCGTACTACTTTTCCTACGCGGTAGAATTGCTAGGAGAGAACTTGGAGAAAAGTTGGAATAACCTAGGGATGATAGAATCCGGGGAAGAAGGGGGATTCTAGGCATGAAAGTTCTTGGGTATTGTTAAAAGTAAGGTATTATGATTGCATATTGCTAAATTCTCTATTTTTATCTGTGAAAATGATAAAACTAGGGAAATTAATGGAGGGAAACCAGGGAAAAAGGATAGGATGATCATGGGTGGCCTGAGGGTCTGGGATTTGGTATAATTCGGGTAATGCGCAAGCCTTGTTGTTGATTCAAAGTACTTGTATGTTGTTTTAGACCAAGAACGAGAAAGAAATCCGGAACACGAGAAAGCTCGGGTTGAGTAGAGCTTGGATCATTTTGAGGTAGGTGATGGCTTACGATTCATGTGAATCTTGTATATTTTATACTCTTATCTAAGTGTTTATATGAATTGCATTGCTTAGAGGAATTGTGTAGAATGTCTAAGGATCCTATTTTACAGTTTGTGAATTAAATGGTGTGTTGCTTGTTGGTTTTATAAGTTGTTTGTTCATTATTTGACTGTGGATTGTTGACATTCGGTTGGCTCAGGTACCACGCCTGGTACAGGTATAACAAATGGTTGGCTCGGGTACCACGCCTGGTACAGGTATAACAAATGGTTGGTTCGGGTACCATGCCTGGTACAGGTATAACAAATGGTTGGCTCGGGTACCACACCTGGTACATGTATAACAAATGGTTGGCTCGGGTACCACGCCTGGTACGAAATACTAACGGTTGGCTCGGGTACCACGCCTGGTACGGGTTTAGTTTACTGCATCATTGCATTTATATTATTGCATTGCATTGACTGTTATTGGTTTCGTGAGTGGACCGGGCTGCTTTATTGAATTCTGATATTGGTTGGTGGTCCTTGAGTGACCGGGAATCCTGTTATGTCTGTTGAAATTGTCTTGGATTAGGTTGGGTTGTCTGTTTAACACTTAGAGGTTATTTAGAGGGGATCCCAGGATGGGTCCGGGCTAGACGAAAGGATGGTTTATTAGTTATGTGATTGTTGTTTATGGTTATCAAGGGTGAATTTCATGTGGGGACAAGCTAGGTAGAGATATGTAGTTTAGGGGAGCCTGTTGACTCGTTGCATGTTTTCCGTACTTATACTTGATTTGATGTACTGAATTATACACTGTTGATTTGGAACTGGCTGATGATCCTACCAGTACACAATGGTGGTTTACTGATACTGCACTTGCTTTTCTTTCTTGTGAGTACAGGCAATCTTCCAGCGGTTGAGACGCAACCTCATCTGTAGTACCAGCATTTCCAAACTTCAAGGGTGAGCCGCTTTGATTGAGCTGCCTTGAATCTATCATTAGGGTTGTAGCCCATTTGTTTCGGGCTTAGACTATTTCCTTATATTTTTGGGGTTGCATCCCCGTACTCTAGATATTGATAGAATTATTTGGTACTACTACTTTCAGATTCTAGGGAGAAATTTTTGCAGGTTAACTTAATAAAGTTATTTTATTATTATTGAATTGCTAGTTTACTTTTATGTACTGGTTTTGAGCTGTTAGAACGATTAAGTTTGGGGAAGTGATGGTTCCCTCACCCGGGGGTTGGGTGAGTGACACTCATGGTGGTCTGGGTCATGACAAAGATGGTATCAGAGCCCTAGGTTCGTTGATCTCGTCATATCAAACAGGTCTAGTAGAGTCTTGCAGAACGGTGAGGAGATGTCCGTACTTTTCTTCAAGAGGCTATGGGGTTTTAGGAAAACCTATCTCTTCCTTCTTTCCTTCGTGCTATAACTTGATTCCAATTGGTATCTGGTGATACAAATTGGTATCTAACCTCATTCACTCTTTTGTCCGCAAATGGTTAACACAAGGAACAATAGAGCTAGAGCAGCGGTCCCAGTAGCGGGCCTGGCTATCCGTGGTAGAGGCAGGGGAAGGGGTAGAGAAAGAGGTAGAGCCACACCCGCCAGGGGTGGGGCTCGAGCTGCTGCTGATGCGCGTGAGGCAACCCCTCATCCACCTCAGGAACATGTTGTTGAAGATATAGAAGTTGTGGCTGAAGATGGTGAGGCGCAGGAGGAAGCGGCACCTATTGGGGGTGCAGGCCTTTCTACTATAACACCAAAAGCCTTTCAACAGGCTTGGAATATTTTGAGTGGTTTAGTTGGTGCTGGAGACATACAAGCAGCTTTTGCAAACCAGGCCTTGGGTACTCAACCAGCAGTTACTACAGCGCGTAGGATGGATGCAGCTTCAGGCACGAATGATTTCTTCAAACCAATGCTAGGCCCAGTGATGACAGGGAATGAGCATGAGATGCTGACCAAGTTTCTCAAGCTGAAACCTCCTACTTTTCAGGGTACTGATAGGGAGGATGCTTATGAGTTTATCTTTGATTGATATGAGAGGTTTCACAAGTTGGGTATTGTACGTCAGCATGGGGTTGAGTTTGTCACATTTCAGCTGCAGGGTGATGCTAAGCAGTGGTGGAGGTCTCATGTAGAGTGTCGGTCTGCTGTTCTACCTCCCACTGACTTGGGAACAGTTCCACGCTTTGTTCTAAGAGAAGTACGTACCCCGTACTTTGAGGGACCAGAAAAAGGATGAGTTCTTGAACTTAGAGCAAGGTGGCATGTCAGTCTCTTCTTATGAGGCTAAGTTTCATGCCTTGTCTCGTTTTGCCACACAGATGTTGGGTTCCGAGGAGAAACGGGTCCGGTTGTTTGTGAAAGGGTTGAATACTGAACTGCAGGTACTGTCAGTGCATATGACTTCTTCAGGGAATGGCTTTAATGATGTGGTGGATTATGTGAAGAAGTTAGAAGGAGTCAAGCAAGCGGGGCAGGCTAAGGCTTTAGCCAAGAAGCCCTGGCATGAGGGAAATTTTGGTAGCTCATACTCCAGGGGCCAGAATCAGCAGGCACACCCAGCCCATCCTATTTAGTCATCTCTGCCAGCTGCTATAGGTGGTCGTCAGGGAGCTCATAATCACTTTACAGCTCCTAGAGGCCAGGGAGGATTTATACATCAGCTAACAGGCCTACACTTGACCGTGGTTGCTTCCATTGTGGTTATATAGGCCACTTTAAGAGGGAGTGCCCACTCAAGCAGACAGGTAATCAGGGTCAGCAACAGTCTAGAGCGGTGGTCCCGACAGGTAGAGGCGATAATGCTAGAAGTCGTCTACAGGGTGGGCGAGGTAACTTTCAGGGGGACTGGGGCGACAGAGGGAATGGCAGTGCAGGCAGGGGTGCAGCACAGCCGGTCCGGGAAATTGCCCGGGTTGATGATCGAGCTCATTGCTATGCTTTTCCAGGGAGGACCAAGGCGGAAGCATCAGATGCGGTGATCACATGTACCATTCTTGTCTGTAATAAAATGGCTTCGGTATTATTTAACCCAGGTTCTACATATTCTTATGTATCTGTGAGTTTTGCGTTGGGTCTAGAATTGACTTGTGATATCCTTGATTCCCCTATCCATATATCTACCCCAGTTGGAGAGTCTGTGATTATGACTCATGTTTATCGTGACTGTTTTGTTGTGTTTGTGGGATTGCATACTTGGGTAGAATTGGTAATCCTGGATATGGCTAATTTTGATATTATCTTGGACATGACCTGGCTGTCCCCTTATCATGCTGTGTTGAACTATAACACCAAGACTGTGGCTCTAGAGATTCTGGATAAGGATAGACTAGAGTGGGAAGGTGTGTACCAGCCTAAGCCAGTTAAGGTCATATCATTTGTTCGGGCTATAAAGCTAGTGAGAAGGGGGGTGTCTAGCCTTCTTAGCTCATCTCCAGGATGATAGTGTAGAGTCCTCATCTATTGAGTCAGTTCCGGTAGTTTCTGAGTTTCTAGAGGTGTTTCCAGTGGATTTGCATGGTATGCCTCCAGATAAGAATATAGACTTTTGTATTGATTTGGAGCCAGACACTCATCCTATTTCTATTCCTTCGTATCGTATGGCTCTGGCAGAGTTAAGGAAACTTAAGACACAGATGCAGGAACTCCTAGATAAGGGATTTATCCATCCCAGTGCTTCGCCTTGGGGTGCTCCTATGTTGTTTGTAAAGAAAAAATATGGTAGTATGCGGATGTGCATAGATTATAGGTAGTTGAACAAGGTGACCATCCGGAATAAGTACCCTCTACCCCACATTGATGATTTGTTTGACCAGTTTTAGGGTGCATCGGTGTTTTCAAAAATTGACTTGAGATTGGGGTACCATCAGTTGAGGATCAGGCCTGAGGTCATTCCTAAGACTATTTTTTGGACTCAGTATGGGCATTACGAGTTCCTAGTAATGTCATTGGGTTTGACCAATGCGCCAGCAGCATTCATGAGTTTGATGAATGGGGTATTTAAGTCGTATTTGGATTCCTTCATGATTGTGTTTATCGATGATATTTTGATGTACTCTAAGAGTAGGGAGAAGCATGCTAGTCATCTCCGTATTGTGTTGGACATCTTGAGATGCCAGAAGCTTTATGCAAAGTTCTCCAAGTGTGAATTTTGGTTGACTTCAGTTGCGTTCTTGGGGCATGTAGTGTTAGAAAAGGGGGTGACGGTAGATCCCCAGAAAATTAAAGCAGTCAAGAGTTGGGTCTATCCTAGCTCTGTGACTGAGGTAAGGAGTTTTGTTGGGCTCGCAGGATACTACTGAAGGTTTGTTAAAATTTTTGCATCTATTTCTACTCACCTGACCAGGCTGACACAAAAAGATGTACCATTCGTGTGGTCAGACAAGTGCGAGGAGATCTTCCAAAAGCTCAACACACTTCTGACCACGACTCCTATATTGTCCTTGCCGGTTGAAGGTAAAGACTTTATTATTTACTGTGATGCTTCACATTATGGTTTGTGTGATGTGTGATACAGGATAAGAATGTGATAGCCTATGTATCTAGGTAGTTGAAGGTGCATGAGAGAAACTACCCGACTCACGACTTACAGTTGCCAGCAGTGGTCTTTGCACTCAAGATTTGGAGACACTATCTCTATGGTGTCAAGTGTGAGGTTTTCACCGATCATCGCAGTCTGCAACATGTGTTCACTCAGAAGGATTTGAATTTGAGGCAGAGAAGGTGGATGGAGTTATTGAAAGACTATGATGTTACCATTCAATATCATCTAGGTAAGGCTAATGTGGTGGCAGACGCATTGAGCCGGAAGATAATTAGCATGGGTAGTTTGTCTTATTTGGGAGTGTCCAAACGACCATTAGCAAGGGAAATTCGGGCCTTGGAGGCCAAGTTCATGCACTTGGGTGTTTCAGAACAGGGTGGATTGTTGGCCAACATTGAGGTCAATGCCACCTTCATAGAGGAAATAAAGGCTAAACAGTTTCAGGATCCAAAACTGAGTAAGCTTCAAGGTAAGGTAATATCCGGGGAATCCAGGGACGTCATGTTAGACTCTGGTGGAGTACTAAAATTTAGAGGAAGGATTTGTGTTCCTCAGGTTGATGATATAATTCAGAAAATCTTGGCAGAAGCTCATGGTTCGCGGTACTCAATTCATCTGGGTGTGACTAAAATGCACAGGAACTTGAGGCAGCGTTACTGGTGGCCTGAGATGAAAAGGGACATAGTAGATTTTGTGTCCAAGTGTTAGAATTGCTAGCAGGTAAAGTATGAGTACCAGAGACCTGCAGGACTACTTCAGAAGATGCCCATTCTAGAGTGGAAGTGGGAAAGGATAGCCATGAACTTTGTGGTGGGTCTTCCCAAGACATTGGGGAAGTATGACTCCATTTGGGTCATTGTTGACAGGCTGACCAAGTCCGCTCATTTCATTTTGATCAGGGTAGATTATAATTCGCAGCAATTGGCTAAGATATACGTTAAGGAAATTATGAGATTGCATGGGGTGCCACTGTCCATCATTTCAGACAGGGGTACGCAGTTCACCTCTAAATTTTGGGGTAAGCTACATGAGAAGTTGGGTACACAACTCACTTTTAGCACAACCTTCCATCCTTAGACTGATGGTCAGTTGGAGAGGACGATCCAGGTATTGGAGGATATGTTGAGAGTATGTGTGATGGACTTCGGGGGTCATTAGGACCAGTTTCTACCATTGTGCGAGTTCTCATACAACAATAGCTATCACTCCAGTATTGACATGGCACCATTCGAGGCGTTGTATGGGAGGAGCTGCAGATCACTGGTTGGGTGGTTTGAGGAAGGTGATGTAAAGCCTTTGGGAGTGTAATTGGTAAAGGAAGCACAGGAAAAGGTAAGGGGCATTCAAGCCAAATTGTTGGCTGCCCAAAGCAGGCAGAAGAAGTATGCAGATCGCAAGGTCCAAGACATGGAATTTCAGGTTGGTGAACAGGTATTGTTGAAAGTGTAACTAATGAAGGGAGTTATGCAGTTTAGTAAGAAGGGTAAGCTTAACCCTCGGTTTATCGGTCCATTTGAGGTTCTTGAGATTGTGGGGCCAGTGGCTTACAAGTTGGCACTTCCGCCTAATTTGTCGGGCGTTCATCCAGCATTCCATGTATATATGCTTAAGTGGTACCATGGGTATGGGGACTACATCATCAAGTGGGATAAGGTGGTTTTCAATAAGGATCTTCGTTATGAATAGGAACCAGTCTTGATTCTTGCTCGGGATGTCCAGAGGTTGAGGACAAAGGTGATTGATATGGTAAAGGTTCAGCGGAAGCATCATCCGATTAAGGAAGCCACTTGGGAAACCAAGAAGGACATGCGGGACAAGTACCCTCATTTGTTTGAGGATTCAGGTACTACACTTTCTTTCCTTTATTTTTGTAAATTTGGGTTTGATCATTCAGGGACAAATTGTGGGTAAATTGGTATCTATTGTAATGACCAGGTCCGCCGTTATGGGTAGTCCAATCGTGCTAAGTTTTAGAGTTAGAAATCTCCGGGTTTGGGAGTTTGAAATTCTGGGCTAGGCTACTCTCGGCCAGGTTTAGAGCGAGGTGGAGTCTAGGGCAATCCGGATAAGGATTGGGTTGGATGTCTTGTGTTGAGCTAGTTTTACTCATAGGTAACACATAGAGGAGCCTGTGGGACTTTTCAGAATTGAATTCGGATAAGTAGAACTCCCGGAATCGAGGTTGACGTGAAGGGGTTATTTCGGGACGTCGGAAAAATAAGTGTGTTATAAAATGGACTAATTTTGGAGGTTTTACGACTTTCTACCCCATGTCAACCGCTATAGCAGTTGATACTCCTCCATAGCGACCTCCACTTTAGCGGAAAAATTACCGCTACAGCGGGAGTCAACGTCGATCAGCCTCTTCCATAACAGAAAACTCTACTACGGCGGTACCGCTATAGCGGAGCGGACCGATATAGCAGGCTCGACAAGAATTAAAGCAGAAACATTCCCCAAAACATTCAGTTTTCACACTTTTGTTTTTGGAGAAGGGCAAGGCGATTCTAGGCGATTTTCCTCCATTTTCCATTGTTTTTCATCCCTAAGGTAAGGTTTCTACTCCCCAATCTTCGTACTACTTTTTCTACGTTGTAGAATTGCTAGGACGAAACTTGGGGAAATGTTGGAATAACCTAGGGATAATAGAATCCGGGGATGAAGGGGGATTCTAGGCATGAAAGTTCTTGGGTATTGTTAGAAGTAAGGTATTATGATCGCATATTGCTAAATTCTCTATTTTTATCCGTGAAAATGATAAAACTAGGGAAATTAATGGTGGGAAGCCTGGGAAAAAGGGTATGATGATCATGGGTGGCCTGGAGGTCTGGGATTTAGTGTAATTCGGGTAATGCGCAGGCCTTGTTGTTAATTTAAAGTACTTGTATGTTGTTTTAGACCAAGAACGAGAAAGGAATTTAAAACACGGGAAAGCTCGGGTTGAGTAGAGCTTGGATCATTTTGAGGTAGGTGATGGCTTACGATTCCTGTGAATGTTGTATATTTTGTACTCTTATCTAAGTGTTTGTATGAATTGCATTGCTTAGAGGAATTGTGTAGAATGTCTAAGGGTCCTGTTTTACAGTCTGTGAATTAAACGGTGTGTTGCTTATTGGTTTTACAAGTTGTTTGTTCATTATTTGACTGTGGATTGTTGACATTTGATTGGCTCGGGTACCACGCCTGGTACAGGTATAACAAATGGTTGGCTCGGGTACCACGCCTTGTACAGGTATAACAAATGGTTGGCTCGGGTACCACACCTGGTAGAGGTATAAAAAATGATTGGCTCGGGTACCACGCCTGGTATGAAATACTAACGGTTGGCTCGGGTACCATGCCTGGTACGGGTTTATTTTACTGCATCATTGTATTTATATTGTTGTATTGCATTGACTGTTATTAGTTCCGTGAGTGGACCGAGCTTCTTTATTGAATTATGATATTGGTTGGTGGTCCTTCATTGACCGGGAATCCTATTATGTCTGTTGAATTAGTCTTGGATTAGGCTGGTTTATCTGTTTAACACTTAGGGGTTGTTTAGAGGGGATCCCAGGATGGGTCCGGGCTGGACGAAAGGATGGTTTATTAGTTATGTGACTGTTGTTTATGGTTATCAAGGGTGAATTTCATGCGGGGACAAGCTAGGTAGAGACTTATAGTCTAGGGGAGCTTGTTGACTCATTGCATATTTTACGTACTTGTACTTGATTTGCTGTACTGAATTATACATTGTTTATTTGGAATTGACTGATGATCCTACCAGGTCACAGTGGTGGTGTACTGATACTACACTTGCTTTTATTTCTTGTGAGTACAGGCAATCTTCCAGCGGCTGATACGCGACCTCATCTGTAGTACCAGCGTTTATAGACTTCAAGGGTGAGCCACTTCGATCGAGCTGCCTTGAATCTATCATTAGGATTGTAGCCCATTTGTTCGATCTTAGACTATTTCCTTATATTTTTGGGGTTGCATCCCCGTACTCTAGATATTGGTAGAATTGTTTGGTACTGCGACTTTCAGATTCTAGGAAAAATTTCCACAGGTTATCTTAATGAAGTTGTTTTATTATTATTGAATTATTAGTTTACTTTTATGCACAGTTTTGAGCTATTAGAACGATTAAGTTCGGGGAAGTGATGGTTCACTCACCCAGGGGTTGGGTGAGTGCTACTCACGGTGGTCTGGGTCGTGACAGACCTGATCTTTATGAGCAACTTCAGACTTATTGGAGGATGAATGAACTTCTGACTAAGTCTGAACAAGCAAAGAAGGTCAGGAACGAAGATAAAGGTGGCTCGTTGCACACTGAGGGTGCAAAGAGCCAAGTGATGATATATAAGAAATTGGTAAATAATTAACCTTCTAAGTTATATATTTATATAAAGTTATTAAATATTGCTTGATTAAGTTTAGTTACATTCTGTTTGCAGTCTAAAATATTGGGGCGCTCATTGACTCAAGAAAAGCTCTTTTGAAGAACACACATTAAAAAGAAGAAGAATGAGTCGAATTCGGATGAATGGGTTGCGCCAAGGGCTCAACAAACCTATGTAAGTTTAAATTTTTTAGATACAAAGTACTTATATATCTCTAATATTTATATGCTAACTTTTGTTCTTATATATGCAGATTGATTATCAACCACACTTGTCTGAGTACAGTCAGACTCAGCAATCCCTGGGCTAGCCAACTCAGCCTACACCAATGTTGCTATGTAAATTTGAATTGAGCATGTGACAGACGGGATAAAATGATAGAGTCTATGGTCTAAGATCTAGAAACTCAGTGCGACACATCCAGTTAGGATTGAATGGTATTGATATTTCACGTCATGTCGAGGTGATTGATAGTGTTCAAATTGTTGCTATGTCACAGCAAATCGAACAGCTAACACATGCCTTGGCAGATGCCTAAGCAAAATGAATTGCTCAAGATAAAGACATGTGTAGTACCATCGAGAATCTCAAGGCACAAGTGAATAGCTTCATTTAAAGTAGCTACGCTAGTGTGTCTCGTTCTCCTCTCTCAGGTCCCTTAAGTGATGAAGAGACTCCTAGTAGTGATGAGGAGTATGTGAACACTACTCCTTAGGTGTTAGATTTTTATTTATTTAACCTTGAATTGAAAACTTTGTATATACTTGAAGTTTTTTTTTTATTTTGGAAGACTTTGTGGATCTTTTTTATGGATATATTCTATTGAATTTGATGTTTTTAATCAATATTTAGTATTTTGCTGATGCTGCAATTGATTTTGAATTGGTTTGACAGCAATTAATGTTGAATTGTACCTGATATTGATACAGATATTACAGGTTTCTGCATCTAGTTTTTTTCTAAAAAAGCGACAGACATGATAACTTTTTCTGTCGCTTTTCTGGAAAAAAATCATATGCACTAAAAAAAGCGACGTTGTTCGTCGCATATTCTTGAATATGAAGAACAAGCGACCCTATCCGTCACTTTTTTGAATTTATTTTTTAAAATAATTAATTATATAAGCGACTCTGTTCATCGCTTTTCTGGTATTAATAAAAATAAAAATTTAATTAATATGCGACTTAGCCCGTTGCTTTTATTTATTTTTTAAATTTTTTTAATAATATAAGAGACCTAGTCCGTTGCTTTTCTTAATATTTGGCCGTATTTTAATTTAAAGTAAATCGATGGACGACCCTCGTTTATAAACGACGTTCTCCATCATTTTTTTGAAAAGCGACGTGATAAAATACGATGAACTAATTGACTGCGTTGGTTTCTCATTGCTTTTGGCCAAAAAACTGACGCAGTCTGTCTTTTTTGGTCGTTACCTTTTATCAATTTTTAGTAGTATTGATTTTAAATCAGTATTACAATACCATTGAATTTTATGCTTAGTTTATGAAATTTCAAAGTAGAAATTGGAAATTTTTTCTCTAGGTTCAAGAGAGTAAAAATTGATAATTTGAATATTGATTTAAGGTAGAATTTGCTATGCAAACGGGATCTCTAATTCAGATGAGAGAAAATTCACTAGTGATGGTAACCAATGCTAGATTTTCTTCCTCAAAGTTTGCAACCTCAGTGGATTTAAGGGCCAAAGATTTATTCTTCCTTTTAGTTCCAATGTCCTTCTCTTGATTCTTCTTTAGTTTGTATGTTATTAGATTTTTAATGAGTTCATCCATAGACAAGGTATCCAGATTTTGTAGCTTCAATAATTGCTTCTACTTTATTTTTTCAAGATTCTGGTAGTACACTTAGAAACTTTCTGACAGCCTTTCCTTTAGGGATATTCTCCCCTAGGGAATAGATTTCATTCAGTATAGCTGTAAACCTTGTGTGTATATCCTGAATGGTTTCTCCTTCCTTCATTCTGAAGATCTCATACTGTCTGTTTAGATTGTCTATCTTAACCTTTTATATAGCAGTAGTGCCTTCATGAGAAGTTTGAAGTATGTCCCATATTTTCTTAGCATCTTGACAGGAGGAGATTCTATTATATTCATCAGGTACAATCCCACAGATCAGAATTTTCCCAGCTTTGACATTATCTGAATAGCTATCTTGTCAGCAGCATCCCATTCTTTTTTGTCCTTGCAGACTTGTTCCTTCCCATCATTTCCGGCCTTCAATGGGATAGTGGTACAATCTAGGATAACATTCCACAAATCAGCACTTTCATCCATGAGATGATCCATCATCCTGTTCTTCCACCATCCATAGTATTTTCCATTGAACAGGGGTGGTCTTGTTTGAGAGGAACCTTTCTGAGCAATTGGAGGGGCAACCATAGTATTCTTTTCAGGTGATTAGCCTTTAATGAAAAGACCCACTCTGATACTAATTGAAGAAAGTTGGTGCCCACTACTTATCTCAGGAATCAGGTCCTTAGCACAATTCTACTCAAAGCAGTAAGTAAATTAACAAACAAAATTTATGTGGAAAATCTCCTAACTCCAGGAGTAAAAACCACGAACTCACCTTTACTCACAACTTTAAGTTTTATGATTACAACTCAATAATCAAAGGAACTAGCTCTAGTACCTAAACTCAAACAATAAACTCTTATTGTTTCAAACTCTCTATCTCTCACTCTCAAGAAGCAAAAATCACTTCTTGTTACAAGCCTCACAAACACACTCTATGTCCTAACAATCATGCATGATTGTACTAAAGAACAACTCTCTCTTGTGTCTTCTTGGAATAGCTTTCTTGAGATCTCTATTGCTTGAGAATACTTCTTCTCAGCTTTGTGCAATAGGTAGTTGATTTTTTCTTTGCTCCAATGCTTTTATAGAAGTCTCAATCCCTCCTTACTTGACAATAAAAGGCAATCCTTTCCTTGTAGGAGTTTGTCGCCGACTTGGAGTCCTCTCCTTGTTGGACTTGGATACTACTACGCGCCTCCTTGATGCTCTTTTTCTTTCCTTGTTTGATCATCACACGTTTCTGTCCTTTCCTTGTATGTCATGGATACTTCTTTTTATAGTTAGTTTCCATAATAGCTTATTACCAAAAATAGGTTTTCCTCATTATCAAAACCTTTTTGACAAAGAAGTCTTCATAACCCTTTATTTTATTATCAAAAATTATGTTCAACTGGGCAGTATTTACAACGAATCCATAGTTCTAACAAAGCATCTATATAAAAGAAGAAATACCATTAAAAACCAAGTAGCCCTCCAAAAAACATATACAAAAAGATACAGGGATATATAGAGGGGCAATTTGAAAACTCTAGAGCTATAAACTCTGACTCCATAATCGATCTAGCAATGGTCATCTTCTTAACTAATTTCTATATTATTGCACAATAATCTAGGGATGTTTAGCAAAGGGCAAAACCTCCTGAAAAGGTCCCCTCAAGTTGAAGAAAAGGATGCTCAGTTGTGCCATAAGTGTGAAAGTACTGATCCTCTGTGGCCTATGGAACACGAAAAGGCTCCCACAGAAAAACCCAGATATCAAAGCAAGGACCTCACACTTCCATACCACAGGAGGATGACCTCACAAGAAGCTGACATAGCTGTTCAAAAGGCTCTAGCTTCCATGGGAGATCACAATGATGATGAGTATAATGATGAAGATCCCCATAACTTATCACTAATAGCCATAAGTGACACTGAGGGGGATTATGAAAAAGAAGAATTAGCAGAATCAACCCTTACCCTCATGGCAGGCTTAGAATTTGACAATGACATTGAGCAAGAAGAGACCAGGGAAGGGAAGAGAGGAAAGAACAAGCCTTGGTATCTTGACATTGCTTGCTCTAGACATGTGATTGGAAGCAAAGAAAATTTCTTCTCTCTCTCGGACTTTCAAGGTGGAAGTGTGGCCTTTGGTAATGGAAAGACTGGTGAGAATGTTGGCATAGGAAATGTGGGGAGGTCTGACTCTCATGCAATAGAAAATGTGTACTATGTGCATGGACTAAAACACAATTTACTAAGCATCTCTCAGATGTGTGACAAAGGAAATAATGTGTTGTTTACTGCTGCTGACTGTACTGTGACAAAGGTGACAAATAGAAACTTGGTGTTGAAGGGAAGAAGACACAAGAATGTGTACAAGGCTGGCATCATGGACCCTCTAGAGTATGATCTAACCTGCCTGAGTGCCATATCTAGTAGTTCACTACTATGGCACAAAAGAATGGGACATGCAAACCTCTCAACAATCAACAAACTAGTGTCAAAAGGGCTGGTACTAAGTCTGCCAAAGAATAGACTGGATGAATCCATTGTGTGTGGTGCCTGTTCTAAGTGAAAACATGTGAGATCCTCCTTCAAACCTAAATGGATGGTTAGTACTACAAAACCTCTTCAACTACTACACATGGATCTATGTGGACCCATGAGGATTCTCAGCAGAGGTGGGAAGAGATATGTATTTGTGATTGTGGATGAGTACTCTAGGTTCACCTGGACACTCTTTTTGAGCTCCAAGGATGAAACTTTTGAAGTGTTCCAAATCTTTGTCAAGATGGTACAAAAGAAGCTGAGCACTAATGTGTCAGGAATAAGGTCAGATCATGGCACTGAGTTTGAGAACTCAAACTTCTTGACCTTCTGTGCTGAGAATGGAATTGATCATAATTTCTTTGCACCAAGAACTCCTCAGCAAAATGGAGTGGTTGAAAGGAAAAATATATCTCTAGAAGACGTGACCAGGACTATGCTAATAGCCAGTGGTCTTTCAAAGAGCTTTTGGGCTAATGCAGTAAATACAACTTGCTACTTACTAAACAGGTGCATGATCAGGGCTTTGCTAGACAAAACACCTTATGAATTGCTCAAAGGGAGAAAGCCAAATCTAACTTACTTGAGACTTTTGGGCTGTAAATGCTATGTTCACAACAATGGGAAGGATGCTCTAGGAAAGTTTGATGCCAAAAGTGATGAAGGCATATTATTAGGGTACTCCTCACAAAGTAAAGCCTACAAAGTATTCAGCAAAAGAACAAGCTGTGTGAAAGAGATATCCATGTCATCTTTGATGAAGAAGATTATGAAAGTAAGTCATGTGATGATGACACCAGGATTGGACTAGTTGATGAATCTGATAATGAGCATGATCAAAAGGCTCTCATAAATAATTCCCCAACTGAAGAATAAGAAGAGGTGCAGGATTCAGGAGGAATCACTCATGAAGAAGATCCATCTTATCACTTAGATGTACCAGGACCCTCACAAACTATGGCTAGAAGATACTGGAAACACAAGAGCTCACACCCCATCGAAAATATTATTTCTCCTATGGACTCAGGCATGCATACCAGGAATAGAGTAAAGAATCTGGGTGCCTACTCAGCCTATCTATCACTAATAGAGCCTAAGAATATCAAAGAAGCCCTACAAGATGTTGATTGGATTATAGCAATGCAAAAAGAGTTAAACTAATTTGAAAGAAGCAAAGTATGGCACTGGGTTCCCAAACCTGCTGATAGAACCATCATTGGGACAAGATGGGTGTGCAGGAACAAGCTAGATGATCAAGGAGTAGTGACTAGAAATAAAGCCAAACTGGTGGTACAGGGCTACAATCAAGAAGAAGGTATTGACTATGATAAAACATTTGCACCTGTGGTTCGGATGAAAGTAATAAGGATGTTGATTGCCTTTGCCTCTCATATTGAGTTTAAACTATTTCATATGGATATGAAAAATGCATTCTTGAATGGATATCTAATGGAGGAAGTGTATGTGAAACAGCCCCCAGGGTTGAAAGTTTTGAGATGCCTGAGCATGTCTACAAATTGGACAAAGCCTTGTATGGACTAAAGCAAGCCCCAAGAGCATGGTATGATAGACTGTCCTCTTTTATATTGGAATATGACTATGTGAGAGAGAAGACAAACAATACGTTATTTATCAAAAGACAAGGAAGCAGTCTCCTCATTGTGTAAATATATGTGGATGACATAATCTTTGGAGCTACTGATGATGTGCTGAGCAAAGATTTTGCATCCTTGATGAGCAATGAATTTGAGATGAGCATGATGGGTGAGCTGACATATTTCTTGGGACTACAAATATATCAAACCAGGACTAGGACCTCCATTCACCAACAAAAGTATGTCAAAGAACTTCTGAAGAAATTTTAGATGGAAGGGGCTAAGACTAATGATACTCCTATAGCTACCACCACAAAGCTAGACAAAGATGATGCTGGAGTGGTTGTTACTGAAACAAAATATAGAGGAATGATAGGATCCCTTCTATACCTCAATGCAAGCAGGCTTGACATTGTGTTTAGTGTGGGGTTATGTGCTAGGTTCCAATCTTCCCCCAAGGAGTCTCACCTGAAGGCTGTGAAAAGGATCCTAAGATACTTCAAAGGAACTCAAGGGTTGGTTCTTTAGTATCCTGCAAGTGACTCTTTTGATTTTATTGGCTATGTCGATGCTGACTATGTTGGCTACTTGATGGATAGAAAAAGTACCTCTGGTATGACATACTTTTTGGGATCATGTCTTGTATCTTGGGCTACAAAGAAACACAACTTTGTTGCACTATCAACTGCTGAGGGTGAATATGTAGCTGCTGCTTCTTGTGGCTCTTAGTTGCTCTGGATCAAGCAACAAATTAATGATTATGGCATAAATCTTGGGTGCATTCTCATATTTTGTGACAACACCAGTGCAGTTAATATGGCCAAGAATCCTGTCCAGCACAAGAGAACTAAGCATATTGATGTGAGATATCACTTTCTCAGAGATTGTGTTGAAAAAGGACTGATTCAAATGGTGCCTTGTGAAACTGATGAACAAATTGCAGACATATTTACTAAAGTTCTGGGAAGAGAAGCATTTGAAAAGAACAGGTTGGCCCTTGGGCTGATCAACCAGGTGTAATTCCTGACAAGGAAGGAAAGCCTCCCTCAAAGAGGAATGAGGGGGTAAGGTGGGAGCAGAATGAATAATGGTGATTAAATGAGTGATACAGGACCATAATAGGGCACTACTAGGATCTGAGGATTTTATCTCATCCCTGAACTTCACAAAAGGGCATGGACATCACTCAAGAATTTGATCCTCAAGGGGCCACCTATTTAGGGGGAATATAGAAGCTTCTCTTGAGGAGATTGCTCAATTGATGCCATTTTTATTTTTTAATGATGTCAAAAGGGGGAAGAGTGTGTTGGTGTTGGAGTAAATGGTGTTGGAGAGAAATATGAGATCAAAATGCTCATGATATTGACCTTTTGAAAGTGAGTTCTTTTCAAAAATAGGATAAAGTTTGTCATCATCAAAAAGGAAGAAATTGAAGACTTTTTTGTCAAAAAGGTTTTGATAATGAGGCAAACCTATTTTTGGTAAAAAGCTATTATGAAAACTAACTATAAAAAGAAGTATCCATGACGTACAAAGAAAGGACAGAAACGTGTGATGATCAAACAAGGAAAGAAAAAGAGCATCAAGGAGGCGCGTAGCAATGTCCAAGTCCAACAAGGAGAGGACTCCAAGTCAGCGACAAACTCCTACAAGAAAAGGACTGTCTTTTCTTGTCAAGTAAGGAGAGTTTGAGACTTCTATAAAAGCATTGGAGCAAAGAAGAAATCAACTACCTATTGCACAAAGCTGAGAAGGAGTATTCTCAAGTAATAGAGATCTCAAGCAAGCTATTCCAAGAAGACACAAGAGAGAGTTGTTCTTAGTACAATCCTGCGTGATTGTTAGGACATAGAGTGTGTTTGTGAGGCTTGTAACAAGAAGTTGGTTTGGCTTCTTGAGAGAGAGAGAGTTTGAGAGAGTTTGAAACAGTAAGAGTTTATTGTTTGAGTTTAGGTACTAGAGCTAGTTCTTTGATTATTAAGTTGTAATCATAAAACTTGAAGTTGTGAGTAAAGGTGAGTTCATGGTTTTTACTCCTGGAGTTAGGGGGTTTTCCACCTAAATTTTGTGTGTTAATTTACTTACTGCTTTAAGTGGAATTGTGCTAAGGACCTGGTTCCTGAGATAAGTAGTGGGCACCAACGTTGTATTTTCAAAAAAACATATTGTTCCTGCTTCTCTTATAGAAAAGACTTGTTTAGTCTTGAAAAAATATTTCATATTTCACATTGTTAAAATAGTTTTCCAGGCAATACCCAAATCGACTCGAGCATTACTTTGTACTTGCTTATCAGTAAATATTACATTTACAGTTATTATTTCCCCTTGTTTCTCCAACACGCCATAGCGGCTGGAAAGCGCCTGAACTCTTACCAGCCAGTGCTAGCGTAGTTAAGATTTAAGCTTTACAGTTCAAGTACTTAAAACCACCAACTCAAATTAAGTGACTTGTAAAAGGAAAGAAAACGAATATCTTAAACAAAGAAAGAATTGGATATATATGGTCAGGAATGGAATCCCAGTTAAGTTTTGTGGAAATGATCTTACAGAGACGTGTACTCTTCAGTATTCCAAATGTGAATGTGATATTAACTATGAATTAAACAATGTTATTAGTAATTTATTATGATTGAATGATAAATTGACATAAAATTACATATGAATTTATAATAATTAAGTGATAAAACTCATAAATAAACAAATACCATGCCCTTATTCTTTAAATTTGGTGCATGAACCAATATTGAGGGTAAGTATTTTCCACAGAATACATTTCAAATATTCGACAGAACATTGTTTCCCTAATTTCCTACAAGCTTCTTCATATGTTCTGGGATGTTTCATTTGTTTCCATCCCATGGGCTGCACAAAATCTTCAAAGGCCACGTTCGTTAATTCTCAACTTAATTCTTTTTACGTGAGAATGAAAGATTCATGCGTAGTTGCCTACTTAGGAGGTTAATTGCATTGCCTCTCTTTCTCTCTTAATTCTTTCGTCATAACTTGAACTTTATGGATTCGAGTTCTTTTACCATATTTTAATTTGATATCTTTAGTAGATATATTGATTTGAGCCAAAATTATTAAATTTGGCTATATCTATAGTTTCTACGCTAAGTCCGGCCATGTCGATAAAATCTTGAGGACAAGTTTCCCAAATCAAGTTAGACCATGTTTGTTTTGACTAATAAGAGCTCTTAATTTAAATAGTTCAGATCTCTCAGTAAATTAAGTACATTTATTTATTGTTTTTCACAATTACTTTTGTGTTTTGAATATATTTAGTTTGGTTCATTCAGATCTTCCAACGCTATCTGGTCAATGATACCTGCGAAGATAACTTATTAATACCACTATTTTATATACTCGCTCCCACCGTACAACAATTATCGCCAGCCACCGCCAATATGAAATGAAACTAGCCTGTATATTGTTTTGTGGTGTGTTTGGTACGAGGGAAAATATTTTTTACTGATAATTATTTTTTTAGAAAATATTTTTTTGAAAATAAAAGTGGTTTTCTTATCTAATATTTTGGTGTTTGATAAGTATAACAATATATACCCAGTAAAATCTCACAAGTGAAATTTGGGTGATGTTTGATAAGTAAATAAAAAATATTATTTCAAAAATATTTATGTATAATTAGCCAAATAATGGTGGAGACGGGGTTGGTAGGGGTGAAAGGCCGATGAGGGGTGGAGGGTAGGGAGAGGATAATTATATGGAATGTCATTTATCGAACTTATTCTCTTTATTTTTACTAGGTAGAAAGTTATTTTTTTTTATTTTTGAAAAGCTTATTTTTTTAGAAAAAATATTTCGATAAATTTCTGAGCAATCAAACGAGGAAAAATTGAAAATCATGTAAAACACAGCCTTGATAAGAGTCAAAATTATCATTATTGAGAACATTCTACTACTTTTCTGTCAAAATATTAGTCCATATTGTCTTTTAAATAAATATTATATGATGCTTCAGCTATAGGAGGGGCTAAAATTTAGAATAAGCAGCACAAAGCACATACAGACACATGGCTTCTTGTGACTGGTAGAAGTTGCCATCTTAACCCCTTCGACTTAGAAATAATTCTACTTTAATTTCTTGTCCCCGGTCATAAAAATAGTGTTTTACTTCTTTTTAAAGAAAATGGACTAGTTTGTATGATATAATTAGCACAAATCCAGAAAAAAAGAAATCGAATGCTACTAATTTAGGGGGATATAAAGAATACAGCTAGGGAATATAGATTCACAAATTTCAAATTTTCACTTTGACAAGTATATTCACAAATTTCAAAATTTTAAATTCATTCAAGTACTCATTTGAACATCAAAAAAGATATTTTCTCTCAAACAAAATTTTCAATATTAAAGTACTATTGTCCTCTACTACTATTATTTACTCATAATAAAGAATACAAGTCAAAGTAATTAACATTCGAAAAAATTTCCCAGCAAAACTCCATCATATAAAATAAGAAAGAGAAAGTACCGTATTTCATATGATATATAAAAGGAGTTGCGTGACTTCCGTTTTACTGTTTCAACTTTTTATATTATACTTTCAAATTACACTCATTATAATAGTGTCACGTCAAACTAAGATTATTTTATCTCTTACTGGTGTTTGTTTTTACTCTGTTTATGCTTATTGCATGCTTTAGTGTTGCTGTGATCATTTCATAGTAAAAGCTCTACAATGAGAATTAGTTTTCTACTCCCTCTGTCCTAGCTACTCTCTCCGTCTTAATTTGTTTGGTCTATTTTGACTTGGCATAGAGTTTAAGAAAGTAAAGAAGACTTTTGAATCTTGTGGTTAAAAATTAAAGTTAAGTCAAATGTACCAAAATGCCCTTTAATCTGGTGGTCTTAAACATGTCATGTGGAAAGTTGGAATTGAAAAGTTGCTAAAAAAGGAAAGAGGCATTCTTATTGAAACGTACTAAAAAGAAAAGTAGGCCAAACAAATTGAAACGAAGAGAATATTAGTTATCACATTTCTTTTTTGTCCATCTCTTTAGAAATTATAAATAAAAAAATAATTTTTTACTAATTTACTGTTATTTCTCTTCAATAAATATATACTCTATTTTAGAACAAGGTTAAGGTAATCTTATTGGTATTTGAACAATTATAATATTTCCTTTGTTTCATAATAAGTGGCATTTTTCACTTTTCATTTTGGTTGAAATAAGTGATGTTTCATAAAATCAACAAGACATTGATTTTTTTCCTTTTAATTTTACTTACATTTATATAAATGAGGTTTTACATAACCAAGAAATCATTAAAGATCTAGTTCCATTTCAAGTAATTTGATTAAGGGTAAGTTAGTAAAAATACTTCTTACTTTTAAAGAGTGAGTAACTTTTTTTAAGGGATTGCTCAAGCTAAAAATACAATTTATTATGAAATTGAGGGAGTATCAACCAATAATCACTTGTTTCAACTCTTCGTATATATAAATATCTATGCTTTAATTGGAATTGCTTTCAAGAACACTTAATATTAATGGCAAAATAAGACAAAATTGACTATATTCATCTTGATTTTTCAAGTATTTTGGGATATATATTTTAGTAATCTTGACGATTAATATGGCAGAAGGAGTATAATTGTATGAATAATATAGTACTTATAATCTTGACAATTCCTGAATAAATATGACAAAATTACTGAATTAGGCAGCAAACATTGATCTCCCGACCGGCTGTGGAATTCTCTGAAAGTCAGATGCTAAATAAAAGGGCCGAAAGATGCAATGAAGTTTAACAGATACACATTTTAGAATTAATTAAGCAGATTGAATAATTTGACTATACACATTTTAGAATTAATTAAGCAGATTGAATAATTTGACTAAATGAAATTTCCATTTCATAACTAACAAACTTCCCATAACAACGATACTATAACACAATAAACTTTAGCCAAGGAGGCAAAGGTCAACGAAATATTAAAATATGTTGTACTTATAATTATTAAACGCTAACTATACTTTTGGTATAAATTAATGAGTTTAAGTTATAAAAACCGTCATTATAAAAAACTTTTACACCATCAACTTACTTTTATTTGTTGTAGTAGGTACCTATTTTATATTCAAGTTTACAAATCTCACATTTTAAAAAGACTTACCTGTAAATAGTACTATACTATTTAGGTAATGTGAGAGTATAGAAAATTTCTTACACTAACGATATAAACGTAATTACCTTACTTATAACTAACATGAGGATTGTTTTGGATTCCTTCTTACAAGTCTAATCACGTGCGTTCAAGCAATGACCTCTCTTTTTCTCACTTCATTTCACATTTCATCTCATGCAAACGTAACTCCTATAAATACCACCTTAAACCATCACTTCCAAACCACCCCAATCTCTCTAGCTATTATAAACTCCTGAGCCTTGAGAAATATTACTAATTATACACACTTCCAAGTTCTAGTTTAATTTCCTTGATAATTGTCTAATGGCTGTTATCCGTTTGAAAATCGGAGTAATTGGTGCTGGAATAAGCGGCATAGCAGCCGCTAAACAGCTAGCCAAATACGAGCCAATTGTGTTCGAGGCCACGGACTGTATAGGAGGGGTGTGGAAGCACTGTTCGTATAGGTCCACTAAATTGCAGACCCCTCGATGTGACTATGAGTTCTCTGATTTCCCATGGACTCAGAGGGATAATACCAGTTTCCCTACTTATGAGGAAATATTGGACTACTTGTACTCCTATGCTCAACACTTTGATGTCTTGAAATTTGTCAACTTCAACTCTAAGGTGGTGGAAATCAAGTTTGTGGGTGATCGAGATATGAATTATTTTGGTGGTAGCACAAATGGTGAATATGGAAGTTTGTTGACGGGCAATCCAGTCTGGGAGGTTGCTGTTCGAACCAATCAATCTGAAACCCTACAGGTTCTTCTTTCTCTTCATCATAAATTTAAAGTATCATAAAATTAACTTCATTTTTATCTTTACTTTTCGTATGGAATTATGAGTAGGTCCTTTTATTTCTCCCAATGTTACAATTTGTGTGGCACAATTTGAATTTCGAGAATCAAATTTGTAAATTTTGATTGTAAATTCAAAAATGAAATCTTTTAAGTTTTTTTTTTTAAGATAAAATTTACATATTTGAAAACTACGTATCAAATATTATAAGTCATAGTAATTGACAACTCAAAGTACTTAAAAGGCGTATGAAAAAATCATGGTCAAAGAAAGGTGCCACATAAAGAACATTTGCGAGTGATATTTGTTTTGTTTTTTTGGCTAGGTTTCTGAATATAGAATATACTTTCAAAAGGAAAAAAAGGATTATCTTTGCATATTTATTTTGCTAATCAGAATCAGCATTTCATGTTTTATTTCCTTCAGTGGTATGCTTTTGAGTTTCTGGTGATGTGCACCGGTAAATACGGAGATATCCCAAACATACCGAATTTCCCACAGAAAAGAGGGCCAGAAGTGTTCAAGGGTCAAGTCCTACATACCCTTGATTACTCTAAACTTGACCAAGACGCATCTACCTCACTTGTGAAAGGGAAGAAAGTTGTGGTCGTTGGCTATAAAAAATCAGCTATTGATCTTGCTGTTGAATGTGCTGAAGCTAATCAAGGTAAAATTTTATTTCTAACTCAAATAATATGATCCTTATTAACCTAGTGTATTGAATAGGATTTTTGCTTGTTGATTAAGATGCAGAAATTATATGCTCTAGAACATTTAAATATCTTATAATATTATGTGTTAAACAGTTTACGATATACATAAAATGAGAGTGTCCCACGTCAGGAAGGCAATTGGAATGCTTTATATATAAAAAGATTTGGTAATTTCAGTTTAATTTTAAATGTAAACGTCGAATTCAGAATAGCCTCTTTTTCAACTCTATAAATTCAAGCCTTCTTTAAAATAGTGGCAAAGCCAATTTGTAGTATATTAATTACAGTATTGTTTTATTTTATCCTGAAGGAACTTGCCTGTATTTTCCCCAAATAGTATATCAGACAATATTGGATAGTGTTCTTTCACGTCAACGTCTTTCTTATGCAATTCTATTTTTTTCCCCTAGTTTCTTAACAATATGAAATGGCTTCTCATCTATTGATTGTTTGGTTGTGTGCTTTTTATTCCATTTTGGGCTCTAATAGTAATTAAAAGTCTGGTTATCGTAACAAATTGATTTTTTTTTTTCATAATGTCATCAATGAATAGTTGTTCCTCTTCATGATCAGCAACTAGAGATTGTTACAACTAACAATTAGCAAAATATAAAATAGCGTATTTCCGAAAACAGGCAACGAGAGGGACGTTGGTTTGTCTAGATCCATAAAAGGAAATTAAATTGTGGTTGTTGACATGAGGAGTACTATTCTACTAGAAAATTGCAAGTGTACAACATGTTAGTGAAAAAGCTAGCTGTTGCCATTGTTATCATATTGATTAATCAACTCCAACATGCTCATGATGGTCCACGCAAGCCTCAACTTTACAATTACATTTCTTTCTTCTGAGAAGATGTCACCAAACAAGGGACCAAAATAAGGGGGAAAAAAACAATTGAAATTTTTCTAAAATGTCAAAACACTTTTTTGATTTTTCAAGTCTCATGCTTTGACTTCAGGACAGCATCACAGATATGTTTTTCTTTCAAAGCCACACGTATTAAATATAATTTTAATTTCATAGTAGAATTGAAAACGGTACTTTGACCTAAGAAAACGTGCTCAAAGTACTGTATATGTGTTTACAAGGAAAAAAAATGTTAATGGTCCAGATCTAGCTGAAGACTAACACATAATTCACTTTTGTTTGTTTGTAACTGCTTGTAGGACCTGAAGGCCAACCCTGTACAATGGTAGTAAGGACTTTGCATTGGACAGTTCCACACTACTCTATTTGGGGTTTGCCATTTTACATGTTCTATTCAACTAGATCTTCTCAGTTTCTTCATCAAAGACCAAATCAAGGCCTGTTTAGGACTCTGCTTTGCCACATGCTTTCTCCCATGGTGAGCCTTTTTCTCTTTCTTTTCTCAATCTAGTGCATCATTTGGCTTAAGACTAACAAAAGTGTGCTTATATATCGTAACAGAGAAGAGCAGCTTCCAAATTAATAGAGTCATATTTGGAATGGAAACTTCCACTAGAAAAGTATGGACTGAAACCAGAACATCCCTTTGAGGAAGATTATGCATCATGTCAGATGGCTATCTTGCCGGAGAATTTCTTCACCGAGGCTGACAAGGGTAAAATCTTGTTCAAGAGAGCATCAAAGTGGTGGTTCTGGGAAGGAGGAGTTGAATTCGAGGACAACACCAAGTTGGAAGCTGATGTTGTCATACTTGCAACTGGTTTTGATGGGAAGAAAAAGATCAAAGCCATATTACCAGATCCCTTCCGCAGTCTGGTAGAGTTCCCCTCGGGCATGATACCCTTGTACAGGTAATTATGCACTCTCTTAATGAAACACTTCTACGAGAAATATAATTGATTGTGCATATACTGAAAAGTCTTCATTTTGACAGGGGTACAATCCACCCATTGATTCCAAATATGGCTTTCGTGGGTTACCTTGAAAGTGTTTCAAACCTGCATTCAGCGGAAATACGTTGCATATGGCTCTCACGACTTGTAGATGATCTATTTAAGCTTCCATCTGTTGACAAAATGCTTGAACAGATAACACAAGAGATGGAGATTATGAAGAGGACGACAAGATTCTACAAGAGAAATTGCATTTCTACTTTCAGTATCAACCATAGTGATGAAATATGCCAAGAGATGGGATGGCAATTTTGGAGGAAGACGAACTGGTTAGCGGAAGCCTTTAGCCCCTACAACAGCCAAGATTATGCAGAGGGGAAGTAGCATCATTCAATAACATTTGAAAGTTTACTACTTAATTAGCTTGTTATTTCATGTATACCTACTGCTTATGCATTATATTTATCTGATCATAAGGAATAAACATCACATGTATGAAAGGTCAAGCAAGGTATCCACAAATGTCAAATACCTCAGCTTATGACTAAAACTTCTGTTTTTATTAGTAAAAGTAAGTAATAAAGGTTAATATTTCAAGATCACGATGAGTGACTGTATTCTCATTTGCAATTTACTATATTATCCACCACTGTCGGGGCTTCAACAACTGTAAGAAGTACCAAGTTAAAGCAATTGAAGAAAACTCTCGATTATGCAGTTACAACGATCAGAACAAAGGCCCATATACAAACTTATCTCTCACGGGACACCCGAGTTCAACATTCTACAGTATAATTGTAGCATGACTCTAAATAACAGCTCCTTTGATATCTATTAAATAAAAGTGGTTGTACATCCAATCAGATCACATACAATGGGCACACATTAGCGGCAGAAAAAGTACAAGAAATTTATTGGCTAGAGGCAGGAAAAGAATGTAGAAGGGAAAACCTTGACGTTTAAAGACTTTGAAGTAACTTCAATGTCTCATCAATATGCTTTTCAGGTTGGAACTGATTGTTATATATGAGTTGAACCACTCCATTCTTGTCAAGCACATAAGTTTGTCTTCCAGGCAATGTACCAAAAAGGTCTCCAGGGATTCCCCACTCTTTCCTAACTTTGTTGCCTTCATCGCACAACAAGGTAAATGGGAGTCTATACTTTTTTGCAAATGCCTGCAGAATCAAACACCTTGGTTATACTCAAAGGAGTTGGCATCAATATGCAGCTTAAATCTAGAGGAGACATTAATCAAAGGCGACGTCAATATCTGTAATAACAGAAAAGCAAAAATAAAGAAGTTAAATACAGGATTAATTAACGTATATCCTTGACATGAGAAGAAATGAAATGCAATCACAAATTCAGACATTTCGTTTGGACTGTACTTTGGCAGAAATCATAACAGATGCTCCTTGAAAGATTTTTACCATGTTTAATCACCCAAAGGATCCTCATAACTTAAAAGGAACAGTTAGACTACTACTACTTTTCCTTCTTTTTTTTTCTTTTACATCGGGCAATGCGTACGTTATGCTAGAGTTCCTTAATAATATTGTATCTCAACTCTGTGACACTAACCCACCAAATTGTTTACCAGTTGACTAATTGAAGAACATATGAAAATTACTTCTAATTATTCGTATATGTAATACTTTGTGGAACAGAATAGATGTTTCAAATAGCTAATTCGTCCTACATAATGACACGAAGGAAGAGCAAGGCCAATGTAATTTGGTTTCGGAGAACTAGCACACTCCAGTTAACCGATAACCTATAATAGAAAAAGAGTTCCAGACAACAGAATATTTAGCTGTTTCACTCATTGAGCAAGTAAATCTGTAATACCTTGTGGGATACAGCATCATCACCACTAATCCCAACAACTTCAGCCCCTGCTTTCTTGAATTTATCATAAGAGTCCCTGAAGGCACATGCCTGCAGACAGTTTTCACATATTGGTTAGCTCCGAGTAACTTTTGAAGATCATTGCTACAAAGTTGTGAAACCGAAAATAACAGTTCAATGTAATCTATCAACTACTCATGAAGTTGTTGCCGTAACTCGACAAGTTCAATTTTCAACAAATATAATCTAGAAAGGAACAAAACTTTTGGACAGGATAATAGAAATTTAATCCCAGTCTAAAATGATATAAAATGAGAAGGCTGAAGCACTTCTCCAGTGATTTCCGAGTGATTGTGTTAGGACCGGAATAATCAGGTGTCATGAGGAAGCTTAACAAAGCAAACCTCAAAAGACGTGTCACGTAAGAAGACAAATGAGAAATATACCACAAGAGACACAATAATTTAACGTGGTTCGGTCAATCGACCTACATCCACAACAGGAGATGAGCAATCCACTATATAAAAGAGAGTACAACATATCGAGAGAAACAACCTCACAAAATTCACTCTGAATACAAAGGAGGTTCACACAAGTGACACTGCAACACTTGTGTCTCACAAATTCTACCCCTAAACAAAACTCTCAAAGCCCTTAAGATTACATTATGGATGCTACCAAGTTTGAAGGAATGAACTTCTATTTATAGAGTCATAAACCTTTTCCTACAGGAAAA
Organism: Jaltomata sinuosa; assembly: GCA_003996215.1. Classification (NCBI taxonomy): domain Eukaryota; kingdom Viridiplantae; phylum Streptophyta; class Magnoliopsida; order Solanales; family Solanaceae; genus Jaltomata; species Jaltomata sinuosa. The sequence goes on from QJPP01006933.1 coordinate 41,801, forward strand.
AGACTAGCCAATTATGAAAAATTTGTGCTTTCCTTTTACAAAAAGGAATAACTAATTATGGTTAGAAAATCAGGGCAAACGCTCAACAAATCTCCCCCTTGACCTGAATTTCTGACAAAATAAATTTGTTCCACCTTCTTCACATAATCTTCAGCAGATTGAATCTCCATCTTCAAATCTCCTCCATTAAATTTGTCTCTACACGGAGTAACACTCCGATAAAATTTCTCAAGCAAAATTCTTCATTACCGTCAAAGTAAGTTGCGGCTAGAACTGAACCCGCCAAGATGAACACCTATTTTTAACCTCGCTCTGATACCAATTGTTCGGACCGAAATAATTGGGTGTCATGCGAAAGCTAACAAAGCAAACCTTGAAAGACATCGAGTAAGAAGACAAACGAGAAATATACCAAAAGAAACACAATAATTTAACATGGTTCAGTCAATCGACCTACATCCACAACAGGAGATGAGAAATCCACTATATAAAAGAGAGTACACAATATCGAGAGAAACAACCTCACAAAATTCACTCAGAATAAAAAGGAGGTTCACACAAGTGACACCGTAACACTTATGTCTCACAAATTCTCCCCCTAAACAAAACTCTCAAAGCCCTTAAGACTACATTGTGGATGCTACTAAGTTAGGAAGACTGAGCCTCTTTTTATAGAGTCATAAACTTTTTCCTATAGGAAAAAGAACTAGCCAATTATGGAAAATTTGTGCTTTCTTTTTACAAAAAGAAATAAACAATTATGGTTAGAAAATCAGGGCAAACGCCCAACAGATGGTTCAAACAGTAAGTCTATCTTGTTACTTTTAAGAGGAAGTGCCACAAAAGCCGTTAAAAGGAAACTCAACTCCTACACTAGCCTTTAAAGGTGTTTAGGCACATAACGCCATTGTTCAAATAGTTCATCAATATCCATGTTTGGCTTCTACTTAAAATCAACATCTCATGACAGTATCCTTTGAAGGGTTGCAATAATTAATTCCTATTAGTAGGTTTGAGACAAGGAACATCTGAAAAAACATTCCAGAAATGATATTTCAAAATAGTAAAATGCAGTGAGACAGAGGACCTAATGTATTGACAAGCTATAGATAGGTCAGAATTGGAAGTCCATTCAACACAGGACCTTGCAATTCAAGTACCTTATCCTTTCTAGTCCAAGCCAAGCTTCATATTATCATTAACCATGTACCTAAGTTTAATCTAGAACTCATGATTTTCAAGAATTTTTTCATCAGTGCACTATGTATAAGGGATAAGTCTCTTCTGCATAAATGTGAAATAGAACCAAAAGGAATCACTGGAAAATCAAAGTGTCATTGGGCTATACCTGTTTGGTGCAACCAGGAGTTTCATCAGCAGGATAGAAATAAACCACCACGGGCTTGCCTTTAAACTTGGAAAGGCTTACAGTTTTTCCATCTTGATCTTTCAATGTGAATGGTGGAGGCACTGAACCCTTATTCACCTACAAACATCAAACAAATTGTATCAAAAAAGAAATTTTAAGAAAACCCAAGAAAATGGAAGAGCTAAGAGAAGGTAAAAGAGAAAATGCAATGCAATTTACCTTAGCAAGAATGGAAGTTCTAGTAGAAGATGGGGTTGAAAAAGAAGGTGAATGAAGGACTTTAAGACCATAAAACTGGGATTGTAATGATCTGGAGACAATGGTGAGGTTCTGGGAGATGGGGTTTTTTGGGGTTTGAACATGTTGGAGCAGAGAAGGAAGACTGTGCTTTACAGAGACGGATAGAGAAGCCATTTTCGAATATGTGATAGTCAAGAAAGACAGCAATGAGGTGCTTGTAATAATAGCAGATGTCTTGTATAGTTTATTAGACAGATAAGGAGAAAGAGGAAAGCCTATGCCTAGAGCGGGTGACTGCGAGTGGTGAAGATGAGATGGGGTTTTTCGTTTTTGACGTGGTGCATTCTTCACCCCCGATATCCCATAATCTATATCTCGACCTCTAGATATCAAGTAATTAAAAATAAGGCAAAATGATTTGATGGACTCTTGTACTTGTTTGAGTTTGTAAGATAAATACTCCTCAGTTCATCATAACACAAGATTTTACAATTTTTTTTGAACTACTTAGTTGAGCGTGCAGCACAAACACTGACATGTAATTTAAAATTTAATTCCTAAATAACACGTAGAAATTATGTGAAATTACTTAAAAACCTCAAAATTCTTTCATTTTCTCATTCTTATTTTTTTTATCTAGGCACCCATACTTCAATTATCCACTTTCCCCTCCATTTTCACCAAAATTTTTGACTGTTTTTGTTGTTTTTAAGGCGTAATTGAAGCGATCTATGTAAGTTTATTTTGATTATTGTCCTAATTATTTCATGACCGAGTTTGTTTGTTGATTCTTATTTCAGTTATTGTGTCATTTTTAGGGTTTTAAGGTTTTACTATTTTTGTTGAACCTTTTTGAGATTTTGCTTTGTTTCGTCTCTAATGCTAGTGTAAGATGTAGGCGAAAATGTATATGTAGTAGTGTTATGCCTTCAATGACATATTTTATGATTTCGATTAGATTCTAGAATTTTTTTGTGAAACTAAAATTGACTGATCTTTTTTTCAATTGTCTTGGGTAGTATACATCAATGGTCCATTGGGACATATAAGATATGTGGAGAAGATTTTTTACACCTTTTTACTTTAAAATTTAAAGGTTTTTTGTTATTTTACCTTTAAAAATTAGAGTTTTTTTTTATGTATGTACAAATTAACTAGTTGTATATGTTTTCTTGTCACTGTACATGTATAGTAAGTAAATGACTTCAACAATAATGACACTTCAATTTCACTATGGGGATTATTTTTTGTCAGACCCTGAGCTAAGGTATGATAATGAAAGATTAGAATAGATATAGATGAGCTACATATAATGTTATTTTAGAAATTAGCACTGGAATTAGGTGTTGAAAAAGTTGAAACCTTTGGGTGTTAAGTTAATAAAAAAGGTGATTATTACATGTTAAATATTGATGGTGATGTTTTAAGATTTATTAATAATTTGAAAGGTGGACACTTTGTTGATGTATGTGTGGTACATCAAATTTAGTTGCTGAGGATGAAAATGAAGTGAAACTTGCCAAAAACATATCCTCAAAACTAGGACATCCAAATGTCCACAAGTCGAGGGCTGATGTGACACCCCTTCTACCCTTATTGCTAATTTATAATGGTGATGTGTCAGTCCACTTTTAATTAATGAAAATAAAAATAGGGATTTAAATGAAAATCATCCTCCTATGGTAGATAAAAGGAAAGAGAAGGTTTCTTAGAAGAGTTGAAGGTCAATGACTTCTCTTCATACCACCTTCAAACTTCTGATTCTGATGTAGATCTAGCTAACAATGATTCTGATTCTAATTCACTTTATGATATTGATGAAAATATTGATGATTTAAGTGACTTGAATAAGAAATTGCTTCAAACTAGACAATCTAACATTCAACAAGAAGTTAAAAAAAAGGCTAATAGGGTGAATCTAGATGAAATATCATCTGGCCCTATAGGTATAGATGCAGATTTTAAAAATATTTATAAGAACAAGAGAAAAATATATGAAGGTAAATTGGGTGGGAATGACCCTTATTTTGATAGCTTAGATCCTGATAGTGACATTAGTTAAAATAAAGAGGATCCTGCTAATAATAATGAAGTGGTAGATTCACTACCTAGAAATTCAACTATCAAGATCTACTTTGATTCAACTGCCAAAAAAATCTTATTTCGGTTGTATATGATCTTTTTGAATTGTATTGAGTTTAGGGAGGCAATGCATACTTACTCTATTCAGAAGGGTGTGAATCTTAAGTTGAAACCTAATGAGAAGGAAAGGGGAAGGACAAAGCGTAAGAAAAAAGGTTGTCCTTGGATTATTCTTGAAAATCTTGATGGTAACACTGAAAATTTCAGTGTAAAGACATACTTTTCTGTCCACAAGTGTTATAAAAGAATAAGAAATAAGTTGTGTAACCCAGTGTGAATTAATAAGTATTATAAGGATAGAATGCCTTCAATCAAATTGCATCAAATCCAAGCTCTTTTAAAAAAGGACTATGGGTTGTATGTCAGTAAACAATCTGTAGAAAAGCAAAAATCAAAGTTATGAATGAATATTTGGATGATTTCATAGAAGAGTTTGCTAGGTTGTATGATTATGTTGAAGAGTTGAAGATCACTAATCCTGAAATCACTGTATCTATCAGGACATTCAAGAACACAATTCTTGAAAAAGAGATGTTTATGGACATCTATATTTGTCTTAAATCCTTAAAAAGTGGATGAATAAAGAGGTGTAGAAGAATAATTGATTTGTATAGTGCATTTCTCAAAGGTGTATGTAAAGATATATTATTGTCTTGCATTTTCAAAGATGTAAATAATCAGATGTACCCTGTAACATGGACAATAGTTGATAAAAAAAACCAAGAACACATGATCTTGATTTCTTAAGTGCATCAAACATGATTTGAAGCTTACAAAAACTGAAGGTGAAGGACTAACAATAATGTCTGGTATGCAGAAGGTATAACATCATATTTTTAGTTTTTTTTTTCAATTTACTGTAATAATTGATATTTAACACTTGTCTTTCTATATTTTTTGTTTGATATGGTCTTCATATAGCACTTAATGATATACTGTCAAATATTGAGCATAGATGATGTGCTAGACATATATAGGCCAATTGAAAGAAAGAGTGGGGGGTGAAGAAAGGAGGAGAAAATTATGACAGATTGCCAGGGTATTTTTTAAAGTGTATTTGCAAATAAAATTTGATGAAATGAGTGAGTTAGAAGAAGGCATTGTGAAAGTTTTATTCAAGTACAATAAAGAGTTTTGGTGTATGACTTTTGTTTAAAGAACATATCAATGTGATGTTGTTGAGAATAACATGTGTGAGACTTTCAACAATTAAATTTTGAGTGCTAGATTAAAATCAATCATTACTATGTTTGAGAAAATAAGAATCAAAGTCATGGAGAGGATGAATCAAATGAGAGAGTTTTTTGAAAAATATGGATCACTGATGTATCACCAATGGCTATGTAAATTATTAAAGAGAATTGTGATCATGAAGCTAATTGTGAGGTGAAGTTTAATGATGATATTAACTTTGAGATCAATGATCCACCATATAAACATGTTATTAATGTCAAGAGAAAGGTGTGTAGTTGTAGGTCATGGAAACTAAAGGAAATTCCTTGTACACATGTAATTACTGCAATGCATTTCAAGAAATGGAATGTGGAGTCATTTATTGATCACTGATATAAGAAAGAAACATACTTGAAGGCATATAATAAGTTTATTCTATCTAATAAATATGAGGATGTGGCCAAAAAGCACAAGACCAATAATTGAGCCACCTGAGATTACTGTCATGCCAAGAAGTTCAGTAACAATAGAAAGAAAAATAATGATGAACATGATAAGAAGAAGTTTGAAAAGGCCACAAGAAAGGGAAGAAAAAAGAGATGTCCTGCTTGCAAGACTTTTGGACATAATAAGAAAGGATGCCCAACTCTGGTAAGTTGTGCTTTGATATCTTTATATTAAAATTTTTTACTTTTTTATTGTGCTTTTGACTTTAAGATTATGTTCATAGAAAAATAATTTCACTGTTGATTTTAGACTGCTAAAGCATTTGTTACTTGTGATTTTACAAGTGTTGCAAGTGAGAGTCAACCAAATGTATCTGCAGGTTCAAGTGTGACACCTACCGTTGCTATCTCAGCTGGTGTGAGGCCTGCAACTGCCTCAGCAATTGGTGTGAATCCTACCAATGCTACATCAACTGGAAGAAGGCCTCCCAGTACTACAACGGGTGGAAGAAGACCTCCAGTGCTACATCAGCTGGTGTGAGACATGCAACTGCCTCAACAACTGATGCGAGGCTTGCATCTGGTGTGAGGCTTGCAACCACTTATGTTGTATCTGAGAACGCTACTCAATCAACAACTCAATAGTCAACTACTAGTGTTGGTGTCCAGAAGAAGAAGACGTGGTGCAACTCTTGCATATAAGAGATCAAGACAAAAAAAAGAAGCTAAAACAGCTGATTTTGGCGTGTTGTTTGGATCAAGTGACAGTGTAATAGAGAGGGTAAATATTCTATCATCTAAACACACTTAACTGATATTAATAAGTGGAATTTTAATTGAAATATTTTATTATTTATCAGTCTAAAACTATTGATAGAGTGTTACATAGTTCGACATTAAAGAGTTCAGTTCCAACCAATATTGATTTTGGTGTTACAAACCTAATGGACTAAGGTGGAAGGGTAGAGCTGCAGTTACCCAAAAACAGCTACAAAAGAAGAGTTACAGAAGATCAAACTCTTTTATAACCACTCAAGCCACAACAAGCACTCATGCTAACAACACTCAGTCCACACCAAACACTCAAGGCACACAATAAATTTCTTTTGTCTAGCTTAATTGCTAGTTATTTTACTGACTTGATCCCAACTGTTTTGATGACTTTTTTTTAACTGTTCTTAAGACAATTTGTTTTGTGTTTATGAATTTGTGATGCATTTTACAGTAACTGCAAGACCTAGTTTGAAGATTTGTGTTTTGAAAAAATGATATTTGTCTTTAAATTTTATTATAATTGCACATTGCAATTACAAATCAAGGTATCTTACATACAATAGCTACAAACCAAATCACAATACTAACAGTGATATCAATACTGCTACTTGATCTCCCTGTCTTCCATGCCTTCCTTGCTTTCTGTCTTTCTTATCTTCCTTGCTTTGAATTTATTAATAAGTTGTTCATGTAGTATTGTTCATTTTCATCAGCCCATCGAAAGAATTCACAACCATTATTAGTTGCATATTTTTAACAGCCTCAAAATATTTTTTTAGGATTAATTGGTGTTCTTGATATTTTAAGTTCAACATAAAGCTCACAATAATAAACACAAACTGTTATGGTGAAAAAAATACAATAATAAAAAATGAGGCTAAAATTAAATGAAAATGCACGAAAAAGAGAGAAGTATCACGAAGGTAAAAAAAATTAATGGAAAATAAATTTAGAGAGAGAAAATCGAGAAGAAAGCAAAATAAAGCTTAAATTTATTCAACAATGGTGTTGGAAGCAAATGAATTTTTTTTTGACTAATATAAGCCCTAATTTAACTGTTGTGCCTTTTAAACAAGGTCTCATGCTCTTTTTTTATTTGTATCACACACTCTTTGGTGATTTATGCCACATAGAATGTCATGTCAAAAAAAATTTAAAATATTATGTTGATGGGTTGAGGGGTTCAGATGACAAAGGTCTAAATAGAAGTATCTACGTTATAAATTCGGATAAGTACAAGATTCCAGTAGATCATTTTACCTAAAAAAAATTACCATGAATGTATTGGGCAAAAAAAGTGAGAGCACGTGGCAGCATGGATGGTAGACATGTAATGGTAAGAAAGGGAGGTCCAGAGAAGTAAGATAAAATTGTGAAAGTGCTATATTGTGTTATTATTGATATTGAACTTCTGGGACTTTTTTGCGTGTAAGATTATTTTAATATTTTCTATTCAGTGTAGTAGTTGTTTAAGCTCAGCTAGCCTATGATGCTTATTGAGTGCAAGTGGACTGTACTCACTCCTACTTTCTGCATTCTTTTGATGCAAATTCAGGTACGAGTGGTCCTCGCGGCACATGATCGTGTATTTCATGCAATGTTTTCTTACTTGAAGCTGTGGTGAGCTCCTATTTTTGAAAACTATTTCGTCTTTCTTTAATTTTATTTCTGTCTTTATTTCTTTCTTAGACATCATTATATTTCAGTTATAACATTTTATATTAGAGTCACTATTGTACTAGTGACAACTACATCATGAGATTTATGATGTTCTATTTCTTTGATTTTGTTTGAGGATGTTTGGGATTATTATATATATATATATATATGTGTGTGTGTGTGTGTGTGTGTGTGTATCATCGTCTTACTGTTTATCTTCATTTCGAATTGATTGTATTTATTGAGTTTGGGTTACCTACCATGGTTGAGTTGGGTAGGTGCCATCACAACTTTTGTGATTTTGAATCGTGATAATTTTTGATAAAATTTAATATTTGAGTTCCTTATCTTATGGGTAAATTGATTTCAAGAGAATTTTTCAATTCTATCACCAAACTTCGAGGGTTGAATTTTTGAACCAAGTTGACCCATACTTTTATGCGAAGATATGAGTATAATGGACTCATATTCATGTGTAGAGTACATTTGAATAGATTGGGAGCGTTCTAAAACCATTTGAAAGAGAAAGGTCGTGGTATGACCATTGGTGATGTGGCATTAAGCTTTGAAGTCGGTTATGACTTACTCTTCTTCAGACTTATCTTGAAAAGGAACGTATTGTGTAAAGTATATTATAGATTGGGTAAAATATTAGGTTAAAGTAGTTATTATGGTGATTAAATATTATGATACTTGAATTGTAATTTTGCCAATATATAGCTTGAGTTTCAAAAGGATTGTTCCATATATTGTGATTTTTTGAATTATTTCATGCATTATTATGCATAAAAAGAATTTATTTTTCATGATGATCACGATATGAAAATAAATGAGATGAACGAAGGAGGGTAGCCTTCAGACAGGATTGAAGATTTTATTAATATTAAGGTTTATAACATGTGCTTATGAGTTGAAAATTTTGCATTTATGTATATGTTGCATTCATATTCACTTATTTATTGTTGTTAACACCCATTTTATCCCCTCCACTATTGAATTAATTATTGAGCTTTTTAGTTTTTGAATAATTATAAATAATTATTTTGCAAAATTAAAAACATATTTGGCAAAAAATAAAATAAAAATGCCAAGATATTTGAATAATTATATATATATATATATATATATATATATAGGTGTATATTGTTTTTGGAGTTTTTAAATAATATTTAGAAAATGATTTTTCCCTGGATTTAGGTCAAGTTGATTAAAGTTACTATTTTCTTTTAAAATTAACAAAAAGAGGGATATTAGTTTATAAATTTATCGCATCCTTAAAATTGACATTGAAACAGACTCGAATGGTCCTTCATTAGGTACGCCCTCCACTTTTTCAATATTCCTGAGGGCCTCAGTAAGCTCATAATGTCTTGCATCTCCTCCCCTACCATCTCTATACTTGTCAATGGCAGCTACACCCCAGCTTTCAAGCCCACCATGGGGATTAGACGAGGTGATCCTATGACCCCCTATATCTTCATTCTTTGTATGAAGCTCCTATCAAGAAGAATTGATCATGAGGTGGATATCCTTAACTGGACCCCTATCTCCATTAGTAGAGGTGGACCAAAAATCTCTCACCTCTTCTTTGCTGATGACCTAAACCTCATATCTAGAGTTGACAAGAAGAATTGCACCACCACTAAGAACACCCTCTCCTTTTTCAGCTATCACTCTGTCCAAAAAATCAATAATGCTAAGTCTAAAGTTATCTTCTCCAAAACTTCTCCCAGGAAGACATTGACACCTTGAGTGCCCAGTTGGCAATCCTAGCCAAGAAGGATTTTGGAAGATACTTGGGCTTTCCTAATTTCCACAGGAAACCTACCAACAGAGATTTCCAATTCATTATAAACAACATGAACACTAAGCTGATTGGCTGGAAAATCACTTTCCTCAACATGGCTGGTAGAACCATTCTTGCTAAGGCTTCCCTCAGTAGTATCCTAAACCATGTCATGCAGTACATCTCCCTCCCTAATAAAATTCACAAGCTTATTGATAGAGCCCAAAGGAATTTTATCTGGGGCACCATTGACACCAGGAAAAGGATGCACCTTATAGGCTGGACTACCATCACTAAGCCAAAAAAAGATGGAGGACTTGGTATGCAAAAGGCTAGGCTTAAGAATCTCACTATGCACTGTAGCCTGGCCTGGAGATTGAACAAAAACCCCAACTCCCTCTGGGCTAAAAATTTTCATGCCAAGTACAATAGGAATGGGCAAATGAACAACTCTCACCTCCAGAACCTGGAAAAACATTCACAAAGGGTGGGACATATGTAAAGAGGCCACTCATTGGGTAGTTTTTAATGGAGAGAATGTGAATTTCTGGAAGGATAGATGGATACCCAACCTCCCCCCATAAACCAGCTCATTCAAGGCCCCATTCCTTCCACTGACCTCAACCTCACTCTCTCTCAAGTGTGGTCCAACAACAGCTAGGACTAATCTAACTTATCCTTTGAGATCCCAGAACACATTACTGATACGCCCAAAATACACCTCCTTTTAGAAGCGTAACGGTCACTGATCAAATATAGAACCCAATAAAGGTTGGGGTCGATCCTACATGAAATATGGTAAAACTATGATTGATATGTATTTACTTGCGCTGTTAGCCATTTATTTCCCTACGAAGGGAGGTTTTAAGTGACAAGTAATAATTTTAACTAGAATGTAAACAAGTAACACGTAACAGTTATAAGAGTTGTAATCAATGAGAGAAGCGACTAGAGTAGTGTTCCCCATGAGATCATAACTTAGTAAGGCATTTGTACTTAGTAAACTAGATTGGTGCTTAGCATGTAGAATCGGTAAGTTAGGTTCACCTAAATCCTTGGTCTGGCAGATAGATGAATTTCACCATATGCCTTGGTTCACCCGTGGGTGTATGATTTACTAACCCTTACCCTGGACCCCTGATTAGCTATTTTTGGACAAGGTCAAGCTATTAGATAAGGGTTGGTAGCCTCAAATATCCATTATTAAACAACCCTTTTCCCATTCGTTACCTCCTTGGTTCACCAAGTAAGGATAAGGCAAGTTCTAACGTTGGCCACTGTTAAACAGTAATCAAAACAAAGGGAAGAACAATACATGCATAAACACCGCCTTAGAATACCCAAGTACTTTGCCTACTTCATTAATCCTTCATGGTTCCCACAACCCTAGTTGTGGATTTAGCTACTCAGGTTCATAAGTACACAATCAGAAGTTATTGGTGCATTCATGATCATACACTTACAATAAGAAGTAAAGAATTCTGTGAACTTGAATAGATGAAGATGGAAGTAGGAACAATAAACTATGGATGTGTATAACTCTCAAAACCAATAGTAAACCAAGATCACAATATTTTGAATGTGTTTTCTACAATGTAACGAGCATGAAAAACATAAAATAAAACCTAGAAAAAGTATTTATAGACAATGGAAATCGTGTCCTAACAAAACTAGGAATCTGAACTCAGTAGGGAACATGGGTGGAATGACGACCCGTCATTTGGAATGACGGTTCATAGTCTACTAAGGTCAATTGTGGTCCTGGCTAGTCAGCATATTCTATATGAGAAACTATGGGTGGAACCATGAGTTGTACTTTTGAATGACGGTTTATCTCTTTGACTCGTGGTTTCTTGGTCCCTTCTTGTGCCTTCTATGATCAGTGACTGCGAGTCCAACAGGCCGGGTCATACTTTGGGAGTACGATTCGTACTATGAGTCATGCTTCTGCTCTTGCTTTTGCACCTTTGCAGTACCTTTGATCTATACATGATGGGTTATAGTTTTAAACCACAACTCGTGCTTGTTCTTCTAGACTTGCACATTTTCTAGACTTTGGTGTACGAGTTAACAGGACGGGTCCGTGGTCCGGAACCACAGACCGTCAAGTAATCCGTCATCTCTGTAGCCTTCCCTTTTTAGCTCAATTTCCAGTTTTTTTTTAGGATCCATTCTCTTGCACACTTAACAAAAAATATCAAATCTACCAATAAAATGCTAAAGAACTTGCAACAATCCTAAGTAATAAGCATAAAAAATGACGTATTTCTACGTCACATCAACACCCTCAACTTAATATTATCGCTTGTCCTTAAGCGACAATAGAAAACCATCCTAAAATGATGCTTTAGTAAAAGAAAACTAGGAACTACGACAGTCATATGCTTTGGCAATTCAGCTTGCGACAAGTACCCCCCTCATTTTCAATACGACCAAGTGCACAAGTTCCGTCTATCAAGACAACACAAGAGGATCCATGGACGCCATCATGCTATCAATAGATGCCTTAGCATACACTTATGAGACTCACCCTAACAGTCAGCAGTCAAAGTTGCTCTAGTGCCCTCACCACAAAGAAGTCCCAATCACACACTAATACAGTTAAGATCTCAGAGACTGAACTGAGCTAGAAAACTTATACTCACAAAGATATTTAAGCAATGCGTGCACAATACCATAGGCTTGAACTTATTTTCTACGCCTCGACTTTTGAATAATTGGGTTAGGATCACTATAGGACTTTACTCGGCTTGTAACATAGGCTCGGGGACAGGTATGGTAAATATGGGAAATAGTGACTAAGCCCTCCTTGACACTACGCCATGTTTCTTCCACTTTGCAGGCCAACTCTATTCTTTTCTCCCTTTTTATTTATTCTTTTTTACCAAGTGACGGGTGCGACTTTTGTTTCAGACTCAACTTATTTTCTCACATTTTCTCTTTCTCTTTTTCTTTTCTTTTCTAGCATATCCGCCATACCTGTTATTTCTCCTTTTTATTACTAACCTCTTCTTTTCATACCCGTATTTTGCACTTGACTTTATAGTAGCCACCCTCAGTGAGGTTTTTAGTAAGGTTGCTAAAGCAGCCTTTCATGCGGATGAACAAATTAAGAGGTTCTCAAACTCCATAAAGCCATTAATCCGCAGAGAAATAGCTGACGTTGTGGGTCTGATCCAAAAATCTATTGACAATCTCAATGACCGGTTGGAAAACATAGAAATCAGGGTGAATGAAAGGCTTTGGAATCTGACTATTTTGGACCTCACTGCTATTCTGACCGAGCTTGCAAAGGCCTAAGAAGATATTGATGCAATCCAAAAGAGACAGGTACCGAACATCCAGTTACTACAAGTTGGGATCGCGGAGGATGATTTCATTGACTTGCTTGCACATTACCCTCCTCGTGAACCAGCTGAAGCTTCTAAAATGGACCCTGAACCTACAAGAAAAAGAAAGAAAAGAGATAAGAAGGCTCGGGATGAAAATGCCCCATTGAGCCCTAAATCATTAAAACGCAAAGAGAAAAAAGCTAAAAAGAAAAGGAGGAAGACATAAGTTGAGGTAGCAAAAGAGTCCCTATCCATCCATCAAATTCGTATTGACTCCATTGGTACGGGTGGCTCGGGAAGTGGTGTTGCGGGCAACACAAAGGAAACTTCTTTAGACCCTAGTGTGGGAGTTCATGTTGATGATGCTGCTAGGGCAGCTGGTAATGTTGTTGCGAGGTCTGTGGAGGTGTCCTCTGTTGGAGATCCAACTATGGGCACCAATCCAATAGGCCCGGATACTACTACACTCGATGACCGTGCTTAGGTGCCACATGTATGTCCAATATCCCTCATTTTACCATTTTTATGCATTGGGGACAACGCACAATCTTTCGAGATGGGGTGGGGGTAGCTTGGCCATTTGGGTGGTTTTATAGAGTGTTTTGGCAAAGTCTGAGTAGCCAAAATACTCATGTCATGCCGCGATATTAAATCAGGCACTGTATGGGAGACAACCCATGAGGGTACTCACAAGGTACCCTAGTCCTTGGGATTTTCTTTCCTGTGTTCTTTCCCTAAGGATTTTTAATTTTTGTTGAACTGGAATGTTTAGTATAGGTTGTGTGTAGTGAAAGAAGAAAAGGAACTTAGCGCAGTCTATGGTATGATTTTGAACTTGGTTTTGAATGAAAAATGGAGACCCCTCCAAAAAAAAAATTGTGTGACATGAGATTATTTGTTTTTGATAGACTAACCATTATGGATCTGTGCATGACATTAGGATTAATCGATCTGATGAATGGCTTAAGCTAGATGAACCTGATAGTTAGCATGTGACTGTTGTACTCTGTGCCATGTGTATGTGAGCTAAATTTGTATTGTTCTTGCTTTGTGTGCCAATCTAGAACTTGCTCGGTTAGTCTTGCCTAGGGAGTAGGATGGTTGGTTAGGAAAGGATCATAGGCCATTTTTTGAAATAGTCCACTTCATCCTAAATGACCGACCAAATGATTTGAATACCCTTTGATCCCTGATTTTAAGCCTGAATTGACCTTTTTTTATTGTTTAGCCTAATCACCTTCCCTATTTTCTACGAACCTTTAGTTTGGCCCTGGTCCCTCCTTGGACATTGTGTATCTCAACTCAGGCAAATTGCCTAAGTTGAGGGTGGCTATTGTAGAGGCAAGTGCGAAATACAGGTATGAAAAGAAGAGGTTAGTAATAAAAAGGAGAAATAACGGGTGTGGCGGATATGCTAGAAAAGAAAAAAAAATATCTCATATGCATTCAGGTGTAACTCATCCAACAATCTGCTATCGCCTTTGTGTTGGCATTTAATGCTCTATAAAATATCTCCATCAGATTCTCAGAAGGGATTATGTGCTTCGGGACCTGCTTCAGCTTCTTATTAAATCTCAACCATGTTTCGTCCAGTGCCTCCGTGGGTAGCTGCTTGAAGTTATAAATCTTTTGTTTCATCTGCAACATCTTAGATGGTGGAAAGAACCTCTCAAGGAACTGAGTCCTCAGCTCCAGCCATGTATATATAGAATTTTTGGGTAGCTCACTCAGCCAAATAGTCGCCTCTCCAGTCAAAGAAAATGGGAATAGCCTCAGCCTAATAGCATCCTGATCCACTCCTGGAAGATTATACGCTTTGCAGATTCCCACAAAATTAGACACATGCAGATTTGCATCCTCAGCGGGCAACCCAGAAAATAGTCCTTTCAAATTCAGCAGTTGTATCATGGTGCTGGTAATGTCAAACTTTGTACCTACTGGCAGTGGTGGTACTACTATGGGTCCAGTAGTTCCTATGTCATCCGCATCATCATCATCAATGTCATACTGAGGTACTTGTCGTGGTTGCTATAACTGTCAGCCCCTATTCCCTTGGAACGACTGGTCCTCTAGGCAAATTTTGGTGGGCTGCCCCGTCTGCTGCCGCTTGGGCATTTAGTGCATCTTGACAAGCATCTTGTTGTCATGCCTGCCTTGCTTGCTCAGCTGCTGCATTTTGAGCTGCGAGGTCTGCTGCAATAGCAACATCTTTAACAGCAAGAGCATCTTCTCCTTCTTTTTTCCTTTGCTCTGCTTCGGCCAATAATTAGGCTGTGGTTTGTTCCTGTGTCTCATGCTCTCTCTCTTTATCCATGTTTCTTAAGGTTCAAGAAAGCTCAGGGTCGTATGGGATCAAGGGATTTACATGACTCCTTGTACAGGGCATGCACAAGTGTTCAACCTGTAGAACAAAACAAAAACAACAGAAAAGTAAAATTAGAAAATAAGGACTAATAGTGAAATAAACACAATCTCTCTTAATCCTAACTGTATTCCCAGGCAACGGTGCCAAAATTTGATACGCCCAAATTACACCTCCTTTTAGAAGTGTAAGCGATCGCTGATCAAATATAGAACCCAACGAAGGTTGAGGTCGATTCCACAGGGAATATGGTAGGACTATGGTTGATATGTGTTTACTTGTGTTGTTAGCCATTTATTTCCCTACGAAGGGGGGTTTTAAGTGACAAGTAATAATTGTAACTAGAATGTAAACAAGTAACACGTAATAATTTTAAGAGTTGTAATAAATGAGAGAAGCGACTAGGGTAGTGTTCCCCATGAGATCATAACTTAGTAAGACATTTGTACTTAGTAAACTAGCTTGGTGCTTAGCATGCATAATCGGTAAGTTAGGTTCACCTAAATCCTTGGTCTGGCAGATAGATGAATTTCACCACACTTGGTTCGGCCGTGGGTGTATCATTTACTAACCCTTACCCTGGACCCCAGATTAGCTATTCCCAGACAAGGTCAAGCTATTAGATAAGGGTTGGTAGCCTCAAATCTCCTTTGTTAAGCAACCCTTGTCCCATCCGTTACCTCCTTGGTCTGACAAGTAAGGATAAGGCGAGTTTTAACGTTGGCCATCATTAAAAAGTAATCAAAATGAAGGGAAGAACAATACATGCATAAACACCGCCCTAGAATACCCAAGTACTTTGCCTACTTCATTAATCCTTCATGGTTCTCACAACCCTAGTTGTGGATTTAGCTACTCATGTTCATAAGTAAACAATCAGAAGTTATTGGTGCATTCATGATCATATACTTACAATAAGAAGTAAAGAATTTCGTGAACTTGAATAGATGAAGATGGAAGTAAGAACAATAAACTATGGATGTGTATAACTCTCAAAACCAATAGTAAACCAAGATCACAATATTGTGAATGTGTTTTCTACAAAGTAATGAGCATAAAAAACGTAAAATAAAACCTAGGAAAAGTATTTATAGACAATGGAAATCCTGTCCTAACAAAACTAGGAAACTGAACTAGGCAGGGAACACAGGTGGGAATGACGACCCATCATTTGGAATAACAGTTCATAGTCTGCTAAGGTCAACCGTGGTCCTGGCTAGTCAACATCTTCTGTCATGAGAAACTACGGGTGGAACCACGAGTCGTACTTTTGAATGACGGTTCGTCTCTTTGACTCGTGGTTTCTTGGTCCCTTCTTGCGCCTTCTCTGATCAGTTACTACGAGTCCAACAGGCCGGGTCGTACTTTGGGAGTATGGTTCATACTATGAGTCGTGCTTCTGCTCTTGCTTTTGCACCTTTACAGTACCTCTGATATGCGAGTATACAAGATGGGTTGTAGTTTAAAACCACGACTCGTCGACTGACTCATGCTTATTCTTCTAGACTTGCACAGTTTCTGGACTTTGGTGTACGAGTTAATAAGATGGGTCCGTTATCTAGAACCACAGACCGTCAAGTAATCCATCATCTCTGTAGCCTTTCCTTTTTAGTTCAATTTCTTGTATTTTGTTCTAGGATTCATTCTCCTACACACTTTACAAAAAACATCAAATCTACTAATAAAATGCTAAATAACTTGCGACAATCCTAAGTGATAAGCGTCAAAAGTGACGTATTTCTATGTCACATCAATTACCCAGGCCATTCACAACTCCTTTCTTCCCAATAAGGGTCACTAAGGACCTTCCCATTTGAAGACTTAATGGCAATGGCTTTTTCTCCATTAATAGTGCTTACAACTTAATTGTCATTAGGAATGAGAACAATGCTAATAATGGCAACTGCTTCTCATGGATCTGGAAGCTCCATGTTCCCAATAAAATCAAGCATTTTCTTTAGATGATACACCATAATAGGCTCCCCACCAATGATACTTTCTCTAAAATGGGCCTCAACATCCCTCTAAATTGTAACTCATGCAACCATCATACTGAAAACATTGAGCATATTTTCTTTGGTTGCAGAATCATCAAATAGTTCTGGGAAAACCTCATCAATAGAACCACTTCCTCGAACCCTGTTAGAATCGATTCCTCCTCTCCATCAAACTGGGAGAGCACTTGGAAGACTCTAAGTAAAGGAAACTTCGACAACCACATTCCTTGGGCCACCATTCTCCCCTTTTGCTTATGGACCATCTGAAAAAACAGGAATGAAAACATGTTCAACCAAAAGTCTGATAAGCCACTATTCCTCAATGCCTACAACTCTGCTGTAGAATTTCACCACCTTAGCAACTCCTGTCAAAAGAATCATAGTATATCCACCATTAAGATTAAATGGAACCCCCTCTCATAAACACCTACAAGTTGAACACTGATGGCTCCTGCCTAGGTAATCCTGAGAGGAGAGGCATGGGGGAAGTGCTCAGGAACTCTAATGGTGACTGGGTTGTTGGCTTCTCCAAACGCTATTTGATTTCTACT
The DNA here is from genome assembly GCA_003996215.1 of Jaltomata sinuosa. Taxonomy (NCBI): domain Eukaryota; kingdom Viridiplantae; phylum Streptophyta; class Magnoliopsida; order Solanales; family Solanaceae; genus Jaltomata; species Jaltomata sinuosa. Next base: position 59,632 of record QJPP01006933.1, read on the forward strand.
AACAACCAAATGGAGCTTCTTGCTCTAAGGAAAGGTCTTAAAATGGCTAAGGATATTAATTACACTCCGATTGAGATTAACATTGACTTCAAATAAGTTATTTTGATGCTAACAGAGGGAACCTCTATTATAATTCGATCATTGATGAATGCAGGTCTCTGATGGATGAGCTAGGGGAAGTACCACAACATAGCTATAGGGAAGGAAACATGGTGGTGGATGCTCTAGCTAAATAAGGAGCAATGAAAGAACTTTTTGACAGGACACTCTTTATTGCAGTTCCTCCGATGTACACAACAAAATTTGTCTAGAATGACATCCTAGGAACTACTTATGATAGGATTATTAAGTCTTGTAATGATTCTCAAACTGTGGACACTCCAACCCCCATCCCCATTGATCAGGGCTGAAAGGGTCTCCTTTGTATAAACAATTTATATTAATATATATTATCTTTGTTGACCAAAAAAAAGATAATTATTCTGGTTATTTTGAATTTTAAAGGCTCAATTAATTAATTAGAAGTTTAATTCGTCTTAATCCTAAATCATAATGTTTATTAAATTAAGGAACTTTCATAAATACCAACTAATAGGAATTTAATGAGGCTTCCATAACAACAATTTGCATAATTACAATTTATACCAATATTTTCTATACCAATTGTATAAATTCGGTATATAAATACAAATAGAGTAATCTCATTATATAAATATAAATTCATAAATTTCAGCATACAAATACAAATTCTTAGAGTAATCTCGGTATATAAATATAAAAAAGGGCAGCCCGGTGCACTAAAGCTCCCGCTATGTGCAGGGTCCGGGGAAAGGCCCAACCACAAGAGTCTATTGTACGCAGTCTTACCTTGCATTTTTGCCAGAGGCTATTTCCAAGGCTTGAACCCGAGACCTTCTGGTCACATGGCAGCAACTTTACCATTTACTCCAAGGCTCCCCTTCTCGGTATACAAATATAAATTCATAAAATTTTGGCATACAAATATAAATTTGTATTATATATTTTGTGGAATCTCGGCATACAAATATAAATATAGGAATACCAATATAAATATAGTTGAGTGTACCAATAGTTTAAAACCCTCTATTGTAAAATATAATTGAATTAAACTGTTGGTATGGAGCATAATTAGGCATTATTTTAAAAAAAAACAAAAGGACCAACGACGCAGGATTTTATAAATAAAAGTCTACAAAGCAATTTATGCACAAAATAGACCCAAATCGTGCAAATTTTTACAATAAAACAAAATAAGCAAATTAAGAGAAAAAGAAAGAAAAAGAATAAAGACAAAGAGGAAAACAAAAGGACATCAGGGGAGTTCCACTCAAGAAATCCTCAAGATGTCGAAACTCATGTCGGCCCAGCTTTATCTTCGAGATGCATCTCTGTTGACCACGTTGGAAGCTTGTCGAGAAGCAGGATCTCTTATCACCTTTTTGACACATCCAAGATAATCTTCCTTTCTAATTTCTTGTTTACATCGATCCTCTATTTGGTGAGTTCAAATATAACCTGATCTTGGAAAGTGTCTGATATGCAGCTCTATAGGTGAAGGGGAGGGAATTATAATCTCTGGCTTGGCCTACTTCGTATATGTTGAAGACGGTGGTGGTGAGGTCTGTAAAACCAAGATAAACAGTCTGTACTCTTTTTCAACTCAATACCCCCAACTATTGAATTCCATCTGAGAGAGTGCCTCTACAGGAAGAATTTGTTTGACTGGAGGTTTCAGCATACAAACTGAGGAGTTCCATCGAAGCTGCTCCATTTGGTGTTATGTTTTATGGCTCGGGATTATTCGGGGACCTATACTACTGATTTTGAGCTAAGTATCCAGTGCTTAGTTACTATCAATCATGGTTTCTTTCCCCTCTCTAGGACTCGATGGGTTGAACCTCTAATGAGATTAATACCACCATCAGAGATCAAGATTGGGGAATAGAAAGTCACAACTTTTAGTAATTGTATGTCTTGTGAACTTTTGCAGACTATGGAGTAAAAATAGGAGCCAACAAATTCCTTTCTTTCAAAGCTAATGTCCTGGTTTGGTATTAGGCGAACACCTCAAGCTCTCACCAGGTGCAAATACTCATACCACTACAAAATTATTTCAGACATTAATTAAAGAAATAAGGAACTGGCAACTGACTCCATATTGTTCCTCCCATAAATAATAACCTGCATAAAGTTGCTATCACTGTATTGAACTAATGAATGTCAATATGTTAGTGTTCTTCTTATTTGAGGAGTGCCGCTTTTGTACATATTTAGTATTTTTTGTCCCTTCATAGGAATATCTTGAAAGTGGTTAAATTGATAATCATCTGCAAAAACAAAAACTAGGTTAGCAAAATAATCCGCAAGAGTATTTCCTTCTCGAAAGGAATGTTGTACTCTTGCTGATAAAGACCTCTTCAAACCATTTATGAAGTTGACCTCCAATGTCACACTCCAAGGGATATCCCACCTCCCTTCAAATATATGTACCATGGCCATTGAATCCATTTCAATTATGACATGTGTTATCAAAGGCTCTTTTACAAAAAACCAAACTTTCTCTGATAGCCCTAGCTTTAGCTATCGAATTAGTGGTATCTTGTAATTTGAACCCTTTAGCCACAACCAAGTTACCTGAATAGTCTCTAATGTAAAAGGCAGAACAACTAGGCCCTGGATTATCCCTGAATACTCCATCAATATTGAATTTAAACTAATTAAAAGGAGGAGGGATCCATCTCACAATTTTAATACTCTAAGTATTTTTGTGCCCCTATTGATCAGAAATGATAGCAGGCCAATTGTTCCTTCCAATATCTCTTTTGAATCTGGTTTTAATCATTTTCAAAATAGTGTCATTAATCTCCCAAATAACCTTTCCTTCTAAGAATGAACCACCATGTAAAATAGTATTCCTTCTCTTCCACAAACACCACAAAATCACAATGGGCATAACCTGAATGACCACTTGAATTCTATAATTACCTTCTGATGACCACCATCTTCTCATAGCCTATTTCAGATTAAGTATAGGGCCTAGGAGACCATCAACTCTAAAGTAATGATCACTTATTCTACCAGCTACCTCACCTATTAGAAGTAGATGCTCAATAGTCTCATTCATTGGGATAGAGCAACACCTACAATTCTGAGATATGTTAGGATTCCAAGAGTGCATTAAGGCTGCCACAGGAACTTTACCAAGCCAAATTCTCCAAGCTAGAAAAGAGGGTTTGAATGGTAATCCTTTAACCCATAAATGCTTTAAATCATCACTCATGTCAGCCTTTTATCTCAACAAATCCAAATCACTTTTAACACTAAACATAGTCCACCATGGTTTATCTCCCTGATTGTCTGGCTACACCATACACATGTTAAGCCTGATATACTCCATAACATACTCAGGTTAGGTATCTTGTAAAGCTGCAAAATCCCAACCCTCTTCTCTTAACAACTCTCCAATGTCTCTCATAAGGTGACAAGTATGAACATCAAACTGGTGCAAGTATAAGGGCCCAACAGTGGTCCAGTTTTTGTACCATATAGAAGAGTACCACCTCTAGGTTCCCACTACAAGTGTTGTTATAGACACTCCCTATTCTCTAGCATGTGTTTCCAAACCTGAGAACCCCCTTTCCATCGTACCAAGGTGGGAATATGTTTCTTACAATATTTGTTCCATAAGAAATTAGACCACAAAGTATTCTGAATCCTAAATCTCCACCACATTTTAGCATAAATAGCTCGAGTAATATCAAACATAGACCTAAAGCCTATTCCCTCTTCCTATTTTGGCAAACAAACCTTAACCCATTCAGACCAGTGCTTACTTCTGCCTAATTCCTTATTACTCCAAAAAATTTAGCAAAGATCCTATGCAGTTCCTTAATAACACATTTAGGAGGGGTGATGGCAGATAAAACATAAATAGAGACGCTTTGTAGAACACTAGTAAGAAGTACTTCTTTACCACCAAATGAGAGTATCTTTCCTTTCCATGCTTGAAGTTTCCCTTTTACTCTTTCAAATAGATCTGAATAATGTTCTTTCCTCTTCCTAGAATGAGTGATAGGGCAACCTAAATATTTTATAGGAAAAGAACCTCTAGTCATTCCTGTGCATTGTTCCACCTGAAATGAGATCCATGTTGCTACATTCTGGTACAAATAGTAAAGAGTCTTCTCTTTATTCACCTTTTGACTAGATTGCTTCTCATAATCCTGCAAGACAACCATAATTTTCTCCAAAGAATAAACATGAGAAAAGGCAAAAATAATTGTATCATCTGCATATGCTAAATGATTCATATTAGCACTCCACTTAGGCATCCCATACCCTACAAATTCAGGATCTTCAAATAAAGTGTTAAGAGCTCTATTAAGAACCTTTGCTAATAAAATCAAAAGATTTGGGGAGAGAGGATCTCCCTGCTTCACTCTCCTAGTAGAATGAAAGAGCCCATAAGATTGGCCATTCAGTAGAACAGAGTAGTAATTATTTAAAATCAGCCTCCAAATCATATCTACAAATCTGTCAGAGAAAACCATCTTCCTTAGAATTTTCATAAGGAAAAACCATGACACTCTATCATACGTTTTAGCCATGTCAAGCTTCATGACAACATTAACATGATTTCCTCTTTTGGTGATGTTTATTACCAAAACCTGAGCCAGAAGGACATTTTCGATAATACTCTTCCCTTTGACAAAACCCAAATTATTAGATGAGATCAACTTGGGAAGAATATTTTCCAGTCTATCATGAATTATTCTAGAAAGAATTTTATTGACAATGTTACTCAAGCTAATAGGTCACATATCTGAGAAGGTTTGAATATTGTCCTTCTTAGGTATGAGGACCAGATTAGTATGAGTAATAGATTTTGGAAGAGTATTATGATCAAAGAAATCTTGCACTATTCTTATCATGTTAAAGCCTACTATATCCAGGCAGACATGAAAGAATCTTCTAGTAAGATCATCAGGACCACTAGAGCTATCACTATTGCGCTAAAAATAACCTTCTTCACCTCTTCACTATCTGGAATTACCCCCAAAGCTGCATTCTCATCAAAAATTAATTCAGGAACATGAGATAACAAGGGAAAACTAGTAGCATCCCTATTTTGATGAAAATGTTTCTGAAAATGTTCTCCTGCTTAAGCTGCTACATTTTCTTCCTCTTCTACCCATATACTTTGAGCATTTTGAATCCTTGCCACTTTCATTTTCTGTCTCCTCCCTTTAACTAAACTATAAAAGAATCTGGTGTTTCTATCTCCACTTTCAAACCATTCATACCCTACTTTTTATTACTAGTACAATTCTTTAAATTGAAGATATTTATTATATTTAGCTTTGGCTCTCTACATAATAGCTCTATTCTCACATGTGGGAGTTTATTCAAACAACCTTTCCTTAATTCTTGCTATCTCCTCTCTTATGACGTGTTGCTAAAATATGTTCCTAAATATTTCCCTAATCCATATAGATAGAGCCTTTTTAACCTTCTTCATCTTTCTCTTAAAATCTAAGAAAGGATTAGAAGAACAAGTGAGGTCCCAGTTCAACCTAACTACATATTTAAAAGTTTCATGCTCTGTCCAAAATTTTAGAAACCTAAAGGGTTTCTTTTTATCGGTGATTCTATCTTCACAAGTAAGAAGCATAAGGGCATGATCTGATCTTGTTCTGGGTAAGTGGTCAACCTCTCAATAAGAGAATATATTCTGTAATTTAGTGTTTATCAAAGTTCTGTCTAGCCTTTTGAAGATACAATTATTTCTATCCCTACCATTCCACCTTGTAAATAGACTTCCCTTAAACTGCACTTGAGAGAGATCACAAGACTCTATACAGATCTTAAAGTCTTCATAATCAACAACCACTATAGGTAAACCTTCTATCTTTTCTTCCCCATTGAGAATAACATTAAAGTCACCTCCAATTAGCCATGGTCTATCCATTCCATTTGATAAATGATATATACTATCCCAAATCTCCATCCTCAGAGTACTATCACACTTAGCATATACAAATAGTTGCATAAAAGCTAAATGTAGTGTTCTGATCTAGCAACAAGAGAGTGAGTTGTTGATCTGTGTTACTCACTACTGTAACATCATCCCCATGATTCATGAACACCCATATTTTTCCATTGTTGTTGTGGGTTACCAGAGGCATTCTTAGTCTATTTCTATATCTATTGATAACTCTAACAAGCTGAAAAGGTTTTAGCAAAGCAATAAAAGAAAACTTCTTAAACTTATGTAACATTTTGCATTCTTTGAAATGCATGTTTAGACCTTATAGACCTAATATTTCATATGAGAGACTTCATTTATGTTTTGAATATTGGGATATAAACATCTCTTTGGTTGAACTCTGAGAGGTTGAACTGATTCTCCATCACCCTGTTTCTTGCCCTTTCGAGCTGACTTAACAACCTTCATAATCCTGGGAGAAAGATCTGCATCTTTATAAATCTGCTCTTCACTATATTTTGAAACTATATCACATTCCACCCCTTGATCTCTTCTAGATCTTCTGGCTCTAAGTCTGCAAACTTATGAATGAGAATGTCATGCAAAGTAGTATTTGGTGATTTAGAATGGACCCTGACTACTTGGTATTCATTAGACTGCAATGTTGTAGGCATCACCACTACTGCCATGTTATTATCAACTTTATGATTTTCCATTACTGTACGACTGCTGCTACACTTAACTATTGTATCTGCACTATTGACACTCTTTATTGTATTGTTTACACTAGTTTCCACTTCATCTGGCTGATTAGTGCTAGTATGACCCTTACTCGGCTTTTCTGGGCTGTTGTAAGCCAGCTCTATTGAAGCACTAGATATCACTATATTTTTGGCATTATCTTGCTCGCTATGATCGGCTGGATTTATGGAATTGTTAACTATCAAATCTGTAGGAGCACTAGATACCTCTATATTTTCCTTCGCTTCTCTTCTTCATGCTTCTCTTTATCACATTTATACCTATCTGTTGAAGCACTTGATACTTCTGCATTTTCCATATCAATATTCTTTTTTCCAATATTTGATTTGTGTGATTTCTCCTCCCAATCTTTTTCACCCATGCTATTACTTTGAGAATCTTCTTGCTGACAAAAGCTTTTGTTATTATCATTTGCAAGCTCTTGGCTTTTGTTTTTAGGCTTGCTACTATCACTTGATACCTCTACTGAGTCGCTGATATCGTGAGGAGGAAACTGGTGAACATCGCCCTTCAAGACAGACCCAAAAGCTTTTAATACCCACTCCTTGACTAAAACTTTCTCTCCTCTTTCCCCTTTATTATTTGATGTATTCCCGTTATTACTAGTGCCATTGTTTTCGGTATTAGTCTTTGATGTGCTACTGTCTGCCAGTGTCTTATCCTCTTGGGCAAGGGCCTCAAACTTGCTCTCCAAAATGGTAGATAACTGAGGGGCTTTATTTATTTATTTCCCTTTTATCCCTCACCACCTTCCAGTTGCAAGGATCTCCTACCACTATCCCACTTAAAAGTATTCTTCCAATTGTGTAGAAATTTTTGTCTCCTGACTGATTTGTGCTTTGTCATATGTCTGTTGGGTATTATGCTTACCATTGCTCCTATTATTGAGTACTTTACAATTCTCCTTGTTATGCCCTTGTATCTTACATTCAAAGTAATATTTAGGGACATAATCATACTGGATAGCAACCATATTAGATCTTATTTCTCCAGTCTTCACATTCTCTATATTCATTTGTACAACTTTCGTATAAGCACCTTTAAGATCTACCAACGCATTCACCCGTGCACAACTAGGTCTTGTCTTATTGATAGTTGCTTGATCTAGTTGGATAGGTTTTCCAACTACTGACCCCAGGGAAAATATACACTCTTTGACAAAGAAAGTGGATAAGATGTTAGGAAAAGAAATCCATGCCATGGCCATTGAGGTTTCCTCAACAACAACAACAACAACATACCTAGTGAATTCTCATAATGTGGGGTTTGGGGAGGATAGAGTATACGCAGTCCATACCTCTACCTCAGAGGTGAGGTAGATAGGCTATTTCTGATAGACCTCCAGCTCAAGACAAAAACAATCTAAATATAATCTAGAAAAAGACGTAATAAGAATACAAGAGACAATACGTAGTGACAAATAATAGATAGAAATAGAGCAACACTACCACAAAATAATACTATGAGAAATCCAAGAACAAAAAACTACAAGCGTAGCACTACGACTACTAGTCAGGATAACAAGACAAAAAACACTCCTACCTACTAGCATAGACGCACTTCTACCTACTAACTTTCTACCCTAATCCGCGTCCTCCACACCTTTCTATATAGGGCCATTGAGGTTTCCTCATTAACCCTAAATCTAGAAACATAGATCAAAGTATGAATTAGATACGAGTACCCATCTTTACATGTGATGTAGAATGTTCCCTTAGAAATAAGGTTAACAAAATCCTCTTGCTGGGACAGACGAATAAGAATATGCTTACTCTTAAACAATCAAATTCGACATCCTCCTTTCACCTCACATTGTTGAGGAATGATTTTCCTCAATTCTTCAAGATCAGACCACTCATAAGAGAATTTTCTAATTATCGCAAATTGAAGTTCTTCCATCTAATTCATTTTTTTACTTCTTACTTCATCCATTTTACTTGGGGTATGCCTCTTACCACAGTGATAACCTTTCGTAAAATTCAGTATCTTGTGAAACCTTATCCTCCATCAAATTCATAGTCTACATAAGATTTCTTGATAGGCAAAGTAGGGTTGATGGTTTTAGGTGCAGAGCACGTGCTTAGAAGTGAGGGAAAATCAGCGTTTGATAGCTGCAAACCAGCCCCCAGAAGGATCTGGCCGCCGGCCAACAAAGTCATAGTAGGGTTCTTTCAATTAGGTATCAATGTTTGATATGTTATGTAATTTTTCCTATTAAATTTGCCAAAAATTCTCTTTCATAAATTGGGCTTGCATTTTCACACCATTAAACTGCCCCAAATTCCACTCCTACCCGGTCCACCGTTATAATTTCCAATTAAATTTCATTAACCCCCATTTTATTTAAAGGAAAAGTACATGCTTGCCCTATAGGAACAAACTATATTTAGAATGCATGCCCTATAGAAACAAACTATTTACAACAAAATAATTTCTTACAAAAAATAATCCCCCTAACTAATTATAGAAAAAGGCCTCCCTTATAGCTTTTGTAGTTATTTAGCTCCTTTTTTCTTTTTTTTCTTTTTTGTTTCTCTACTTCTTTTCTTGTTTTTTTCATTTTTTTATGTTTCTTTGTTCATTTTAATTTTTTTCTCACATTATGTCATTTTTAATTTTTGATTTACACCATAATCTGATTCATCCTCAGTTTTGACTCTTTTTTTCTTTTTTGGTTATTTATTTTTGTGATGACCCTTCTGGTCATCTTCACGTTTATGTATTTATTGTACTGTTAGAGCTTTTCTGTAGTGGCTCTAAGTCATTTATGGCTTGTTAGGACTGGTAGCCCGGTGCCCTGGTCGTTCATTTGGTCGTTTTGGCCATTTGCCTATTTTAGAGCTTTAACTTAGAATATCATTGACTTTAGTCAACATTATTAGATAACGTGCTAAGAATTGAATTCTGACAGTTCCATTAGCTCCTAAACATTGAGTTTGGTCTAGTTGGACCTTCAGTTGAGGCCTGAGAACTTTCGGTGTGGGTTTTGTGTTATTTTCTCTGTTTTCAGGCCATTTAGAGTTGAAAGTGTAACTTTGGGTGGATTTCGATGATCGGAGTGTCGGATTTGAAATACGATGATTCCATCAGCTCCGAAATGATGATTTTGAGTTGGGAAGGTGGTTGGTTTGGGTTTCGGGTGAGCCGAACTCATTTCGAGCCTTTGGGTTCCTATTCGTTAGTGTTGAATTGGGACAACATTTCTCTGAAATGACCTCGTATGAAAGTTTAGTCAATTCTGTTGAGTCTGAAATGTCATTTCCACTCTGTTAGCATTATTAGTTTTTGAATATCAGTTTCCGATTGTGCCCGAAATTCCCCGTCAAGTTTTGGAAAAGTTGCAGATTTTTGGTTATTGCAGGTGCAGGCCTCAGGCCTTAATCGCGATCACGAGACTCCTGGTCACGACTGCGATGAAGTTCCTGGTTCACTGTGCTTCACGATCGCAATGTCCCCTGTCGAGACCACAATGAAGTCCCTTCCCTTTTGTTCTTTGCGACCGCGTGGCTAGCCTTCGTGATCGCGATGCTCTAGCCAGTGTGCTCCTCACGACCGCGAGAGGTCCCATCGCGATCGCGATCGCGATAAAGGACCCCTGGAAGTATATAAACTTCTCTCTTTGATTTTCTAGTATTTGCTAAACTTTTCCCAACTCCAAACAACTAAAATCTCTCCAAACTTGCTCCATATCAATCCTAGCATTGGGGAAATCATTTATTCATCGTCTACTATTGATTCTCCAATTATTGGTAAGCTTCTTCCCCAACATGCTTTTCCTTTTGCTTTCTTGAAAAATCCACCATTGTTTCTCTTACTCAATCTTGGAAATTGTGCTAGATTTTGCCTCCTATCTCGTGCATGTTCGTGGTTGAAGAATTCTCCGTCGTGGCTTATATTCCAGCTTCTTGGTAGGTAATTCTTGCCTAAATTCTAGTTTCCTTTCCTTAAATCCTTAAATTGGGTTCTTGTCTAGTAGGGGTTGTTTTAGCTCAAAATTGTTGCCCAATTTCCTTGATTTTTGGAGCATGTCGTCTTGGCACCAGGGTGGTCATTGTACTCCTTTTCATTTTTGGTTTTGGGTTATGGGCCCTGCGGGCCTGCTTTTGACTCAGATTTCGACCAGGCTATAATTGTAGCAATATGGGTATTGTTAGTCGTTTTAATGTATTATTTATGTTTGTGATAGTTTGATTATCATTTGGGATCTCTCAGAGCGGTTTGGGCTTGGATGTGTTGTTTGGGCAGCTTGCCATCGAACGACAGGTAGGTTACGGTCTAAACTCCCTATACTTAGCATATATCGGATAAAATTGTACTAGCTGGCATCCTTGGGTTGGGTTATTAGGTTGGTACCACAGACCTTGATCTCTTTATTCATGTCCGCCTACTTTCCTTCCTCCGATGCTTGTAGTACTTGCTTGATATATTTTATTCACCCTTGTGGTCCTGTGAGGCCTTGTTGACTCTGGAACATAGGAGGTGGGTTATTGGGAATGTCTGCGAGTCCCGAATATAGAAATATCCTTCTAGGCTGGTTATACTTGCTGAGTAGCTGTGGGCCTATGCAGGGCCGATATGTTGATTGTGAGCTGCTAGGCGGCTATTTGTGTTGATCATTCATTTCCATGCATATAAAGAGGATTTATCCATGTTTTACTATAGTTTTGGCTTCGAGCCTACTGAAATTATTTTCTAAACTTTGCATGGCCGCGGGGGCCCCTTTTTGATGAAAATGAATTGGAAATGGTTTGACTTAACTTGTGGATCTTCTTGAGGTAAAAGAAGGTTAAATTATAATTTCTAGCACCAGTTTTACTATTAGCGCTAGATTCGGCAAGGCCGGGGTGCTTGTTGAGTGTCTTACTAAATTGGAATGATTTTTAGCCTCGGTCGGGCCGAGCACCTGAGTTGATTTTCTACTGTTTAGACCTGGTTATGCCCGGGCACCCTTGGAGGGGTTTTTGAGACATTTTCTACTACTTTAGTCCTGGACAGAATCTGGGCATGCATATTCAATACTGGGTCTCTATCTTGAACCCGGACTTGCTTCCGGATGAATGTTTTGATACTGAGTTTTAGTATAGGGTTCGGGACCTCCATGGACCTTGTTGTTCCAAGCCTAGGGCTTTGGGTTGTGTGTGTCGGAAGGAGTATATACGGCAGAGTAGAGGTATACGGGCAGTGTCCTTCCATGGAACTTACCTGCTGGTCCCAATCGGCACCGGAGGGGGTACATACAAAGCTTCTATTCCACCCTGAGGTTATCATGCATCATATCATTCAGTGTTTGAGGTTTCACCCTTGTTTGCTGTTTATTTAGTGTACGCTCTGGTTGTATAGGCAGCCAGAGGGTTTTGTTTTCACTTGTTTGCATTTCTCGGTTGTATGGGTGGCCGAGGGACTATAGGTAGCCTCTTGTTACTTTATCGCGTGTTATTCCCTGTTACGGTTATGCTTATAAGATTATATACGGCTGAGTTGTTACTTGTTGGATTTGAGATTGGGATGATTAGTTGGGTTATTGAATCTTATTTCCAAGCATGCCTATCTTTACTCTACTCTTCCTTTCCTTGTACTTGAGGTTACCGGTATACCGTCCATTTATAAAACTTATTATGTATATATTGTTATTACAAAGATCCCAGGTGCGTTATTTCTTACTTTCACCTGTGCATGTTGTGTATATATTCTACTTGCTATCCTTGTATGTTGTTCTGTTGTCTTCCCTCTAGGCTAGATTCTATGTACTTTTTGTTGATTTCTGTGACTACTTGCTTCTATTCTGTCTGTTACTACGCTTTTATCTTATATGTGCCCAGTCGGCCTATGGTACCTACTGGGTACCTTATGCTTTGCATTTGGTGCTTATACTACACCCTGCATCTTCTGGTGCAGATCCTAGTGTGGGCCATCGCCATTAGCTCATGGAGACTCGAGTAGGGAGCTGCTTTTGTGATATTCTGGACTGAGGGTGAGCTCTTGGCAACTAGAGCTTAGCTTTTAGTTATCTTTTGATTATGTACTCTATTTCTACTCGGATACAACTTTGTATATATTGTTTTGGACCCTTGTACTCCTTATGTAGATCCGGCTCTTATACGCTATGATACCAGGTTTTACGTTTGGTTTAGCTTCTGCATTGTATATATTACTCCTGTTATCTATTTTCTTCATCTTGTTCCCTTGTTTCCACTTATTAAACTGTTCTTCCATTTAGATTATTAGCTGGTAGCTCTCTACTGATCAATCCGAGCTACGGGGATTGGTTCGCCTACTGAGGGGTTGTAGGTTCCATCATGACCTAGAAATTGGGTCATGACAACTTAGTATCAGAGCACTAGGTTCACCAGTATCATTGGTATAGGAGCCAATGTCTAGTAGAGTCCTGCAGATCGGGGCGGAGACGTCCGTACTTAATCTTTGGGGGGCTATAGTGACATCTTAGGAAAAAATGGACTTTTCTTATTTCTATCTCGTGCGTAGTATCCTTGAAAGTTTTTGGAAATCTCACTTACTCTGGTTTACTCTTCCGCAAATGGTTCATACGAGATCTTCAGCTTCTGGCGGAGGAGAGCCTCCTGTCCCTGCGCCTATGACTCCAGCTAGGGGTCGGGGTGGTCGCAAAGGTAGAGGTAGGGGTCGTTGAAGCCTAGAACAGCGACCCCAGCTAGAGCTGCCAGAGTTGAGGTAGAGCCCGAGTATGACTATGAGCCCAAGTTTGTTCCTGAGCAGCAGCACATGGACCTGGGGATAGCCCAGGTGCCACCAGTTCCTGTGCCAGCTTCAGCCCCAGCTCAGTCTTCGGATATTAGGGGTTTACTTGTTCAGCTTTTGGGTATGATTAGGCAGAGACCTTCAGAGGTAGCACAGACACCAGCTCAGGGGGCAAAACTGGGTGTTCAGAGTTCAGGAGCGCAGCCTGCTACTATGGTTCCCCGTGCTGAGGTTATTCTGATTCCTTTAGTTGCACAACCTCTTGCTTCTTGCCAAACTATGACAGATGGGGAGCAGAAGGCCTTGGGTAAATTTTTGAGGTTGGCACCACCGAGATTTTCTAGTACGTTGGGTCAGGACCCACATGATTTTATTACTATAGGTGAGAAGATATTGCACCATATGGGTTTGTTAGAGTCTCATGGAGTCGGTTATACCACCTATCATCGGGAGGGTCCAGTGAAGCTATGGTGGAGGGAATAGGTTTCTTGTAGATCTTCTACATCACCTCCCTTGACCTGGTCTGAGTTCTATGAGGTCTTTATGTCCAAGTTCCTGCCTCAGGGTGATCGTGAGTGTCGCAGGGAGTAGTTTACTCGACTTATGCAAGATTCTATGACTGTCTCAGAGTATGAGACCCGTTTTCATCAGCTAGCACTATTTGGGCCTATGATCATTCCTACCAATACAGATAGGATTCACAGATTTGTATGGGGTTTGAGGACAGAGATTTGGTAGCCAGCTGAGATATTGGTTGCTGATGGTCGGTCATTTTAGGCTATCACAGACTATGCCCGTACTGTGGAGGACTTATAGCGACATGATTAGGGGGCCAGAAATAAGAGGCCTCGATATCAGGGTAGCTAGAGTGGTTCTCGACATGGTGGTAGAGGTTCAGGCCAGTGAGGCCGGGGTTACCAAACACTATAACACCAGGGTCCGTCCAACCATCCGGTTGAGGCTTTACTTCAGACTTCTGGTAGTACCCAGTTCGAGTAGGGTCAGAGCAGCCATCAGGGTTACAACGGCCAGTATTCACATGGTACAACTTCTGGGGCATCAGGCTGTGGTGGCCATACGGGTTCTGCTGGTTTATCCCGACCGAGTAGGTCATCAGGGGCTTGTTTTACTTATGGTGTGGCTGGTCATTTTGCTAGAGATTGCCCCCAGTAGGGACAGTTCAGCCGGCCAAGCCTTTACGAGCAGTTCAGCCTCTGGCTAGAGGGGGGGTGGTCAGGGTAGAGGTGGTTCTCAATGTGGCAGAGCAGGTGGTAAGGATGGCGGTCAGGCAGGTGGAGGTCGTCGTCAGTTCTATGTGGTCCCTGGGAGGCCGGAGGCAGAGGCCTCAGATGCTGTGATTACAGGTATAATTTTTGTGTGCAATCAGTCTGCTACAGCTTTATTTAATCCTGGATCCAGTTGTTCATATGTATCTGCCTACTTTCTGCCTTGTTTGGGGTTGGCTAGTGAGCCATTATCTGTCCTTATTTTTATTTTGACCCAAGTAGGAGATTCTTTAGTAGTGGATCAGATTATGAGATCCTATGTGATATCTGTTGGTGATTTGGAGACTTGGGTTGATTTGATGATCCTCGATATGTTAGATTTTGATGTGATACTGGGCATGGACTGTTTATCCCCTCACCGTGCGATTTTGAATTGTTATGCCAAGACCGTTACCATAGTCGTGCCCAGTGTATCCCCAGTTGTGTGGCAGGGTTCTGTTAGCTATGCACCGTCTGGGATCATCTCTTGTCTTCGAGATAGAAAGTTGATTTCCTGTGGGTGCTTAGCTTATCTAGCATATGTCTGAGATGCTAGTGTTGACTCTTTATCTCCTGAGTTTGTTCATGTGGTTAGAGACTTCCTAGACGTGTTTTCTACCGAACTGTCAGGCCTTCCACCTGAGAGAGATGTTGATTTTGCAATTGAGTTAGAGCCGGGCACCAGGCCCATTTTTTATTCCTCCTTACCGTATGGTTCCTGCTGAGTTGATGAAGCTTAAGGAGCAACTCTAGGATTTGTTAGCTAAGGGGTTCATTAGACCGAGTGTGTCACCTTGGGGTGCTCCTGTCCTCTTCGTAAAGAAGAAAGATGGGTCGATGCAGATGTATATTGACTATTAGAAGTTGAATAAGGTTACAGTGAAGAATGGGTATCCGTTGCCCAGGATTGATGACTTGTTTGATCAGCTTCAGGGCTCTGCCATGTTTTCAAAGATTGATTTGAGGTCTGGCTACCATCAGTTGAGAATTAGGGCGGAGGACATCCCTAAGACAGCATTCAAGACACGTTATGGCCATTATGAGTTTCTGGTGATGTCTTTTGGGTTGACTAATGCCCCCGCAGCCTTTATGGATTTGATGCATAGGGTGCTTAGCCCGTACTTAGACATGTTCATGATACTCTTCATTGATGACATTCTGATATACTTGAGGAGTAGGGACGAGCATGAGCAGCACTTGAGGACTGTACTTTAGACTTTGAGAGATCATTGGCTTTATGCCATGTTCTTAAAGTGTGAGTTTTGGCTTGAGTCAGTTGCATTCCTAGGACACATGGTATCTAAGGATGGGATTAGGGTTGATCCGGGTAAGATTTCTGAGGTTCATGATTGGCCTAGACCTACTACTCCTACCAAGGTTTGCAGCTTTATTGGTTTAGCCGGGTACTACAGACGGTTCGTTCATGGATTTTCTTTCATAGCATCACCCTTTACTATGTTGACTAGGAAGGATGTTCCATTTCATTGGTCGGATCAGTGCGAGGATAGCTTTTAGAGGCTTAAGGCCTTACTGACTTCATCTCCAGTTCTGACTTTAAATGTTGAGGGTCAGAGTTTCTCCGTGTATTGTGATGCTTTAGGAGTCGGTCTTGGTTGTGTGTTGATGCAGCTGGGTCGAGTGATAGTGTATGCATCGAGGCAGCTTAAGTTTTATGAGCACAACTATCCCACTCATGACTTGGAGTTGGCGGCGGTAGTCTTCGCGCTAAAGATCTGGAGGCACTACTTATATGGAGTTCATTGTGAGACATTCACCGATCTCCATAGTCTTCAGTACATTACAAGTCAGCGGGATCTGAACTCGAGGCAGAGGAGATGGATTGATCTACTGAAGGACTACAATTTCACTATTTTATACCATCCAAGCAAGGAAAATGCGGTAGCAGATGCCTTGAGTCGGAAAGCAGTGAGTATGGGCAGCCTAGCTTCACTTTCAGTTTCTAAGCGACCGTTGGCCTTGGACATCCAGTTCTTGGCTAACCGATTAGTTAGGCTTAACTTGTCGGATCCCAGCAGAGTTCTTGCCAGTGTTGAGGTCCGTTCTACTCTAGTTTATTTGATTCAGAGCCGACAGTTTGAGGATCAGGGTTTGTGCGACCTTCGTGATTAGGTAGTTTGGGGTAAGGCCAGTCGAGCTACTTTGGATTCTGATGGTATTCTAAGGTTTTATGGTCGACTTTGTGTTCCGAGGGTTGGTGATTTGATTTAGTTGATACTCCGTGAGGCACATTATTCTAGATACTCCATTCATCCTGGTGCAGCGAAGATGTATAGAGATTTGAGATAACTTTACTGGTGGTGTGGTATGAAGCGGGACATAGCAGAGCTTGTATCTCGGTGCTTGAACTGTCAGAAGGTGAAGTTCGAGCACATGAGATCGGGTGGCTTGATGTAGCGACTTCCTATTCCTGAGTGGAAGTGGGAAGGTATTACTATGGACTTTGTTGTTGGGTTGCCTCATACTTCTCAGGGTTTTGATTCTATTTGGGTGATTGTGGATCGGCTGACTAAGTCGGCCCACTTCTTGCTGGTCTAGACTTCCTACGGTGCTGATAGGTTAGCTCCGATTTACATTCATGAGGTTGTTCTGTTGCACAGGGTCTCAACTTCTATCATTTTAGACCGCGACACTCAATTCACATCTCAGTTTTGGAGGGTTATTCAGTGAGATTTGGGTACAGAGATTCAGCTTAGTACTGCTTTCCACCCTCAGACAGATGGCCAGTCTGAGAGGACTATTCAGGTCCTGGAGGACATGCTTCGGGCTTTTGTTCCAGACTTTGGAGGTTCATGGGATCAGTTTGTGCATTTGGCCGAGTTTGCTTATAATAATAGTTTTCGTTCGAGCATCGGCATGGCACCTTACGAGGCCTTGTATGGTAGGCATTGCAGATTGCCGATTGGTTGGTTTGATGGGTTAGAGTCCAGACCGCAGGGTACAAATTTTCTTAGAGATTCCTTGGACCAAGTCCATTTGATTCAGGACAGACTTAAAGCAACCCAGAGCAGGCAGAAGAGCTACGCTGATTGTAGACTTTGTGCCTTGGAGTTCAGTGTTGGTGACTTGGTTTTCCTTCGAGTGTCGCTCGTGAAGGGCGTGATGAGATTTGGTCGGCGGGACAAGCTTAGCCCCAGGTTTATTGGGCCGTTTGAGATTTTACAGAGGGTTGGTAGTGTTTCCTACATGTTAACTTTGCCTCTGATGTTTTCAGCTTTCCACCCAGGCTTTCATTTCTCGATGTTGTGCCGGTATATGCCAGATGAGTCTCATGTATTGCATTGGGATTTGGTTCAGTTAGACGAGAGTTTATCATTTATTGAGGAGCCGATAGCTTTTCTGGCGAGAGATATCAGGAGAGTTAGATCTAGGGAGATTCCAGTTGGGAAAGTTTAGTGGAGGCATCGTCCAGTCGAGGAGGCTACTTGGGAAATCGAGAGTGAGTTACGTGCTCAGTATCCGCAGCTGTTTGACCCTTCAGGTACTCCCTTCTTCTTGACTTTGGAGGATGAAAGTCTTTTTAGTAGTGGATGTTGTGATGACCCTTTCAGTCATCTTTGCGTTTACGCATTCATTGAACTGTTAGAGCTTTCTTATAGTGGCCCTAAGTTATTTATGGCTTTCTGGGACCGGTAGTTCGATGCCCTTGTCGTGCGTTTGGTCGTTTTGTCCGTTTGCCTGTTCTAGAGCTTTAACTTAGAATATCATTGACTTTAGTCAACATTCTTAGCTAACGTACTCGGAAATGAATTATGGCAGTTCTATTAGCTTTGAAATGTTGAGTTTGGTCTAGTTGTACCTTCAGTTGAGGCCTGAGAACTTCCAGTGTGGGTTTTGTGTTGTCTTCCCTATTTTTAGGCCATTTATAGTTGAAAGTGTAAATTTGGGTGGCTTTCGATGATCGGAGTGTAAGATTCAAAATCTGATGATTGCATCAGCTCCAGAATGATGAGTTTGGGTTGGGAAGGTGGTTGGTTCAGGTTTCGGGTGAGTCAGACTCATTTCGAACCTTTGGGTTCCTATTCGTTAGTGTTGACTTGGGACAATTTTTCTATTAAACGACCTTGTATGAAAGTTTTGTCAATTCCGTTGAGTCTGGAATGTCGTTTCCACTCTGTCATCATTATTGGTTTTTGAATATCGATTTCCGATTGTGCCCGGAATTCCCTATTGAGTTTTGGGAAAATTGCAGATTTTTGGCTGTTGCAGGTGCAGGCCTCAGGCCTTAATCGCGATCGCAAGACTCCTGGTCGCTACCGCGATGAAGTGCCTGGTTCACTATGCTTTGCGATCGTGACATCCCCTGTCGCGACCGCGATGAAGCCCCTTCCCCTTTGTTCCTAGCGACCGCGTGGCTAGCCTTCGCGATCGCGGTGGTCTAGATAATGTGGTCCTCGTGACCATGAGAGGTCCCATCGCGATCACGATGAAGGACCCCTGGCAGTATATAAACTTCTCTCTTCATTTTTCCAGCATTTTGCTCAAGTTTTCCCGGCTCCAAACAGTTAAACTCTCTCCCAAACTTGCTCCATATCAATCCTAGCATTGGCGAAATCGTTTGTTCATCATCTACTAGTGATTCTCCGATTATTTGTAAGCTTCTTCCCCAACATGTTTTTCCTTTTGCTTTCTGGAAAAATCCACCATTGTTGCTCTTACTCAAGTTTGGAAATTGTGGTAGATTCTGCCTCCTAGCTCCTGCATGTTCATGGGTTGATGAATTCTCCATTGTGGCTTAAATTCCAGCTTCTTGGTAGGTAATTCTTGCCTAAATTCCGGTTTCCTTTCCTTAAATCCTTAAATTGGGTTCTTGTCTAGTAGGGCTGTTTTAGCCCGAAAATGTTGCCCAATTTCCTTGATTTTTGGAGCATGTCGTCTTGGCATCAGGGTGGTCATCGTGCTCCTTTTCATTTTTGGTTTTGGGTAGTGGGCCCCACGGGCCTGCTTTTGACCCAGATTTTGACCCGGCTACAATTGTAGTGATATGGGTATCGTTAGACTCATTTTAACATATTTTTTACGTTTGTGATAGTTTGATTATCATTCAGGATCTCTCAGAGCGGTTCGGGCTTGGACATGTTGTTCGGGCAGCTTGTTATCAGATGACAGGTAGGTTATGGTCTAAACTTCCTAGACTTAGCATATATCGGATAAAATTGTACTAGCTGGCATCCTTGGGTTGGGTTATTAGGTTAGTACCACAGACCTTGACTGCTTTATTCATGTCTGCCTACTTTCCTTCCTTCGATGCTTATAGTACTTGCTTGATACATTTTATTCACCCTTGTGGTTCTGTGAGGCCTTGTTGACTCTGGAACATAGGAGGTGGGTTATTGGGAATGTCCATGAGTTCCAAACATAGAAATATCCTTCTAGGTTGGTTATGCTTGCTAAGAAGTTGTGGGCCTATGCAAGGCCGATAGGTTGATTGTGAGCTGTTGGGCGGCTAGTTGTGTTGATCATTCATTTCCATGCATATAAAGAGGATTTATCCATATTTTACTACGGTTTTGGCTTCGAGCCTACTGGAATTATTTTCTAAACTTTGCATGGCCCCACGGGCCCATTTTTAATGGAAATGAATTGAAAATGGTTTGACTTAACTTGTGGATCTTCTTGGGGTAAAAGAAGGTTAAATTATGATTTCTATCACCAGTTTTACTATTAGAGTTAGACTCGGCAAGGCGGGGGTGCTTGTTGAATGTCTTACTAAATTGGGATGATTTTTAGCCTCGGTCATGCCGAACACCTTAGATGATTTTCTAGTGTTTAGACCCAGTTACGCCCGGGAACCCTTGGAGGGATTTTTGAGACATTTTCTACTACTTTTGTCCTGGACAGGGTCTGGGCATGCATATTCGAGACTGGGTCTCTATCTTGAACCCGGACTTGCTTCCGGATGACATATTTTGATACTAAGTCTTAGTATGGGGTCCCGGACCTCCATGGACCTTGTCGTTCTGGGCCTGGAGCTTTGGGTTGCGTGTGCTGGAGGAAGGGTATACGACATAGTAGAGGTATACGGGCAGTGTCCTTCCATGGAACCTACCTGCTGGGCCCGATCAGCACTGGAGGAGGTACATACAGAGCTTCTATTCCACCCTGGGGTTATCATGCATTATATCATTCAGTGTTTGAGGTTCCACCCTTGTTTGCTATTTGTTGAGTGTACGCTCCAGTTGTATGGGCGGCCGGAGGGTTTTGTTTTCACTTGTTTGTGTTCCTCGGTTGTATGGGCGGCCGGGGGACTGTAGGTAGCCTCTTGTTACTTTATCGCGTGTTATTCCCTGTTACGGTTACACTTATAAGATTATATATGGCTGAGTTGTTACTTGTTGGATTTGAGATTGGGATGAATAGTTGGGTTATTGACTCCTGTTTCCGAGCATGCCTATCTTTACTCTCTTGTTCCTTTCCCTATACTTGAGGTTATTCGTATATCGTCCATTTCTAAAACTTATTATGTATATACTGTTATTGCAAGGATCCCAGGTGCGTTATTTCTTACTTTCACCTGTGCCTGTTGTGTATATATTCTGCTTGCTAGCCTCGTATGTTGTTCTGTTGTCTTCTCTCTGGGCTAGATCTTGTGTACTTTTCGTTGATTTCTGTGATTACTTGCTTCTATTCTGTCTGTTACTACGCTTTTATCTTATATGTGCTCAGTCGGCCTATGATATCTACTGGGTACCTTATGCTTCACATTTGGTTCTCATACAACACCCTGCATCTTCTGGTGCAGATCCTAGTGTGGGCCATCGCCGTTAGCTTGTGGAGACTCGGGCGAGGAGCTTCTTTTGTGATATTCTGGACTGAGGGTGAGCTCTTGGCGACCAAATCTTAGCTTTTAGTTATCATTTGATTATGTACTCTATTTCTACTCGGAGAAGGCTTTGTATATATTATTTTCGACCCTTGTACTCCTTATGTAGATCCGGCTCTTATACGCTATGATACCAGGTTTTGGGTTATGTTTAGCTTCCGCATTGTATATATTACTCCTGTTATCTATTTTCTTCATCTTATTTCCTTGCTTCCGCTTATTAAACTGTTCTTCCATTTAGATTGTTAGCTGGTAGACCATTACTGACTGTTCTAGGTTACGGTGATTGGTTCGCCTACTGGGGGGTTGTAGGTGTCATCATGACCGAGAAATCATGTCGTGATAATTTTTTATTTTTCTACTTCTTTTTAAAAAAATATTTCTTTTCTACTCCCCCCTTTTTTGTTTTTTCTTCTTATTTTTTTCCTCCTTTATTATTTATTTATTTTATTCAAAATCATGTTATTTTTATTTCTTTCACCATAATTAATTTTGGCTCCTTTTTGTGTTTTTTTTTCTGTTTTCTATTTGTTTTTCAATTTCTTCATTTCTTGTTCCTTTTTTAATTTTTATATTTTTCTTCAATAATCTATTTTTATTCATGATTCTTTTTCTTGCTCTTTGATTCTTTTGCACTTTGTTTCTATATAACAACAAAAGATAACTGATAGAGTAAACATTCAACCATATTTCTTTTCATTTTTTACTCCTTTTTTTCATTTATTTCTTTATTCTTTAATTTTTTCTCCTTTTCGTTCATTTCTCTATTTTTCTCAAATTATATTATTATTTTTTATCATAATCTAATTTCATACTCAATTTTAGCTCTTTTTTATTTTTCTATTTTATTTTATTTATTTATTATTTTTTCTAATTTTTGTTTTTATGTTTTCCACAATCTTATTTCATTGACATTCTTTGAGATATGCTTCAGTCCTTCAGTTTGTCACTTTTCAGTCCTCAATGAGACCATCACAATATATTTATATGCTGACATCGTATCATGGAGAATTGCTTCAGTCTTTCATTGAGATACTCCTTAGTATATATACCATGACAATATATCTAGATACTAGCATAGTATCATGGAGGACTGCTTCAATTCTTCAACAAGATATTTCTCAGTATATCATCACATATATCTATATGCTGACATGGTATCATGGAGGACTTTTTTTAGTCCTTCAATAAGACATTCTTCAGTCCTCCATGATACCATCACAGTATATCTATATACTGACATGATATTATCCTTCAATGAGATACTCCTCAATTTTTTTATGATACCATCACAGTATATCGATATACTGTGATGGTATCATGGAGGACTATTTTCGTCCTTCAATGAGACACTCCTTAGTATACCATAATAGTATATCTATATACTGGAATAATATTATTCATCAATGAGATAGTCCTCAGTTTTCTATGATACCATCACAATATATTTATATATTGACATGGTATCATAGATAACTATTTGTCCTTCAATGAGACATTACTAAGTATACTATCACAGTATATCAATATACTGGCATGGTATTGTGGAGGACTACTTCAATCCTTCAATAAAAAACTTCTCAATAATTCATGATGCCATCACAGTATATTCACTTACTAGCATGATATCGCTAAGGTTTGCTTCAGACCTCAATGATATTATCACAATATATCTATATAATGTTGTTGTATCATTGATGTCTTCTTTAGTCCTTAGTGAAACCTCTATGATACCATTATAGTATATTTATATATTTTCATGGTATCATAGAGTACTTCTTCAATCCTTCAATGGGATTTTCTCAATAGACCATCACAGTATATTTATATACTGACATGGTATCTTGGAGGACTGCTTCAGTCTTTCAATAAAACACTCCTCAGTATACAATTACAATGTATCTATATATTGACATCGTATCATCCTTCAATGAGACACTCCTCAATCCTCCATGATACCATCACAATATATCTATATGTTCTGATGGTATCATGGAAGAGTGCTTCAGTCCTTCAGTGAGACACTCCTCAGTATATCATGATACCATCACAGTATATTTACATAATATCATGAAATCACGAAGTAATACTTCAATCCTTTAATGAGACTCCTCAATCCCTCATGACACCATCACAATATATCTATATATTCTCATGGTATCATGGAGTACTGCTTCAATTATTCAATGAGACACTCCTTGGTCATTCTTAGTTATTTATTATTGTGCTTTATTTATTAATTTTCTTGTATTTTTATTAGTATTAAAAACAAAGTTTGATAATATCTTTATTTTTATAAAAATAAACTAGTGATTTTTAATAGTTTTCTTAATTACTTTTTATTGTAGTCTAATTATTTAATTTTTGTTTTTATTAATTTAAATATAATTTCTTAATATTTTTATTTTATATTTTTAAGAAGAAAAAGAAGGCAAAGAAAGGGACAAAAGAAAATTAAAATCAACAATCAAAGCTTTTAAAGAAAGCAGGAGACATTCTGATTTTGAAAAGAAAAGAAAATTAAGATTAAAAAAAGGGAGCCACAATTTATATAGAGAATGGGAGAGGAGCTTAGGGTCAGCCAGAAAAATGACCAATTTGCCCCTTTCATTCTCCATTATTACTAACTAATAAATAATAATAATAATAATAATAATAATAATAATAATAATAATAATAATAATAATAACAATAATAATAATAATAATAATAATATTGTATTAGTACTATTAATATAGTCTTTTTAGTAATTTATATATTTAAAAATTACGTATAATTACTACTATAAATCATAATTATTAATAATTTAAAATATATATATAAATTTAATTGACTTTTAAAATTTATCAGTTCTCCATAAATTGGGACAGAAAAAGTAACATGCAAATGACGTAAAAAGTACTATAAATCATGATAATTAACAACTTAAAATATTTAAAAGACATAAAATTTTTGATTGATTCTTAAAATTCTATCAACACCACATAAATTAGAAGAGAGGGAGTAACATATATTATTTTAAGTTATGTTGAAAGTATTATAACTTACAAAAATTAATAATTTTAAAATATCTAAAAACTATATAAAAATCATAATAATATTTTTTTGACTTTTTGGGTCAGACAAAAAATTGACCATTTTGCCCTTCATCTTTTGTAAAAGAATTACATTAATTAAAAAAATCTTTTTAATAATTTATATGTTTAGAAAATGTATAATAAGTACTATATATCAGAATAATTAACAATTTAAAATATTTAAAAAATTTGATTGTCTCAAAATTTATCAGTGTCATATTAATTGAGACAGAGGAAGTAATATGAAAATGCCATAAAAGTACTATAAATTATGATAATTAATAATTTAAAATATTTTATAAACATAAAAAATCTGATTGATTCTCAAAATTCTAGCAACGCCACATAAACTGGAGCAGAGGGAGTAACATATATTATTTAAAAAATTATGTAGAAAGTACTATAAATTAGAATAATTAACAACTTCAAATATCTAAAGATTATATAAAAAAATTGGTTGACTCTCTAAATACGCTACATAAATTGGGACAGAGAAAATAATATATATTATTTAAAAATTATGTCAAAAATACTATAAATTATAATAATTAATAATTTAAAATATTTAAAATCAAACAAAAAAATTTTGACTTTTCAAATTCGTCCGTGTGACATAAATTAAAACATAAAAAATAGCATATATTAGGCCCGTGCTTGCATGGGTGATTCTATCTAGTAAAAGAACAAGGAAAAATGGTGCCGCAATTTAGATGGCCACAGTTTAAGTGCCCAGTTTTGGGTTTAACTTGAGTAAATATTATCAGTCGATTGAGCATTTTAAAAAGGAAATGTACGCTCTATGAATATAGAAATAAAATAATTAGATAAATAAAAATAATTACACATATAATTAACTTATTCGCTGATCCACCCTTAATTTTTAAAGAGACGAAGATAAAAATTTGTGAGATCACTGCTTTTGCTTGGATAAAGTTTTTCTTGATTTCTGTTTTTTCATTTTGCTGAACACGTGTATAACACTGTGTTTTATGGTAGGAAAAGAGTTCACTTCTTCACTGACATGGAAACCAAGATTGCTAAAAGAGTGAGCTTCTGACATACTAAAATGCTTTTCACAGGTGGGAAAACAATTCTTATCAACGGATGTTATTGTACCAAATATGCATAACTTATGTGCGTATATATTATATAATTATGTATAATGTGTATAACAATGTAAAAATATATATAAATATTTCTTTTATACTATTATAAAAATTTATACATTTGTATTAAGGATATAAAGATGTATAAAGATGTATATTGTGTAAAATTGACATATTGCAGGTGTAATTATATTTTATGGGTTATGTATGTATAATTTTTTTTTTAAATGTATACTTTTGAAATTATCCCTTTTAAAAATTAGTATGGAAAGGGGCAATTTTATGTAATTAGTTTAGTTTTAGGTTTATTTTATGTACTTTTCTCTTTATTTAGATCCCCCACACCTGAATCTGTTGCATGCACACACACGCCCTTAATATTTTATCAAAAGACCGCACAATACACCCACCACGCGCTCCCCACTTTTCACGTACTCCCTTCATCTCTTCTATTCTCTCACCTCGTCTCTTATCCATTCACCAAGAACACTAGAAAACCAGATGAACAGCTACCAAACGACGCAACTGTGACCCCCAAAATGATGAACTCATCCACCAAATTCCGTCCAAATAATGTTGTTAACCCTCCCAATGCCTTGGATTCAATCTGAATCACACAAGCCACATATACCGATCAATAATTCCAAAAAAACCTCAGAGTCCTCAAACGTTTGATTCCCTAAAATCATGGAATTTCTCCATTTGATTCATCCGATTTCGTACTCAATAGTGTGTACGTGGCCTCAATTTCCAATTCAGATTTTTATCGACCCCTCAAGTTTTCCTATAAATACCTATGTTCTTCACTGAAAAGAGGGTTGGAAATTACTTTCTCTAAGTCTCATAATATTGGAGGGTCCTTTCCTATTATTATTGACGATTTGGAGAAATTTGCAATCCGAAATTGGATGTTTGAAGCTCAAACTCACCCGTCTCTGTTCCTACCCCTTCCTCTACCTTTGACAGTTGGGCCCGCTGTTGGGACCGCTACTCTCGCTCCATTCTTTTTTGTATCACCAGATACCAATTGGAATCAAGTTATAGCACGAAGGAAAAAAGAAGAGATAGTTTTCCTAAAGTTCTATATCCTCTCGAAGAAAAGTACAGACGTATCCATACCGTTCCGCAAGACTCTACTAGACCCATTTTAGTAGGACAAGATCAACGAACCTAGGACTCTGATACCATCTTTGTCACGATCCAACCCGCTGTGAGTGGCACCGACCCAACCCCCGAATGATAAAACTAGTCAACAACCCAACACTTAGTGAAATCTAACAGCACCAAACTGTCACGACCCAGACCGCCGTGAGTAGCACCCACCCAATATCCCCCGGGTGAGTGAACCAATGCCGACTCAACACTTAACCGTTCTAGAAGCCTAAAACCAATGCATAAAATAAACTAGCAATAAAATCTCAAATACCATATCATAAAACTACGGATAACCTTCTCCCTAGAAACTGAAAATCATCGTACCAAAATATTCTACCAAATTATCTAGAAAATATGGGGATGCAACCACAAATAAGCAAGAGTTTAAGCCTGAAACAAGTTGTCTATAACTAAACAGAAAGAAACCAAGGTAGCTCAATCGAAGCAGCTCACCCTTTATGTCTGAAAGCACTGGGACTACAGGTGAGGTCGCGTGTCAGTCGCCGAAAGATTTCTTGTACTCACAAAAAGGAAAGCAAGTGCAGAGTCAGTACACAAACACCGTGTACTAGTAGGATAATCGCCCAGCTCCAATAAACATAATATGAACAGTAAACCATAACATAGTAAGGTACATGAAACATGTAACAAGTCAATAAGTACCTAAATATTAAGTCCCTCCCTTAGCTCGTTAAACACAGGAATCAAAGCAACCATTGACCCCACCCAAAAACAATGACATATAGCCTTTTTCACAAAACCCGAACCCACCAAGGATCCCCTTAACATTATCTAAGTGTTAGACATGCAATCCTGGTCTACACTAAGACCAAACTCACATTTAAATAAAATCACCCGGCCTCTCATGGACCATATACAGACTTCACAATTAAAGAATACAACTCGATCCACTCATGGAACCATCGAAAGAAAACAATAATGCAATCAAAGCAACCCATACCAGACGTGGTACCCGAGCCAACCATTAGAAATTTTCGTACCAGGCATGGTACCCGAGCCAACTATTAGTAATTCTCATACTAGGCGTGGTACCTGAGTCAACCGTTAGTATACCCGTACCAAGCGTGGTACCCGAGCCAACCGAATGTCATAACAAGTCCAAATCAATCACAACCAATAAACAAACATACTTGTAAAACCGACAAGCAAACAAAAGAAGTTCATTTCACAAGACTGATTACCGGACAACTAGACATTCACAAAATATTCCCTAAACATGTAACTCATACACTACTATGAAATAGTACGTGAACACATAACACATATTAGAAATAAACAACCATCACCTACCTCAAAATATTCCAAGCTCTACTCAACCAGAGCTTTCCCATTTCCCAAAGTTCTAGCCGGTTCTTGATCTAAAACAACACACAACAACCAAAATCAATCCTTATGGCCTAATAGTTACCCAGATTATGCAAAAATCCCAAAACCCAGGCCAACCATGATCATCCCACCCTTTTTACCAGGCTTTCCCATTATTAATTCATCTATTCCTACCATTTTTTATGGATACATTTCGAGAATTAACGTCACATGATCATAATCTAATGAAATCATCAACACTCAAGAACTTCTACACCTTAGAATCCCCTATTTCCCCGGATTCTACCATCCTAGGTCATTCCAAACCTTTTCCCAAGTCCACCCCTTGCAATTCTATAGCATAGAAAAGATAGTATGGAGTTTGGGGAGTAGAATTCTTACCTTTAGGACAAAAAATGGTGGAAAACTGATTAGGTTCGCCCAAAATTGCCTTGCCCTTCTCCCAAAACATTCTTGATGAAAACTGAATGTTTTGGGGAAGTTTTCTATATTTAATCCTGACTGGTCCTCTATAGCAGTTCCCGCTCCGCTATAGTGGTACCGCTATAGCTGAACCATCCGCTATAGCGATGCTGACCAATGTTAACTTTCACTATAACGGTATTTTATCCGCTATGGTAGAGGTCACTATAGCGGTATGTCAACTGCCATGGCAGTTGACATGGGACAAAAAGTCATAAAGTCCCCCAAATTGGTTCATTTTACAACACACTCATTTTCCTGACATTTTGAAACAACCCCTTTGCGTCAACCTCGATACCGGGAGTTCTACTTACCCGAATTCAATTTTGAAAAGTCCCCTGGACTCCTTTATGTCTTAGCTAAATGGAAAACTAGCTCAAAATAGGACACATGACCCAATCCTTACCTAGATTTCCCTAGATCATACCTCACTCTAAAACCAGCCGAGACTAGCCTAGCCCAAAATTTTCAACTCCCAAATCCAGAAGTTTTATGACTTGAAACTTGGCACAAAAAGTCTACCCGTAATGACAAACTCGGTCGTTACAACAAATATCAATTTACCCATCGTTCATCCCCGAACGATCCAACCCAAAATTATGGAAATAAAGAAAGGAAAGTTTAGTACATGAATCCTCAAACAAGTGAGGGTACTTGTCCCGCATTTCCTTCTCGATTTCCCAAGTGGCTTCCTCAACCGGACGATGCTTCTATTGAACCTTTACCATATTGGTCACCTTTTTCATCAATTTCTAGACATACCGATCAAGAAACACAACCGGTTCCTCTTCATAGCGAAGATCCTTATCAAATAACACCTCATCATACTTGATGATGTAGTCCCCATCCCCATGGTATCGCTTTAGCATGGATACATGGAATACCGGATAGACACTTGATAAACTTTGTGGTAGTGCTAACCTGTAAGCCACTGGCCCTACAATCTCAAAAACTTTGAATGGTCCGATGTACCGAGGGCGGAGCTTGCCCTTCTTACCAAAATGCATAACTCCCTTCATTAGTGAGACTTTCAATAGCACTTGTTCACCAACCTAGAAATCCATGTCCCTTACCTTGCAATCCGCATATTCTTTCTACCTTCTTTGGGCTGCTAGCAACTTGGTCTGAATGCCTCTAACCTTTTCTTGTGCTTCCCTTACCAAGTCCACGCCCAAAGGCTTTACATTGCCTTCCTCAAACCACCTTATAGGTGAACTACAATCCCTTCCATACAACGCTTCAAATAGTGCCATGTAGATGTTGGAGTGATAGCTATTGTTGTATGAGAACTCACACAATGGTAGAAACTGGTCCCAATGACCCCTGAAGTCAATCACACGTGCTCTCAGCATGTCCTCCAATATTTGGATCGTCCTCTTTGACTAACCATCAGTTTGAGGATGGAAGGCTATACTAAAGATGAGTTGAGTGTCCAACTTTTCATGTAGCTTACCCTAAAACTTAGAGGTAAACTGCATACCCCTATCTAAAATGATGGACAGTGGTACCCCATGCAATCCCACGATCTCTTTCACATAAATCTTATCCAATTGTTGCGAATTGTAGTCCACCCTGATCAGAATAAAATGAGCTAACTTGGTCAGCATGTCCACAATGACCCAAATAGAGTCATACTTCCCAAAGTCTTGGGAAGACCCACCACGAAATCCATGGCTATCCTTTCCCACTTTCACTCTGGAATGGGCATCCTATGTAGTAGTCCTGCAGGTCTTTGGTGCTCATATTTTACCTGCTGGAAATTTTGACATTTGGACACAAACTCAGCTATGTCCCTTTTCATCCCGGGCCACCAGTAAAGCTGCCTCAAATCCCTGTACATCTTGGTTACACCTGGATAAATCGAATATCGCGAGCCATGAGCCTCTGCTAACACTTTCTAAATGATGTCACCAACCCAAAGAACACAAATCCTTCCTCTGAAATTTAACACGCCGCCAGAATCCAATGTGGCATCCCTGGATTCTCCGGATATTGCCTTGCTCCGAAGCTTGCTCAACTGCAAATCCTGAAACTTCTTGGTCTTTATCTCTTCTATGAATGTGGATTTGACCTCAATACTGGCCAGCATCCCACCCAGTTCTGAGATACCCAAGTGTATGAACTTAGCTTCCAAGGCCTGAAGATCCCTGGCCAATGGTCGCTTGGACACCCCTAAGCAAGCCAAACTGCCCATGCTGACTGTCTTCCATCTCAATGCGCCTGCCACCACATTAGCCTTACCCAAATGGTATTGAATGGTCACATCATAGTACTTTAACAACTCATCCACCTTCTCTGCCTTAGATTTAAGTCCTTTTAAGTAAAAACATGTTGCAGACTGCGATGATCAGTGAACACCTCACACTTGACACCATAGAGATAGTGTCTTCAAATCTTGAGTGCAAATACCACCGCTGCCAACTTTAAGTCGTGGTTTGGGTAATTCCTCTCATGTACCTTCAACTTCCTAGATGCATAGGCTATCACATTCCTGTCCTGCATCAGCAAAGCACCCAAACCCGAATATGAAGCATCACAATAAATGATAATATCCTTACCTTCCACCGGTAATGAAAGGATGAGATCCATGGTAAGGAGTGTCTTTAGCTTTTGGAAGCTCTCCTTGCACTTGTCTGACCACACAAACGGTACCTCTTTCTGAGTCAACCTGGTTAAGTGAGTAGAAATAAAGCATAGTCCTTGAAAAATCTACAGTAGTAACCTGCAAGTCCCATAAAACTCCTCACCTAAGTCACAGAATTAGGCCGAGCCCAATTCTCGACTGCCTCAATCTTCTAGGGATCCACCATCACCCCCTTTTCTGACACCACATGTCCCAAGAATGCGATCGAAGTCAACCAAAATTCACACTTGGAGAACTTGACATAAAGTTTCTAGCGCCTCAACAATTCCAACACAATACAGAGATATCTAGCATGCTCCTCCCTACTCTTGGAGTAGATCAAAATATCATCAATAAAAACGATAACGAATGCATCCAAATAAGATTTAAACACCCCATTCATCAAACTCATGAATGCCGCCGGTGTATTTGTCAACCCAAATGACATCACTAAGAACTCATAATGCCCATACCGAGTCCAAAAAGTAGTCTTAGGAATGTCCTCAGGCCTAATCTTCAACTGATGATACCCTGACCTCAAGTCAATTTTTGAAAACATAGATGCACCCTGTAACCTGTCAAACAGATCATCTATACGGGGTAAAGGTACTTATTCCGAATGGTCACCTTATTCAACTGTTTGTAATCTATGCATATCCGCATACTACCATCCTTTTTCTTCACAAACAAGACCGAAGCACCCCAAGGTGAAGCACTGCGACAGATGAATCCCTTATCTAGGAGTTCCTGAAGTTGAGTCTTAAGTTCCCTTAACTCTGCCGGAGCTATACGATATGGAGGAATGGAAATTAGGCGAATGCCTGGCTCTAAGTCAATACAGAAATCAATATCCCTGTCTGGAGGCATACCAGGCAAATCTGCCGAAAACACCTCTTGAAACTCCAAAAAACCAAAACTGACTCAATAGATGGGGACTCTACACTATCATCCCAGAGATGAGCCAAAACACCCTCTCCCCACTATCTTTTTATCCCAAACGAACGATAGTATCTTGGCCGGCTATAGCCTGTACACACCTTCCCACTCTAGCCTATCCTTACCTGAAATCTCTAGATCCACAGTCTTGGTGTAACAATTCAATACAACATGATAAGGGGATAACCAGGTCATGCCTAGAAGGATATTAAAGTCTATCATATCCAGAATTACCAAGTCTACCCAAGTATGCATCCCCACAAAAATTACAGAACAAGCACGATAAATATAAGTCATAACCACGGACTCTCCAACCGGGGTAGAAACATAGATATGGGAATCAAGGATATCACAAATCAAGTGCAGACCCATAGAAAAATTCACAAACACATAAGAGTAGGTAGAACCTGGGTCAAAAAGTACCGAAGTTATCCTATCACAGACCAGAATTGTACTTGTGATCACCGCATCTGATGCCTCAGCCTCTGACTTTCTCTGAAAAGCATAACAATGAGCCCGGTCATCAATTCGAGCAACTTACCTGACTGGATTCCCCACACCCCTGCCCGTGCCGCCATTCCCCCTATCTCCCCGGCATCCCTGAAAGTTACCTCGCCCACCCTGTTAATGACCTCTAGCATGACCACCCCTACCTGCCGAGACCACAGCCTTGGACTACTGTTGAGCCTGATTACCAGTCTATCTGTGAGGTCACTCCCTTTTAAAGTGGCTCGGATCACCACAATGGAAACAACCACGATCAAGCGAAGGCCTGTTGATAGATGTGTAAGAAGCTCCCTGGCCCCGAGGAGCTGAAAACTATTGGTTAGCTCCCGAATGACCACCTGTAGCAGCTGGCAAAGCTGACTGAATAAGGCGGGCAGAGTACACCTGCTGATTATGCCCTTTACAGTGTGAGCCACTGAAGTTTCCATCATTCTGTGGCCTCTTGGCTAACACTTTAGCTTGCCCAACCTTCTTGACCCCTTCTAACTTCTTAACATAATTTGTTACCTCATTGAAGCTCTTCCCTACTGAAGTCATGTGATTGATAACACCTGCAAATCCGTATTCAAGCCCTTCACAAATAATCGAATTTGCTCCTCCTCAGAACCCATGAAACTTAGCCTCATAAGCAGAGACTGACATGCCACCCTATTTCAGAGCCAAGAACTCATCCTTCTTGTGATCTGTCAAAGTATGAGGTACATACTTCTCTAAGAAGAGAGCATGAAATTGCTCCCAAGTCAGTGGAGGCAACGCAGATGACCGACATTCCATATGATACCTCCACCACTGGTTAGCATCGCCCTGTAGTTGAAAAGTGACAAACTCAACCCCATATTGTTGCACAATGCCCAGCTTATGTAGCCTCTCATAACAGTTCAATATGAACTCATAAGAATCTTCCTTCTTAGTACCCTGAAATGTAGGAGGTTTCAGCTTCAGAAATTTAGTCAGCATCTCATGCTCATTTCCTGTAATGACCAGAGCTAGCATTGGTCTGAAGAAGTTGTATGTGCCCGATGCCGCATCCATTCTAGGAGCTATAGTAGACGCTTGTGGAGTACTCAAAACCTGATCCGTTATCCCCGTAGGGTTGGCTCCAGCACCAACCAGCCCACTCAGGAAGGACCACACTTGTTGAAATGCTTCGGGTGTGATAGGGGGAAGGCCTGCACCTCTAGCCGGTGCTGCCTCCGCCTGCTCTACACTCTCCTCAACAGCAACCTCAACCTCCTCTTCAGCCTGATCCTGGGGTGGGGGAGGGGTCGCCTCACGTGCTCCTGCAGCCGTTTGAGCTCCACCCCTGGCGGGTGTCGCTCTACCTAGGTCCCTACCCCTTCCCCTTCCTCTTCCCCTGACAGTTGGGCCCACTGCTGGGACCACTGCTCTTGCTCCGTTGTTCCTTGTGTTAACCATCTGCGGACAGAAGAGTGAACGGGGTCGGATACCAATTTGTATCACCAGATACCAATTGGAATCAGGTTATAGCACGAAGGAAGAAAGAAGAAATAGTTTCCTAAAGTCCTATAGCCTCTCGAAGAAAAGTACAAACCTCTTCGCACTGTTTTGCAAGACTAAATTAGACCTATTTTGGTATGACGAGATCAACGAACCTAGGGTTCTGATACCATCTTTGTCACGACCCAGAGTGTCGCTAGTGGCACCCACCCAATACTCCCTGGGTGAGCGAACCAATGCCGACCCAATACTTAACCGTTCTAGCAGCCTAAAACCAATGCATAAAATAAACTAGCAATAAAATCTCAAATACCATATCATAAAACTGCAGAAAACCTTCTCCCTAGAAACTGAAATTCATCGTACCAAAACATTATACCAAATTGTCTAGAAAATACAGGGATGCAACCCCGAATAAGCAAGAGTTTAAGCCCGAAACAAGTGGGCTATAACTAAATAGAAAGAAACCAAGGTAGCTCAATCGGATCAGCCCACCCTTGATGTCTGAAAGCGCTAGGACTAGAGGTGAGGTCGCGTGTCAGCCGCCAGAAGATTTCCTATACTCACAAAAAGGAAAGCAAGTGTAGAATTAGTACACAAATACCATGTATTGGTAGGATCATCGGCCAGCTCCAATAAACATAATACGAACAGTAAACCATAACATAGTAAGGTACATGAAACATGTAACAAGTCAACAAGTACCCAGATATTAAGTCCCTCCCTTAGCTCGTTAAACACAGGAATCAAAGCAACCATGGACCCCACCCAAAAACAATGACATATAACCTTTTCATAAAACTCGGACCCACCTAGGATCCCCCTAACATCACCTAAGTGTTAGACATGCAATCCCGGTGTACACTAAGACCAAACTCATATTTAAATAAAATCACCCGGCCTCTCATGGACCATACGCAAACTTCACAATTCAAGAATACAACCCAGTCCACTCATGGAACCATCGAAATAAAATAGTAATGTAATCAAAGCAACCCGTACCAGGTGTGGTTCCCGAGCCAACCATTAAAAATTCCCGTACCAGGCATGGTACCCTAGCCAACCGTTAGTACTTCCCGTACCAGGTGTGGTACTAGAGCCAACTTTTAGTATACCCATACCAGGCGTGGTATCCGAGCCAACCGAATGTCATAACAAGTCCAAATCAATCACAACCAATGAACAAACATACTTGTAAAACCGACAAGCAAACAAAAGAAGTTCATTTCACAAGACTGATCACCAGACAACTAGACATTCACAAAACATTCCCTAAACATGAAACTCATACACTACTATGAAATAGTACGTGAACACATAACACATATTAAAAATTAACAACCATTACCTACCTCAAAATATTCCAAGCTCTACTCAATCAGAGCTTTCCCATTTCCCGAAGTTATTGCCGATTCTTGGTCTAAAACAACACACAACAACCAAAATCAATCCTTATGGCCTAATAATTAGGTTCTCCCAAAATCGCCTTGCCCTTCTCCCAGAACATTCTTGATGAAAACTTAACGTTTTGGGGAAGTTTTCTGCATTAAATCTCCACTGGTACGCTATAGTGATCCCCACTCCGCAATAGCTTCTGCAGTAGCGGTATTTTCTCTTTTACGGTGGAGGTCGCTATGGCGGTATGTCAACCTTTACGGTGGTTGACAAGGGACAGAAAGTCGTAAAGTCCCCCAAATTGGTTCATTTTACAACACACTCATTTTCCTAATGTTCTGGAACAACCCCTTCATATCAACCTCGATACTGGGAGTTCTACTTACCCAAATTTGATTTCGAAAAGTCTCCTAGACTCCTTTTTGTCTTAGATAAATGAAAAACTAGCTCAAAATAGGTCACATTACCCAATCCTTACCCAGATTTCCCTAGACCATACCTCGCTCCAAAACTGGTCTAACCTAGCCTAGCCCAAAATTTTCAACTCCCAAATACGGAAGTTTTCTAACTTGAAACTTTGCATGAAAAGTCTACCCCTAATGACGAACCCGGTCGTTACAAAAACTAGCTTGCAAAAAAGAAACTAACATTCACAATCTCAAAACACTAATAAAAGTAAAATATGTAGAAACCCTCCTAAAACCTGAAAGTCACCGTTCCAAAACATTCTACGAGTTGTCTAGAGTACGAGGATGCAACCTCAAAAGCAAAATAAGAGTTTAAGCCCGAAACAATTGGGTTACAACTAAATGAAGAAGACAAGGTAGCTCGACAAAAGTAGCTCACTCTTGATATCTGAATGCGTTGGGACTACAAGTGAGGTTGCGTGTCAGCCGTCGGAAGATGTCATGTACTCACAAAAAGAAAGACAAGTGCAGAATCAGTACACAACCACCGTGTACTAGTAGGATCATCAGCCATCTCCAATAAACAAGATATGAACAATAAACCAAAGTGGAGTAAAGCGAAGTAAACATGTAAACCAACCAACAGTATAACAATACTACAAGTCTCTTCCTTAACTTACCAACCACATGTAATCCATTAAAAATCATGGACAACACTCAATAACGATAACATATGCCCTTATCACATAACCCAGACCCACCAAGGATCCCTAGGACACCCCCTATGTTTTCAACATGCAATTCCAGCCTACACTAAGACCAACCTCACATTTAAATATATCCACCCGGCCTCTCATGGACCATATACAGAAATCACAATGCAAGAATACAATCCGGTCCACTCATGGAACCATCAAAAGAATACAATCAATGCAAGTAAATCAACCCATACCAGGCATGGTACCCGAGCCAACTATTATGAATCCCATACCAGGTATGGTACCCAAGCCAATCGAATGTCACACCAAAATCTAATCAATCAACAAACAATGAACAAAAGCATACTTATAAACTAACAAGCAACAAAACAAGTTCATTTCACAAGACTGATAACCAGATAAGTAGACATTCATAATCTCATTCCCTAAGCATGTAAACTCATACAATACTAAGCGATAGTACATGAACACATATTTCCTATTGGGAAACAATAACTATCACCTACCTCAAATTACTCAAAAACTCTATTGAACCGGAGCCTTTCCATTTTTCGAAGCTCTTACTTGTTCTTAGTCTAAAAATCATTATAAGATACTAAAATCAGTACCCATGGCCTACAAATTAACCGAATTATGGAAAATCTCAAACCCCATGCCAAACTATGATCATTCCACCCCTTCCCGGGCTTTTCGACCATTAATTCACCTAAGTCTATCATTTTTACGGATACATTTAGAGAATTATGGCTAATTGACCATAACCCAACAATAATAATCAAGACCCATGAACTTCTACGCCTTAGAATCCCCCTTTTCCCCGGATTCTACCATTCCTAGGTCAATCCAAACATTCCCCCAAGTCTACAACTAGCAATTCTACAACGTAGGAAAGATAGTACTAAGTTAGGGGAGTAGAATCCTTACCTTAGGGATGAAAAATGGTGAAAAACGAGTAAGGTTCGCCCAAAATTGCCTTTCCCTTCTCCCAAAATATTCTTGATAAAAACTTAATGTTTTGGGAAAGTTTCTGCATTAAATCTCAACTCAGTCTGCTATAGCGGTCCATACACTACTATAGCAGCACCGCGTAGCAGAACCGACCGCTATGGCGGTGCTGACCAAAGTTGACTTCCGCTATAGAAAAAAATATTCCTCTATAGCGATCACTGCTATTGCGCAGTGACCGCGCTCATCATGGATATAAACTCGGGAATTTCCCTAAGAGGGTCCATTTTACAACACACCTTTAGATCCTGACATTACGAAACAACCCTTCACGTCAACCTTAATAGCGAGAGTTCTACTTACCCGAATTCACTTCTAAAAAGTCCCCCGAACTTCTTTATATCTTAGCTAACGAGAAAACTAGCTCACTACAAGACATGTCACCCAATCCTAACCTGGATTGCGCTAGACCATACCTTGCTCAGAAACGTCTGAGACTAGTGATGTGAGGACAAAAATGCGTATATTTAGTCATTATTCGCATCACATTTTATTACTTTTAATCATCTTTTGAGTATTGATTATATTACTTTGTGCACAATATTATATTTTTTATGTGTTGGATTAAAATGATGGAAAGATGAGAAGATTTAGGGAAAAATTAAATTAAAAATGAGAAATCACATAAGAAAATCAAGCAGGCAGCTTAATGAATTGAAGTTAATATAATATTATTATTTATATATATGTTATGCACAAAGTGAATTGAAAGTGAAAGGTTTGAAGAATGCATACCTGGCAGCTGGCAACAATTGAAGACATCAAATATATTGTTTCCTTCAGTCAAACAATGTGGCAACAGATGAAGGAGTGAGCAATTGCTGCAGATTCGGCAAAGCGAAGCTGGTGCGAGAATTCACTGCTCGCGGAATCAGTTTTTGCCGCTCGCGCCATTCTCTTGCAGTGCAAGCCTGGTGCGAAGACAACATATTTTTCTCCCAGTTTAATTTGGATTTTGTTTTTAAAAGTCCACACCTTTTTCATATTCTATAAATACACCTTAAACACATTTTTTACAAAATTTTTAATTTGGGGAGAGCTAGGAGCCGTCATGGAGGCCGGAGAATATTGGTTCTATCTTTTCTTCTCTATTATTTATTTTTTCAATTTTCTTTAGATGATTTGTAGTAATTCCTCCATGTCTATATGGAGCTAAACTTCTCATCTAAGGTTATGGTAGCTTCATGATTGTTGGTGTATAAACTTTAATTGATTTGTTAAGATATTTATCGTCGTGCTATGACTCCGTGTGGTTACTTACTTTTTCTTGGGCTTAATTATTTGTTTGCTTGATCACCACACAAATACTATTTGTGGCACGTAAATTAGACTAGGAATAGAGAATTTGCGTGCATAATAAAAAAAAGTAGGGCTTGGTTGTGAACCTTATAGGGAAAGGCGAACAATTCACTAACATGGATAGGAATATACCCGTTAGCCTTGCTTAGTTGATACAAAAGAGAAATCACATGCCCTTCATTATCGATCGACGACCATAGGAATATAGGTGTTAGAAATAGTTGAGGAGACCTAGAGTTATTGCCAAAATGCTCAACATGGTTAAACTCAACCCGGAACTAGTAACCCGATAGAAAATCAAAATCAGTTCAAGTGATTACTCAACATAATTGCTAGCAAATCCATAGCCCTAGATCAATTTTATCTCATTGATTACGTGAAAATATACTCTTCGTTTGGTTAACTGTTCATTAGTTAGTTTATTTTTCTTTTTAGTTTAGTTAAATCATAATATAATTTGGATTTTTCTTCTTGAATAAATAATTAGAATTAATTTAATTTAGTAAATAGTTAATTGATAAAGTCTCTTTGGATACGATATTTGGACTTAAAATCCTATATTACTTGTACAACCACGTACACTTGCGTGTGCGGAAGGACGCAACAAGTTTTTGGCGCCATTGCCGGGGACTTAGAAATTAACTGTTTATATAGATTAGTTTTTTTTAATCTATTTAAATTTTATTTTTTAATTTTTTCTTATCTTTTTTTACTTATTTTAAAAGAATTTTTTTTTACTACTTTTTTTGACATGGCATATTGGAATGAGAACGAGTCAAATGTTGGTTACTCATATTTTATTGATCCTTGTCTTTTTTGTGGAGGACCTCACCCATTGGAAAATTATTCAAATCTTTCGATCTTACGGAATGGGTTGTGTGACCCTTCTCAATTTTATGATTGGGATTTTTGTTAATGGTGTGGTTGTCAATGGAAAGATTGTTCTACGTATTATAACCCTTCTTCGAACCCTCATTATGATGATTTTAATAATGTTTGTGCTTCTGATAGTATTGATCCTTGCAAAAAATTATTAGAGAAATATGGGGGTCACCTTAAGAAAATTGCAGCTGGGATGACACACTTCTTAGAAGGACGAGTGAAGTTCATTCAAGAGGTTGACATATTTGGTTTGGATATTCACAACTTAAAAGATGAGTTGAGTACAAAGGTTGATGCATTTAACGCACAACAATGTAGTAATGAGTTCTGTGAGGTTGAAGAGGTACTTATAAGTCAAATTGAGGAGCTAAAATTGAAGGGTCAACTACTCGACCATACTTTTACTGATGTTGCCGATGTTGAGGAGGTGTACAAAAGTGAGAATGTCGTAAATAATATAATTTTAGTGTTGAAGTGTGTTGGACCTCATTATAAGTATTTTTCAACATTATGTTTGGTTGGTGACATGAAAATTGAGTCTTTCAAACCAATGGAGAAGTGTGCGGATGAGGAACAAGGCACATATATTCTAAAATTTGTCATGCCAAAAAGATAAAATGACATTCCTCACTTAAGGGCCAAGAAGTGCAAGATGCGATATTTGTTGCTTAGTTTCCATATTTTTATACCACCGCCCCTTGACAGGAGCAGAAAAATTGATGCAAAGTCAGGGGTGTAATTCATAAGTTCAAAGTGGAAGGAAAAGTGGTGAACTTAATGGTGTCGTGCCGCGACGTTAAATCAACCGCTTATTGGGAGGCAACCCAATTTGTAATAGTGTAGCTTCTTATTTTTTTTATAGTATCACGTTTTATTTTGTTTTTATTTTGTAGGTTTGGGAAAGTCTGAGTACCCAAATTTAAAAGTTAAGGATCATGGTTTAAGCTTAAGTGTGGGGTCGTTCACCTCTTTGATTCATTGTGAAGAAACATGCTACTAGCTAGGCCCTAGAGGGCCTCAGGGAGTATCTCTAATCTGATTTTTATCTTATTTATTACTTTGGGGACAAAGCATAACTTTAAGTGTGGGGTGGGATATTTTCTGATATTTTTTAAGAGTGATGTATGCCATAGGTTGTTGAGTTTTTTTTAGATGAAAAAAATTGAAAAAAAATAGAAAAAAGCTTAAAAACACAAAAAGATTTTCCTTTATTCCTTAGTTAGTATAGTTTTTAGCTTTTAGTTTCTTTTTAGAGGAATACTTCATCCACCCCTTGGTTTTTCTTAACGATTCTTTTCCAAGGGGGAGCCCTTTGAACCGACTAATTTTTTTATTTTTAGGAGTAGTTTTTTTATTTTTTAATTTTTGGAGAGAGAAAAATAGACCTTTTGACTTGTTTGATACTAGCAATTTAGGTCTGAATTTGAATAGTGCTTGAGTATACATTAAATAGCAAATCTTTTGACACCTAGGCTCATGGTAGTGACTCTGTATATAACTTACTCTTATTTTGTAGTTCGTTATGACCTTGTCTGTCTTAGAAGTAGAATTGATCCATCTTGATTGAGACTTGTTCCATGAGAGGTGAGGATTTCTTGCATATTCCATATTTTGCATCTTAGTCTAGAACTTGCCCTCCATGTTATTGAAGCAAAATAAAAAGTGTTGCTCTGTTTAGAAGATGATAATAGGCTTTCTTTGATATGTCTTGTAAATTTTAGCCTTTTCAGATAAATTTTATCACTAGATACCCCTTTGAGCTTGTGGCCTTTCATTTGGTAGCTGTATTTTTTCCTTGATCTATTTTTTTGAATTCCTAGTTTTTACACCCTGCTTCCTTGAGCACTGTAGCATAGACTTTGATAAAATTGTTAGATCTGAAGAAAAGGGAAGGTCAAGTGTAAAAGGTGACAATTGAAAGTTACTTGTCATGAAAAGGCCCTCTTTGAAAGAATATAACATGAAAAGAAGGAAATAAAATTGCTTGAAAAAATAATAATTGAAGTATTCTTGATAGGATGAGAATACTAGTGAAAATAAATTGAAGAGAGGGCTGAAAAAAATAAAGAAAAGAAAATAATGGGTGATGAAGTTTAAAAAAAAGTGCAAAGTGCTTAGGGAAGTGTAAGTCACTATTATATAGTTTTCCTACATGTTTCCTAGCCAACATTACAACCCGTTAAAGTCCTATTTGATTCTATTCGAGCATGCTTAATTAGTGGAGATGTACATAATGGGCAAGCCTATGGTTCTTTGTGCATACATGTGAATTCGTTTGTGAGTGCGAGAGTTGTGCTTTGATGCTAAGTCCTTAATTTATATTCGATTCTTTAAAATGAGTAAATGGACTATTTCTTCTTGTGATGGCA
The DNA here is from genome assembly GCA_003996215.1 of Jaltomata sinuosa. Taxonomy (NCBI): domain Eukaryota; kingdom Viridiplantae; phylum Streptophyta; class Magnoliopsida; order Solanales; family Solanaceae; genus Jaltomata; species Jaltomata sinuosa. The sequence continues at coordinate 101,968 of QJPP01006933.1, forward strand.
CTTGTTTCATGATAGATAGGTGATGTTATTAGCTTTCTTTGATGGAGTAGGTGGGAAAGCTTAAATTCGATGAGTTAGAGTCCTTCTCTGATGTACTTGATATTTTGAGTTGTTATATGGCCTAATTGTTTGTATCAACCAAAGTGATGGTGTTCCTAGCTTGAATTAGTGAGATGAGCTTTAATGCTTGCTCGAGGACGATCAAGAGTCTAAGTGTGGGGTGTTAATGTGAGGTCAAATATACGTATATTTAGTCATTATTCGCCTCACATTTTAGTATTTTTAATCATCTTTTTAGTATTGATATATTACTTTGTGCTCAATATTATATTTTTTATGTGTAGGATTAAAATGATGAAAAGATGAAAAAATTTGGAGCAAAAATAAATTAAAAACGAGAAATCACATAAGGAAATCAAGCAGACAGCTTAATTAATTGAAGTTAATATAATAATATTATTTATATATATATATTATGCACAAAGTGAAAGGTTTGAAGAATGCATACCTGGCAGCTGGCAGCAATTGAAGACATCAAAAATATTGTCCCCTTCAGTCAAACGATGTGGCAACAGATGAAGGAGTGAGCAATTTCTGCAGATTCGGCAGAGCGAAGCTGGCGCGAGAATTCACTGCTCCCGGAATCAGTCTTTACCGCTCGCGCCATTCTCTTGTGGTGCAAGCGTGGTGCAAAGGCAACATATTTTTCTCCCAGTTTAATTTGAATTTGGTTTTTAAAAGTCCACAGCTTTTCCATATTCTATAAATACACCCTAAACACATTTTTTACAAAACTTTTAACCTGGGGAGAGCTAAGAGTCGCTGTGGAGGCCGGAGAATATTAGTTCTATCTTTTCTTCTCTATTATTTATATTTTCATTTTCCTTTGGATGATTTGTAGTAATTTCTTCATGTCTATGTGGAGCTAAACTTCTCATCTAAGGTTATGGTAGCTTAATGATTGTTGGTGTATAAATTTTAATTGATTTGTTAAGATATTTATCGTCGTGCTACGGCTCGTGTGGTTACTTACTTTTTCTTGAGCTTAATTATTTATTTGCTTGATCACCACACAAATACTATTTGTGGCACATAAATTAGACTAGAAATAGAGAATTTGCGTGAGTAATAAGAAAAAGTAGGGCTTGGTTGTGAACCTTATACGGAAAGGGGAACGATTCACTAACGTGAATAAGAATATACCCGTTAGCCTTGCTTAGTTGATACGGAAGAGAAATCATATGCCCTTCACTATCGATCAACGACCATAGGAATATCGGCGTTAGGAATAGTCGAGGAGAGCTAGAGTTGTTGGCAAAATGCTCAACATGGTTAAAATTAACCCGCAACTAGTAACCCGATAGAAAATTAGAATCAGTTCAAGTGATTACTCAACATAATTTCTAGCAAATCCATAGCCCTAGATCGATTTCATCTCATTGATTACGTGAAAATATACTCTTCGTTTGGTTAACTGTTCATTAGTTAGTTTATTTTTCTTTTTAGTTTAGTTAAATCATAATATAATTTGGATTTTTCTGCTTGAATAAATAATTAGAATTAATTTAATTTAGTAAATAGTTAATCGATAAGTCTCTGTGGGTACGATATCTGAACTTAAAATCTTATATTAATAGTATGACCGCGTACACTTGCATGTGCGAAAAGACGCAACAACTAGCGTCGCAAAAAAATTTCAACTCCCAAGCCCGAAAGTTTTCTAACTCGAAACTTGGCATGAAAAGTTTACCCGTAATGATAAATTCGACTGTTACAACAGATATCAATTTACCCATCATTCATTTCTGAATGATCAAACTCGAAAAACACAAAAATAAAAGAGGGAAAGATATAGTACCTGAATCCTCAAACAAGTGAGGGTACTTGTCCCGTATGTCCCTCTCGGTTTTCCAAGTGGCTTCCTCAGCCGAACCATGCTTCCATTGAACTTTCGCATATTTGATCTCCTTTGTCCTCAACTTCCGGACATCCCGATTAAGAATCACATCCGGTTCCTCTTCATATTAAAGGTTCTTATCTAGCAATACCTCATCCCATTTAATAATGTATTTTCCATCCCCATGGTACTGCTTCAGTATGGATACATGAAATACTATATGGACGCCGGATAAGCTAGGAGGCAGTGCTAACCTGTAAGCCACTGGCCCTATAATCACAAGAACCTCGGATAGGTCGATAAACCGAGGGTTGAGCTTGCCCTTCTTGCCAAAATATATCATTTCCTTCATTGATGACACTTTCAGTAATACTCGCTCACCAACCTGAAAATCCATGTCCCTTACCTTGCGATCCGCGTACTTCTTCTGCCTGCTCTAGGCTTCTAGCAACTTGGTGTAAATGCCCCTAACTTTTTCCTGCGCTTCCCTTACCAAGTCTACGCCTAGAGGCTTCACATTGCCTACCTCAAACCACCCTATGGGTGATCTACATCCCTCTCATACAGGGCTTCAAATGGTGCCATGTCGATACTGGAGTGGTAGCTATTGTTGTAAGAGAACTTACACAATGGTAGAAACTGGTCCCAATGACCCTCAAAGTCGATCACACATGCTCTCAGCATATCTTCCAAAACCTGGATTGTCCTCTCCAACTGACCGTCTGTATACGGATGGAATGTTGTGCTGAACGTGAGTTGAGTGCCCAACTCTTCATGTAACTTACCCTAGAACTTAGAGGTTAACTGTGTACCCCTATCTGACAGTATGGATAGTGGTACCCCATGCAGTCTCACGATCTCCTTAACATATATCTTAGCCAACTGCTGCAAATTATAACCCACTATAACCAGAATGAAATGAGCTGACTTGGTCAGCCTGTCCACAATGACCCAAATAGAGTCATACCTTCCGAAATTCTTGGGAAGTCCCACCATGAAATCCATGGCTATCCTTTCCCACTTCCACTCAGGAATGGGCATTCTCTGAAGTAGTCTTGCAGGCCCTTGGTGTTCATACTTGACATGCTGACAATTTTGACACTTGGACATGAATTCAGCTATGTCCCTTTTCATCCCAGGCCACCAGTAAAATTGCCTCAAATCCCTGTACATCTTGGTTACGCCTGGATGAATCGAATATCGCAAACCATGAGCCTTTGCCAACACCTTATGAATTATGTCATCGACTCGAGGAACACAAATCCTCCCTATGAAATTCATCACCCCGCTAGAGTTCAGTGTGGCATCCCAGGACTCTCCGAATATTACCTCGCTCCGAAGCTTGTTCAGTTGTACATCCTGAAATTGCCTGGCCTTTATCTCTTCTATGAATATGGATTTGACCTCAAAACTGGCCAATACTCCACCCTGTTCTGAGATGCCCAGTTGCATGAACTTAGATTCTAAAGCCCGAATCTCTTTAGCCAATGGTTGTTTGGACACCCCCAAACAAGCCAAACTGCCCATGCTAATGATTTTCTGGCTCAATGCGTCTGCCACCACATTAGCCTTACCCGAATGGTACTGAATGGTCACATCATAATCTTTTAACAACTCTATCCACCTCCTCTGCCTCAGATTCAAGTCCTTCTGAGTGAGTACATACTGTAAACTGCATTGATCGGTGAACTCCAAATCCAAATCCAAATCGTCGGTTGGATAATTTTTCTCATGAGCCTTCAACTGCCTTAAAGAATAAGCTATTACATTTCTATCTTGCATTAACACAACACCCAAACCTGAATGTGAAGCATCACAATACACAATGAAATCCTTACTTTCAATCGACAATGAAAGAATGGGAGCTATAGTAAGAAGTGTCTTGAGCTGTTGGAAGCTCTCATCACACTTGTCGGTACACACAAACGGGGTACTTCTTTCTGAGTCAACCTTGTCAAGTGAGTAGCGATGGATGCAAAATCATTAACAAATCTTCGGTAGTAGCCTGCAAGCCCCACAAAATTCCTCACCTTAGTCACAAAGTTAGGCCAGACCCAACTCTTAACTGCCTCAATCTTCTAGGGATCCACCATCACCCCTTTTTCTTACACTACATGCCCAAAGAAAGTGACTGAAGTCAACCAAAATTCACACTTAATTTTTTTTGCATATAGCTTCTGGTGCCTCAAAATATCCAACATAATATGGAGATGCTCTGCATGCTCCTCCCTACTCTTGGAGTAGATCAAGATATCATCTATGAACACGATGATGAATGAATCCAGATAAGACTTAAATACCCCATTTATCAAACTCATGAATGCCACCGGCATATTGGTCAGCCCAAACGACATCACTAGAAACTCATAATGCCTATACCAAGTCTGAAAAGAAGTCTTAGGGATGTCCTCAGGCCTAATCTTTATATGATGATACCCCAACCTTAAGTCAATTTTTGAAAACACAGACACACCCTGCAACTGGTCAAAGAGATCATCTATACGGGGTAAAGAATACTTATTCCGGATGGTAACCTTGTTTAATTTCCTATAGTCTATGCACATCCATATACTACCATCTTTCTTTTTTACAAACAAAATCATAGCACCCCAAAGTGAAGCACTGAGATGGATGAAACCATTATCTAAGAGTTCCTAAAGCTGAGTTTTAAGTTCCTTCAACTCTACCAGAGCCATACGATATAGAGGAAAGAAAATTGGGCGAGTGACCATCTCCAAGTCAATACAAAAATCAATGTCTCTATCCAGAGGTATACCAAGTAAATTCGCTGGAACACCTCTTGAAACTCTGAAACAATCGAAACTGATGCAATCGATGGGGGCTCCATACTAACATTCTAGAGATGATAATAGAAAGACAAACACCCTCTCCCCACTAGCTTCCTAGCCCAGACAAATGATATGATCTTAGTCGGCTTAGGTTTGAACGCACCTTTCCACTCTAGCCTATCCTTACCCGAAATTTACAGAGCCACAGTCTTAGTATTACAATTCAATACTGCATGATAAAGAGACAACCAGGTCATTCCCAAAATAATATCAAAGTTTAACATATCCAGAATGACCAAATCTACCCAAGTCTGCAACCCTACAAACACCACAGGACAAGTATGATAAACATGAGTCACTATCACAAACTCTCCAACCAGGGTAGAAACATGGATAGGGGATTCAAAGGTATCACAAATAAACTCCATACCCAAGTCAAAATTTATAGTCACATAAGGGTAAGTATAACCTAGATCAAATAGTATAGAAGCCATCCTATCTTAGATAAGAATGGTACCTGTTGTCACTGCATCTGATGCCTCGACCTCAGACTTCCCCGGAAAAGCATAAAAGTGAGACCGGTTATCAATCCGAGCAACTTCTCTGGCTGGCTACGCTACTCCCCTGCCCGCGCTACTATTACCTCAGTCTCACCGACCTCCTTGAAAGTTACCTCGCCCACCGTGTGGATGACCTCTAGCATAGCCACTTCTACTTGCTGGAACCACAACTTTAGACTACTGCTGAGTTTGATTACCCATTTGCCTGTGGGGGAACTCCCTCTTAAAGTGACCCAGATCACCACAATAGAAACACCCGCGATCAAGAGTAGGCCTGCTAGTAGACGTGTAAGAAGATCCCTAGCCTCTAGGAGCTGAAAACTATTGACTAGCTCCCGGATGACCACCCGTAGCAGCTGGCAGAGCTGACTAAATAGGACGGGCAGAGTACACCTGCTGATTATGGCCCATGGAGTATGAACCTATGAAATTTCCATCATTCTAGAACTTTTTGGCTAACACTTTAGCCTGCCTCACCTGCCTGACCCCTTCTAACTTCTTTACATAGTCCGTGACCTTATTGAAGCTCTTCCCTACTGAATTCATGTGCACTGACAACACCTGCAACTCAGTATTCAGGTCCTTCATAAACAAACGAATCCTCTCCTCTTCCGTACCCAACAACTGAGTAGCAAAATAGGACAATGCATGAAACTTTACCTCATATGCTGAAACTGACATGTTACCCTGCTCAAGAGCTAGAAAATCATCTTTCTTATGATCCCTCAAGGTACGGGGCACATACTTCTCTAAGAAGAGAGCATGAAACTCTGTCCAAGTCAGTGGGGGCAAAACAAATGACTGATATTCCACATGAGACCTCCACCATTACTTAGTATCACCATGCAGCTAAAAAGTGACGAACTCAACCCCATGCTATTGCACAATGCCGAGCTTGTGCAGCCTCTCATAACAGTCCAAGATAAATTATAAGCATCTTCCTTCTCAATACCCTGAAATGTAGAAGGTTTCAACTTCAGAAACATAGACAACATCTCGTGCTCATTCCCTGTCATAACCGCATTTAAGGGAACAGATCATCAGTACCCGATCCCGCATCCATACTAGGAGCCATTGTAACTGTTGGTTGGGTACCCAGAACCTGATCTACATTACCTGTGAGGGTGGCTCCCACAATAACCAGTCCACTAAGAAATCTCCACACTTGCTGAAATGCATCGAGCGTGATAGGGGGAAGGCCTGCACCTCTAGCTGGTATCGCCTCTTCCTGATCTACGCCTTCCTCAACGACAACCTCAACTTCTTCCTCAATCAGATCTTGGGGTCACCTCTTGTGCTCCTGCAGCTGCTTGAGCTCCACCCCTGACGGGTGTTGCTCTATCTCGGTCCCTGTCTGTCACGCCCCGAGGTTACTCCCTAGACGTAACACGGGACTTAGGACCGCAAGTGCCCCAAGCTAACTCCTTGGTTATAGCATACTCAAGCATAACAATAAAACGAGAGTGCAAGCATAATAGAGGAATCCAAATGTAGACATAAGCATGAAACATCAAGTCAAATAGGGATACAACATAAAAAAAAGAAACCCGAGTACTGTCTATGTCTGAAAGCCTCTACTCATAACATAAAAAGTTGCTAGGACAAGACCCTAGCTAACTCAAAATACGGAAATAAGAAGTCCATACAAGCTAAACGTAACTAGTCCTCAACCTAAGAGGACTCACCAATGGCTGACAGAGAAAATGGCCTGGGAACTCTAGCCACGAATCTGAGAAGGGACACCTGAATCTGCATCATCAAAGAATGCAACGCAAAATATGCGTCAGTACTATGAAATGTACTGAGTATGAGGGTGATGCAAAAATCATGATAAAATAGTTTAAAACATCCTTAAGAATAAACTTATAACATAAGGAAAGGATGTGAAATAGTATCAAGGTAAAAGGCATTAAAAAATAACATGAAGCTTAAGTTTCATAGTATAGAATCATATAACTTCAAAGGTTGAAAATAATCATGTGGGAGTTTCTCTTAACCGACATAAACCATGTTGAGCTACATGGAGTCCAGTGTCTTGCACCCATACTGAAAAAGGTTGTCCTAGCTTGCTAAAGCTAGAACCATGTCATACCAGGATCCTTTCATCATAAGCCTCGCATAGGCAACCTACGGTGGCACGTAGTTCCAAGACTAAGGGTACTCTCACCCGGTCCAACTCGGTGCTAAATACTACTCACAAAACATATATATATATACATAACATGAGCTCACATACATGTGACATATCAAATTCCAAACTTGTGCATACTTCTTCATAACTTGTTCATAACTTGTTCATACCTCGAATCGTCATACTACTCATTAGTTTTAGTTTAGAAATGGCTCATGAGCATTGATGGAACATCGGGTGTCTTACCTTGCATAATACTTCATAATATGGATAAACTTGCATACTTCATGACTTGTAAAATTTGTATGGCTCTAGTTCAATTTTATAAAACATATACTTTCATAAAACATAGGAACTAGGCATGCACATACTTGAAAATCGATAAGGAACATGCTATCAAATCCAATTTGCTTAAATCAACCTCATACATGTCGAAATTTCCATAGTAAAGCTTCAATTCATGAAATAAGAGTTAGCATGTAAAGACCCATATGAAATCATACAATTTAGTAGTAATTTCATAAACAAATCATGAGGGAATCATATTTAGCAAAACCCATAAGAATTTGATAAGAATCCCTAATTTGAAGATCTTGAAATCAAAATTTGAATTAGGGGTTTTGGGAACAAGGGTGAAAGGAACCTATTGTTGATTACCCACATACCTTGATTGAATCTAACCCACTTGAATTGAAAAGACTTAGGAGACTTAAACTTGGAGTTTGAGACTTGGAGCTTGAAACCCTAACTTGAAGCTTGAGAAGATGGAACTCCTTTTCTTCTTTTGAAAATTGATTGAAAGAATGGGAGAGAACTTAGGTCAAGTGGGAATAAAAACCCTTCTAAATAGGCTTAAAACTACTTAGTATAGGAGTTAAAAGAGTGAGAAATTACAAAAATACCCCTGGACTTAAACTTGGAAAAAGCTGGAAAAAGTCGGCTGCAGAGTACGAGTCCATGTACGGTCTGTCATCCTAAAGGATGAGCCGTCAACTGATCCATAGTTTCAAATGCCACTTATGGGGGTCTACTGGAAATCCATTCCAGGAATCACTCTACGGTCCGTGATTCTGAATGACGGACCGTCCTGTGACTCGTGGTTTTGACTTTAGGAAAATAAGGATCCTCTGATCCTCAGAAACTACGGATGGAAGGACGGATCGTGGAATGGGTTGATGGGTCGTCAACCCACTCATGGAATTTAGAGGACATGGTACCTCTCGGAAGGTGATTCCACGGGTTACAGGATGGACCGTCATTCCAAACGATAACCCATCAAGTCACTCGAGGATTTTAGAAAAGAAAAGCTGAATTTTGACAAACCACGAGTCACTCTATGGACCGTGGTTTTGGTCTACGGGTCGTGAACCAACCAGTGATTTTGAAAATGAAAATTTTAAGGTTCAATTCAGCAATGACGAGTTGAAGTACGGACCATGGTTCAGAACCACGGTTCGTCATTCCCATTCGTCATCAGTGGCAGCACTGCAGTAAACTAGCCATAAGGTTTTACTCGAGACTCGAATTAATACGCGGTCAGTGGCGTTGGAAAGAAGACTCAAAAACCATTAATTTGGTGGGTACTAGGCCACCTAACTCTTTATATTTTAGGAGAAATGATCGATTGAAGTTGACCCTAGTTTACTTTTACATGAAGACTTACTTTGGTGAGGTGCTTGCGAATTAACTTGACGATAAGAGTTTCTTATGAACATGATTCGCATCCAAAGCACTCACCACACTAGGAAAAATGATCATTACACTCATGGAAAAGGTTCAGGTATTAACTTAGGATTTTTGGGGTGTTACAACATCTCCCCCTTGGGATCATTCATCCTCAAATGAAGACTAAGCGAGGGGACTCTAAAGAGAAGATAGCCCAACCAAAAATGAAACATGAAAACTGAAGAATAAACATGAACCTGAACTTTTCAACTTAAAACATGACTGAATCAACTTCAAAAATATGAATACATGTTAGGATCATGAGGGGAACTGATGGAATAGATTCAGAGGGATATACTAAGGATGGAACTACAACCTCAAGCTGAAACCGGATCGGAAGGTAAAAGGGTGAAGGTACTTGGCCTTCATGGATGATTCTGCTTCCCAAGTAGCTCCTTCGACTGAGTTGTAGAAGCTGAAGTACTATCGTGGTAACCGACTTCCGATTGAAATAAAAACTGAGTTGGTTTCATGAGACACGTATGCATGCTGAAAATGTAAGAACAACCAATATGACATGAACTGGATATCCAACATGATAACTGGTCTGGGATGAGAGTAGGAACTCAGCTAAAACTCATAAAGAACAAACATACTCTAGAAATCGGAGTTAACCGAAAGGGACACCAAACTGAGAGAAGTAGATATACGGGAAAACTATTCTCTTTTCAATACCACTCCTACAATTTGCAACTAACCACCCCAACAGCGCACATAAAGGTACTAAGGTCTGAGTCTAACTACCCAGTTCTCCATGCTTAGGCCTATCTCAACTAAACCCTTTGCATCTAGAGTTATCTCCTAAGAATAGCATTCCTTCTTATTACAACAACCAACTAACCTTGAGCTCCTAATCAAAGGGTCACTAATTGTGCAAAACAAGGGTCCACACATATTCCATCACGATATTCAAGCTTATCACTATGGTCACCTTCTGGTTTCATAGCCTACCCTATTCAAGACTTCCCTCCTCTGTCCTATCAAAATTAGGAGTTGCAACAACAAGAATTTCTATAAGGAGACACACCAAAAAGAAAAGAAACCCACTACTTCTCGTCTAGTCTACTACTAGGCTTCCTTCCCTAACACTCATAACAACATAAGATGGAATCACCGAAAGAAAAGAGCGGGATCATGAGCATCACGAATGAAGGATTACAGATTGATCTTGACTTACACTTAGCATGATCAAGCCACTCAAGGTGAGGCTTAGGGAGTGGAGCGCAATAGGCATGAGCACTTCATAAACTGGGCACGTAAGACATGAATCAGTGAGGATCACCACCCCTCATCATCAAAGGCAAGGGTCAAAGGGCTTTAGAGTAAGGAAATCATAAGTGCAAACCATTTCAAGAATCAGGTCGGAGCATATACTTAACGTAACATGATTTGGTTAGCCATAGAGGCATGTATAAAGAATGAACTGAGTAAATAGGACTGAGTGTACTGAGAGGTATGAGTTTACATAGATACCAGGCCTTAGGGCATAAAGCTGAAATTTATAGAATCGTAGGATAAGAGTAGAGTCGTTGTCTGAAGCAATTACTTGTTATTCTAGAAGCTGGATATGAGTGTGAATCCAAAAGGGGTGCGTAATTTTGAAATAGGACCATGGCGCTGACACACAAGGCAAGCAAAAGGTATTGTAATGGAAGAATTTTACTTAGGACGCTAGGATGGAGATAAGCTTTTGTCTCCCCTCCTAACTTAGTTCTAACACCTACAAGCATCACTACCTGAGCCTTTAAAAATCTGACCTATTCCATATCCCACCATCTCCCCTTAGAGTCATGCTACCCTTCTAAGTCTATGGACCTCTCACCAACCTCTCAAAGGAACTATGATCATTTTACCCTAACAGAACATATACTACTCAAGAATCTAGCGTGAATACCCACTTCCTTCTATAGTCTAAGACTCTCCTTCTCCTAAAAGTCTAGGACTCAACCCTCATATCCCCACTTAGTTCTAGGTCAAGAAAACTCACAAACAAACAAGAATAGGGGCCCAGGGACTATGGATGCATACAGGAAGGAAATCTAGTGACGTACCTAATTCAACTTCTGAAGGAATACTCTCCCCCGGCTGGCTAGGCAATGGAAGGAATTGACTTTGGAGCTGAACACCACAGTTGCTCCGCTTAGATAAGGGGCAATTCCTGATCCTATGGCCTAACTGACCACACCTAAAACACCCCTCTTTGCCCATAATACACTCACCTAGATGGAGCTTACTGCAACTACTATAATGAGGGTACCTCAAGGTTTTCGGAGCCCTATGGTGACAAGACTGAGAATCAAGGGCAAGTGTGCTAACTGAAGATGGGGTTAGTCCGGATGACCTATGCTGAGAAGACAACTGGTTCCATGTTCTGGTCTTCTTGTCCTTCCTCTTCTTTAGTTTCTCTTTCTCATTCAACTGAGTTGTCATGGCTTGAGCCAACATACAAATGGCTTCACGAAATTGTGCATTCTAACCTCATAATTTGGAGTGGTCAGATTAGCACTCCTCGTGGAGATATTATCTGAAATACGTAAGGAAAGGATTAGAAGGGTAAGTAGAGTCAAAATCTATCACACAACAGTGAACATGAAGAAGTGAAATTTTTCCTAAAACACCTCATAGCCTCCCTCTCATAAGTGTGGCGTGCTTCACACCCATGAAAGAGACTCTACTCGATGTAGCATTCATATACCCTAGGACTCTTGAACCTGAGGCTCTGATACCAAGTTTGTCACGCCTCGAGGTTACCCCCTAGACGTAACATGGGTCTTGGGACCGCAAGTGCCCCAAGCTAACCCCTTGGTCATAGCATACTCAAGCATAACAATAAAACGAGAGCGAAAGCATAATATAGGAATCCAAATATAGACATAAGCATGAAACGTCAAGTGAAATAAGGATACAACATAAAAAAAAAGAAACTCGAGTATTGTCTATGTCTGAAAGCCTCTACTAATAACATAAAGAGTTGCTAGGACAAGACCCTAGCTAACTCGAAATATAGAAATAAGAAGTCCATACAAGCTAAATGTAACTAGTCCTCGACCTAAGAGGATCACCAACGGCTGACAGAGAAAATAGCCTGGGAACTCTAGCCACGAATATGAGAAGGGACACCTGAATCTGCATCATCAAAGGATGAAGCGCAAAATATGCGTTAGTACTATAGAATGTACTGAGTATGAGGGAGATGCATAAATCATGATAAAACAGTTTAAAACATCCTTAAGAATAAACTTATAACATAAGGAAAGGATGTGAAATAGTATCAAGGTAAAAGGCATTAAAACATAACATGAAGCTTAAGTTTCATAGTATAGAATCATATAACTTCATAGCTTGAAAATAATCATGTGGGAGTTTCTCTTAGCCGACATAAACCATGTTGAGCTACATGGAGTCCAGTGTCTTGCACCCACACTGAAAAAGGTTGTCCTAGCCTACCAAAGCTAGAACCATGTCATACCAGGATCCTGTCATCATAAGCCTCGCATGGGCAACCTACGGTGGCACGTAGTTCTGGGACTAAGGGTACTCTCTCCCGGTCCAACTCGGTGCTAAATACTACTCCCAAAACATATATATATACATAACATGAGCTCACATACATGTGACATATCAAATGCCAAACTTGTACATACTTGATCATAACTTGTTCATACCCCAGATCATCATATTACTCATGAGTTTTAGTTTAGGAATGGCTCATGAGCATTGATGGAACATCGGGTGGCTTGTCTTGCATAATACTTCATAACATGGAAAAACTTGCATACTTCATGACTTGTAAAATTTGCATGGCTCTAGTTCAATTTCATAAAACATATACTTTCATAGAACATAGGAACTAGGCATGCATATACTTGAAAATCTATAAGGAACATGCTATCAAATCTAATTTGCTTAAATCAATCTCATGCATGTGGAAATTTCCATAGTAAAGCTTCAATTCATGAAATAAGAGTTAACATTTAAAGACCCATGAAATCATGAAATTTAGTAGTAATTTCATAAACAAATCATGAGGGAATCATATTTAGCAAAATCCATAAGAATTTGATAAAAATCCCTAATTTGAAGATCATGAAATCAAAATTTGAATTAGGGGTTTTGGGCACAAGGGTGAAAGGAATCCATTGTTGATTACCAACATACCTTGATTGAAGCTAACCCACTTGAACTGAAAAGACTTAGGAGACTTGAACTTGGAGTTTGAGACTTGGAGCTTGAAACCCTAACTTGAAGCTTGAGAAGATGGAACTTCTTTTCTTCTTTTGAAAGTTGATTGAAAGAATGGGAGAGAACTTAGGTCAAGTGGGAATAAAAAATCTTCTAAATAGGCTTAAAATGATTTAGTATAGGAGTTAAAAGAGTGGAAAATTACAAAAATACCCCTGGACTTAAACTTAAAAAAAGCTGGAAAAAGTCGGCTTCAGAGACCACGAGTCCATGTACGGTCTGTCATCCTAAAGGACGAGCCGTCAACTGATCTGTAGTTTCAAAAGCCACTTCTGGGGGTCTACTGGAAATCCATTCCATGAGTCACTCTACGGTCCATGATTCTGAATGACGGACCGTCCTGTAACTCATGGTTTTGACTTTAAGAAAATAAGAATCCTCTGATCCTCAGAAACTATGGATGGAAGGACGGGTCGTGGAATAGGTTGACGGGTCGTCAACCCACTCGTGGAATTTAGAGGACTTGGTACCTCTCGGAAGGTGATTTTCCACAGGTTACAGGGTGGAACGTCATTCCAAACGATGACCCATCAAGTCACTCATGGATTTTAGAGAAGAAAAGCTGAATTTTGACAAACCACGGGTCACTCTATGGACCGTGGTTTTGGTCTTCGGGTCGTGAACCAACCAGTGGTTTTGAAGATGAAAATTTTAAGGTTCAGTTCAGCAATGACGAGTCGAAGTAAGGATCGTGGTTCAGAACCACGGTTCGTCATTCCCATCTGTCATCACTAGAAGCACTGCAGTAAACTTCCCATAACTTTTTTCTCCGGACTCAGATTAATGCGTGGTTGGTGGCATTAGAAAGAAGACTCAAAAACTTTTAATTTGGTGGGTACTAGGACACCTAACTCTTTATATTTTAGGAGAAATGATCAATTGAAATTTACCCTAGTTTAGTCTTACATGAAGACTTACTTTAGTGAGGTGCTTGCAACTTAACTTGACGATAGGAGTTTCTTATGAACATGATTCGCATCCAAAGCACTCACAACACTAGGAAAAATGATCATTACATTCATGGAAAAGGTTTGGGTATTAGCTTAGGATTTTCGGGGTGTTACACTGCCCCTGCCCCTTCCTCTACCTCTGACAGCTGGGCCCGCTTCTCTCACTCCATTGTTTCTCGTATTAACCATTTGCGGACAAGGAGTGAAAAGAGTTAGATACCAATTTGTATCACCAGATACCAATTGGAATCAAGTTATAACATGAAGGAAAAAAGAAGAGATAGTTTTCCTAAAGTCCTATAGCCTCTCAAAGAAAAGTACAGATGTCTCTGTACCGTTCCGCAAGACTCTACTAGACCCATTTTGGTATGACAAGATCAACAAACCTAGGGCTCTGATACCATCTTTATCATGACCCAACCCACCGTGAGTGACATCCACCCAACCCCCAGATGAGCGAACCAGTCAACAACCCAACATTTAGTGAAATCTAACAGCTCAAAACAAGTTTGCATAAAAGAAACTAATATTCACAATCTCAAAACACTAATAAAAATAGAATCCGTGGGAACCCCCCTAGAACCTGAAAGTCACCGTACCAAAACATCTACCAGTCGTCTAGAGTACGGGGATGCAACTCCAAAAGCAAAATAAGAGTTTAAGCGCGAAATAATTGGGCTACAACTAAATTAAGTAGACAAGGTAGCTCGACCGAAGTAGCTCACCCTTGAGATCTGAATGCGCTGGGACTACAAGTGAGGTCACATGTCAGCCGCCGGAAGATGTCCTGCACTCACAAAAAGAAAGGTAAGTGCAGAATCAGTATACAACCACCGTGTACTGGTAGGATCATTGACCATCTCCAATAAACAAGATATGAACAGTAAACCAAAGCGGAGTAAAGCAAAGTAAACATGTAAACCAACCAACAATATAATGAGACTACAAGTCTCTTCCTTAACTTACCAACCACATGTAATCTATTAACAATCATGGACAACACTCAATAACGATAACATATGCCCTTATCACATAACCCAAACCCACCAACGATCCTTAGGACACCTCCTATGTTTTCAACATGCAATCCCGGTCTACACTAAGACCAACCTCACATTTAAATATAGTCACTCGGCCTCTCATGGACCACATACAGAAATCACAATACAAGAATACAACCCGTTCCACTCATGGAACCATCGAAAGAATACAATAAATGCAAGTAAATCAACCTGTACCAGGTGTGGTACCCAAGCCGACTATTATGAATCCTGTAACAGGTGTGGTACCCGAACCAATCGATAAGTATCCCGTATCAGGTGTGATACCCGATCCAACCAATATGTAACCTCTACCAGGCGTAGTTCTCGATCCAACCGAATGTCATACCAAAATCCAATCAATCAACAAATAATGAACAAAAGCATACTTGTAAACCAACAAGTAACAAACAAGTTCATTTCACAAGACTGATAACTGGATAAGTAGACATTCATAATCTCATTTCCTAAGCATGCAAACTCACATAATACTAAGTGATAGTACATGAACACATATTACATATTGGGAAACAATAACCATCACCCACCTTGAATTACTCAAAAGCTCTATTAAACCGGTCAGAGGTCTGAAAAACGAGTAAGGTTCGCCCAAAATCGCCTTGTCCTTCTCCCAAAACATTCTTGATAAAAACTAAACATTTTGGGAAAGTTTCTGCATTAAATCTCAACTTAGTTCGCTATAGCAGTTCATACACTGCTATAGCAGCGTCACCATAGCGGAACTGACCATTATGGAAGTGCTGACCAAAGTTGACTTCCGCTATAGAAAACATTATTCTGCTATAGCGGTCACCGCTATTGCACAGTGACCGCGCTCATCACGAATATAAACTCGAGAATTTCCCTAAAAGGGTCCATTTTACAACACACCTTTAGATGGTGATGTTCCAGAATAACTCATTCACCTCAACCTTAATACCGAGAGTCTATTTACCCGAATTCACTTACAAAAGGTCCCTCAGACTCCTTTATGCCTTAGCTAACGAGAAAACTAGCTCACTACAAGATACATTACCCAATCCTAACCCAGATTTCCCTAGACTATACCTTGCTCAGAAACCATTCGAGACTAGCCTCGCCCAAAATTTTCAACTCCCAAACCCGAAAGTTTTCTAACTCGAAACATGGCACAAAAAGTTTATCCGTAATGATGAACCCGGTCGTTACATTGATAAATGGGACTGTTTAGACCATGTTCTAGGACTATTATGGTTTACAATGCCAAACAAGGTTCACAAACCGTAGTTTTGAAGTAACTCTTTAGTTGCATTCAAATCACAAGATCTCAGGATGAAATGGTGATCCTTTATTCGTTGACCTATTCCACAAGTTCATCAGTGATCAAATTTCCTAAAGAACCCCCCTCAATCTTCTCATATCATTTGGAGTTCAACAGGAAGGTAATTGAGTCATCTTTAAGGCTACTCTTTAGTTTCTCTTAAAGAATCAAGTTTTGAAAGACCAAAAGTTTTTTTATCATAGCTTGCGATCTTTTAAAATACTGTCGAGGCTTCTCTTTTCAAATCTTCGCTTAGTTCAAAACCATTTGAAACTTATCAATATAATATTGGACTCACCCTTGGTATTGTTTTACAAGTTTTCCAGAAGAAAAGCCAAATAGAATAGGTTGTCCTTTAGCCTATCTCCTTTAATTTTGAGTTATAGGATTTATTGGGTTTTTGTTCTAATTGCTGGGAGGGTCAATGAACTGAGTTTCTCTTTCTTTTGTCTTTTTTTTTAAAAAAAATCTTTGTGTAATACACATGCAGATGAGGTGGCAAAATAACAAATCAAATGGGGACATTTGGCATTTTCACTTAAAATAATCATAAAACTAAATTTTGAAAATAAAAGAAAATCTAAATCCAAAAAGAAAAAATAGCAAAAAATTTAAAAAAAAATAAAAATCCATTTATACACCTCCTACCCCAACCCTCCCTGTTTCTTCCCCCCCCCCCCCCCCCCCCCCAGCTTTTTCCCCACCCTTGCTACCAGTGAAGTTTTCCAATTTCCCTCATCTTTTCTTTCTTATTCTCCTATAATTATTTCCTTTTGCATAAATTTTCTCCAAAGAACAATCTTCTAGTTTTAAAGAATGAAAATTTAGGTAGAATAAACAAAATTAATACTTAATAGCGTGAAGACAAAAATGAAAGAGTGGTTTTTTTGGACACGTACAAACAAATATTTTTATTAAACATATAGTAAATTATATCTTGAGAAGAAAAATAACTCAGGTGATATTTGTTGGAATCACGAAAATGGGTGGAGGAGCAGCCACGGCAATGCAAGGAAAATGAAAGAAGAAAGGGTTCTGTTAAGTGGATAAAATCTTAGGGGTTAAGTGTTTTTTTTGTGACATAAGGTTAACATGAAGGTAGATGTAGATTTTTGATGGTGGAGTGGTGGACTTATGGTGGTAGAATGATGGCAGGGAGAGACAGTCTTAAAATAAGAATAAAGGGAAAAATATTTTTTTGAAAAGAAAAATAACAAGAAAGAAGAAAAGAAAAATTTGGAAAATAATTAAAAATGATGTCAAAAGGTTGATCCACGCGTCAGTTAATGTGCCACATGGGAAGGAAGTGTTTAAATGACTCAAATATGGAGTGATAGAGGTGTTCAATAGGAACAAAGTTATGTTAAAGTGTCTAAATGAATTTTGTGAATAACTTTAAGGGACCATAGATGACTTAAGCCTTTGTTTATAACCCATGTAGTTAGTTAGTTCCGTCTACATAAAATTGTTATGGGTCATTAGATGCTTATGTCAATATGGTATTTTGATTTTCTGTTAAAAATCAAATGTTTGAATTGGAAATAGATCTTTCTTTATTTTTCTGTGCATGAAACTTCTTGAGTTCAAGCTCCAACCAAGTCCAAAATTGGACTAGCAGCCAACAATATACAGGGCTAATATACAAGTGTATATAGCCAGGAAGCAGACACACAATGGTCTAGTTGAAAAGGGGCCAAAGCCCAATAGCATTGAAGAACATGAGTCCATATTTGGACTAAAATAATAGGGACGCACAGGGAAGAAAAAAAGACTGATGTATCATGTATACCAGCCAACATACAGGCCTAAAACAGGCTAAAAGTCCACAAGAATTCTAGTCCAAGGTGAAAGGCTTTAAAACAGGTCAAAAAGGGGCACAATCTTAACTCTTCCTCAATTTATTCTTTGTAATTTATTTATGGGTAAATTACAAAAAATACACATATTTAAAACCTAATTACTCCCTTAAACACTAGTTTACCTACCTACTTTTTTTTATCACTTTTTTTGTTTTGGATACATGCTGGACATATGTATCTCAGATACATCATGACATTTAATTGGTATTTTAAAATAAAAAGTAATTGAAATTGCTTTAATCAAGGAGAGAATCACGTTGCTAAACAGAATAGAATCAGAAGTAGCTCATCTCTTCGTTTTGAAAGCAATCTCTTCTGCTGAAATTCAAAATTTAATCGTCTCCTTCATTGCTAAACCTCTTTCTTCTTCCCAATTTGTTAATTCACAATAAAATTTTTTTGATTTGGTTGTTAATCAATATACATAATGACGACAATGTCAATGTTGCTAAGGCATTTCACTTTTTGGATTTTTCTAATTAAGTATGAATCTTACAAAATTAATGGCATTGTTATTGTGAATGATGCTTCGTACAAAGATCTCATTGTTGCCATAGCAATACAATTGAAAATTGATGTATTCAGACAACGAATAAATGCTAGATACATCATTGAAGGTAATCTGATAGCAATGAATATTCGAAATGATATGGGAGTGAAGCTGTTTTTTTAGGTGTTGAAACATGTATCTAATTTTGGTATATCCTTTGTGCATTAATACGGATGAGAAGTAATTAGATGTAGTAGTAGTGGTGAGATTGCATGCAATTCAGTGACAGGTGCAATTAAGTGTATCAAAGATATTGAAAATGATACACTATCACTAGTTGCAACTGATAACATTGAGGCACTTTGTGCTATCAACATGGATGTTGATCACTTGATTATTGATGTCAATAACAAGATTATTGAGGTGAATCTGATGTACAAGTACAAAGAAACTATTGTAGCTGTGATGACTAAGTATGCTATTGATCATAGATTCCAGTTCAGGGTAAAGAGGTCTGACAAAAAGAGGTAATGTATCTCTGCAAGAAAACTGGCTAGATACGTAGATTACATAATATATCGAATGGCATGCTCAACTCTATGTACTGGAACGTACTAAATTCGTTAGATACATACAATTCAAAACAGATTTACACTACTAAATTGTCATAAAATATTATATATTATTCATATACATCATTTATGTTGCATAGATACATTATATATATATATATATATATATATATATATATTATATATATATATATATATATATATATATATATATATCAAAAAAATTATTATATACATTAGTTATAGAAAGAACAACTATTTCATAGTATGTGTGATATATATCAGTATTGATACATATTAAATTTGTTATATACATACCATTCAAAGAAAATATACACTACTTAATTGTCATTAAATAGTATGTATTGTATAGATAGATCATATATGGTGAATTGATACATAGTATGTATATTTATTTACAAGATAAATCGTTATATACATTAGTTATAGAAAAACAATTATTTCATAATATGTGTAAGATACATTAAGTTTTTCTATCTAATATACATTATCTATGTGTGCAACTATTTCTTAAAGTATATAAATCAGCAGTGTCCATGAAAGTTTTGGTCATCATGGTTGAATTGTTCGCCTATCTTCATAGTTAGAGAATTTAATTACGAGCACACATGTCCAATGAAGGATAGGGTCTACGAGCAATATCAGACTACAATTAGTTTTGTAGGTGAAAATATTGTCCCAAAGGTGGTGAATCATAAAAGAACACATACACCAAATGACATTATTGCAGATGTAAAATGTGAACTTGGTGTGGACATAAACTATATTTGAAGGCATGACGTTCTAAGGAGAGGACTTTGAAGATGGTAAAGGGTGGTCCGACTGATGGGTACCGATAAATACCCGGATATATCTGTATTTGCTGAAATTAGTATATCCTAACCTTACATAAAGATGCATAAGTCAGCAAAGAACGAGTTCATGTATCTGTTCATAGCACTGTATTTCCTAATCAGGGAATTTGAGCATTGCAAACCAGTTCTCAAAGTGGACGCTTGTCATTTAAATGGACCATTTAAGGGAACTTTTGTTTTGGCTAGCATATTGGATGGAGCATGTATACTTGTATATGTATGAATTTATCTATTTTATTGCTCGTATGTATATGTTACCAGTTTTTATGGTATATGAAACTAAAAATATTCTAGATACATGAAATATATATGTTAGCAAATTAGAGTATATGAAAAATCTATGCTAGATACATGACATGTATATGTGCTCTGATTATAAGATATATGAAACTAAAAATATACATGTTATATGGTATGTATATGTTACCAGGTTATAAGATATAAAAAAATAACAATTAAACTGCTTTTATTTTTATTTTTTTACCAGGGCATATACTATCGCTTGCATATGGGGTAGTAGATTCAGAAAATGACGCTTCATGAATGTGATTTTTTAAAAATATTTTAAAGTTACTTTTGGAGAGCGTGCAAACATGTGTATTATTTCAGATCACAACGAAAGAATAATTAAGAGTGTAAGCATAGTGTATCCAACTGCACAACATTATGCTTGCATGTGGCATATGTGAAAGAATATGTGTACAAACTTTCAGAAGAGCAAATATACATTGAGCAATGTATTTTATGCAATTGCAAAAGCATAGAGGGAAGAGAATTTTGAAGTCCTGATGGAGAAAGTTGAGAAGATGGACCAGAGAATAAAGGATTATCTTGTTAAGGCTAAATACGATAAGTAGGCAAGAGTGTATGCAACAATCAACAAGGGTAGAATGATGACTTCAAATATAGCCGAATGTATCAACTCTTGTTTGGTTGAGACATGTGAATTGTCAATTTATGAGTTTTTAAAACAGGTAAGAATCTTGTTTGATCAATAGAATCAAAGTAATGGAAAAAAGACCAGATGCACATGAATCGACCTAGGAGATTCTAAAAAATTTTGATACTGAATGAGCGTAGATTATACCGTATGACGGTATAATTTGTGATAATTATTTCTGTGTATCTGGTACATTCAAGATATGGGAGTTATGAAAGTGCATCCTTGTACGTATCTAGGAAAATATTTAATTGTGTCTTGAATGTATCTGTAATAATATGTAGGGTGTCTTACAATATTTTATGAAATTTATCAGGTTATGACATCATCAAATTTTATTTACTCAGTTAACAATGATGAAAAAGGGTACATTGTCTGCCTTGATAAAAAAATATACAACTGTGAAAGATTTCAGCTAGATGAGATACCACTCGCACACGCACTTGCTGTTTTGAAAAGCAAGAGTATAACAATGGTAGCGCCGTAGTACTCTAACTACTACAGGCCAAAAATATTGGTGCAAACATATGAACTACTGTCCATTTCGATGCCAGATAAAAAGAATTAATGTATTCAACAAAAAAATCAAGAAGAATTGATTTTACTACCAAAATATAAGAGATCACCGAAAAGGTCAAAGAAAGGAAGGCACAAGAAAATGAGTGAATCACTTTCAAAAATCACAAATCGGTGTGGATAGTATAGGTGCAAAGATCATAACAGAAGGTCATGTAGCTACTTTCCAAGACAGATCTAACATATTCATTTTATGCTTTATTTTAACGTGACTGATTTTCATAGTTCTTGCAACAGAACTTTTAATAAATTAGTTATTTGTTATGAGAGAAGACCGATGAGTATCATGAATTTATCTCTTTGTTGTTAGTATTGCTTGATATATTGTCACGATTTAACCCGTCATGAGTGGCACTCACCCCAAATATCCGGTGAGCAAATCAAGTAACCAAGTCAACACATGTTAAACTTAAGCAGCTAAAACTAATTTGTCATTAATCAAAACCAATAAGCATAGCTAAAAGTAAATAATAAGAATTTCTGTAAAAATAACTGCTAGAATCTGAAAGTCGTGTATCAAAACTTCTAATATAGTCTAGAATGCTGGGATGCAACCCCAAAAGTAAAATAGTTTGAGTTCGAATAATGGACTAGAGAAAAACAATGAATCCATGGCAACCCAGAAGAAGTAGCTCACCCTTAGATTCAAATAACGCTTGTATCATAGCTGAGGTCGCAAAGCAGCTGCAAGAATATGCCCTGTACTCACAAAAATAAGAGCAAGTGCAGTATCAGTACACAAAATAATAGTGTACTAGTAGGATCATCGGCCAGTTCAAATAAATGAAATGTGAACACTTAATAAGACTTAGTAAAGCAGGAAAATTCATGTATAACAAGCCAACTATTACATCCCAGATAAACAGTCATCAACTATGCTAAACAACCACATGATATGTGTCCCACAACCACAACAACAACACTAATAGATACAACCCATATGCCATTCAAATAACTTGGATCACCCAAGGATCTCTAAGACATTATCTACAGTGTTTAACATGCAATCCCGACATAGACAAGAACCAATCCACCATTTAAACAAAATAAGCTGACCACTCATAGACCAATATGCAGTAATGACTTCACAAGGAATAAATTCGGTTCTCTCATGGAACTAACACATAAGGCATAATCAAATATGTACCAGGTATGGTACCCGAGCCAATCGTATTAGAATCTATATCAGGCGTGGTACTTGATCCAACCAATAAGTATCTCATACCATACATGGTAATCGAGCCAATAAAATATCATAAAAGATCCAACAATCACAAACATGAACACAATCACACTTGTACAACCAATAAGTAATTAAGACAATTCACTTCACATGATTGACAACCAAATATCATAAACATTCATTATTTTGTTCCCTAAACCACGAAATGTGCAGACAATACTAAGCAATAGTTAACAATGTACACATATCATAAATGGGAAACAAACAATCATCACCCACCTCAAATTAGCCTGATAGCTCTATTGGACCAGAGTCTTCCCATTTCCTGAAGTTTTCACTTGCTCTTAGTCTAAAACAATTACAAAATATACTACAATCAGTCAATGTAGCCTAATAATCTCCAGATTATATCCAATCCTAATCCCCAGATCAAACCATAATTATCCCACCTATCCCAGAGCTTTCCCACAATTTATTTGCCTAGAACTACCTTTTTTACGATTACACTTAACAATTTAGGGCAGATTAATCGTGGAACAACAATTATAAACAAGACTCGAGGATTCTACGCCCTAGAATCTCTATTACACCAGATTCTACCTTATTAGGTCAAGTTACACCTTCCCCCAAGCCCTTAACAGTCAATTCTAAGGTCCGGGAATCAAAGTACTAAAGTAGGGAAATAATTTTCTTACCTTTGCGATGGAACTTGATGAAAATCTGAAGAAGAATTGCCCAAATCCCCTCATCCCTTCCCCAAATCGTTCTTAAAAAATTATGAATGTTATTGGGGAAGTTTCTGCATTTACTGTGACTTATTCCCCTATAGAAGCCCAATCCCGCTATACCGGCACCACCATAACGGGATCCACCCACTATTTCTACCCAATCCTTTCCCAAATTGTCATAGACCATACCTTGCTCAGAATTCGCCCGAGACTAGCCTAGCCCAAAATTTCTAACTCCCTAATCTGGAAGTTTTCTAACCCAATTCTTTGCATGAATGGCTCACCTATAACAACAGGAAGGGTCATTATAACAGATACTAATTTACCCATCATTCGTCCTCGAATGATCAAACGTAAAAAAGCTGGGCAAAATAAAAGAAAAGAGTAGTACCTGAATCCTTGAACAAGTGAGGGTACTTGTCTCGCATGTACTTTTCTGTTTCCCAAGTGGCTTCCTCAATCGGATGATGTTTCTATTGAAACTTTACCAACCTGATTTCCTTCATCCTCAATTATCGATATCCCGACCAAGAATAGAAACCGGCTCCTTCTCATACTGAAGGTCCTTGTCTAACATGACTGAATCCTATTTAATGATGTATTCCTTATCTCCATGATATCTCTTCATTATGGATATATGGAAAACTGGATGGACTCCGGATAAACTGGGCGGTAATGCTAGCCTGTAAGCTACCAGCCCTATAATCTCGAGAACCTCAAATAGACTAATATACCGATGGTTGAGTTTACCGCTTTTTCCAAATTGCATTACCTATTTCATTAGTGACACCTTTAACAGAACCTGTTCACCAACCTGAAATATCATATCCCTTACTTTGCAATTCGCATACTCGCTTTGCCTGCTCTGGGCTGCCATGTAACTTGGTTTGAATTCCCCTTACCTTTTCCTGAGCTTTCTTCACCAATTCAATGCCCAAAGGTTTTACATTTCCAGACTCAAACCATCCTATGGGTGATCTACATCCCCTCCCATACAATGCTTAAAATTGTGCCATGTCAATGCTGGAATAATAGTTGTTATTGTATGAGAACTCACACAATGGTAGAAACTGATCCCAATGGCACCCAAAATCGATTACACATGCTCTCAGCATGTCCTCCAACACCTGAATCATCATCATTGACTAATTTTCTGTCTGAGGATGAAAGGCTTTGCTAAAAATGAGTTGGGTGCACAATTCTTTGTGTAACTTGCCCCAAAACTTAGAAGTAAACTGCGTACCTCTATCCGAAATGATAGGGAGTGGCACCCCGTGCAATCTCACTATATCCTTGACATAAATCTTGGCCAACTGTTGGGAATTATAATCCACCATGACTAGAATGAAATGAGCTGACTTGGTCAGTCTGTCCACGATGACCCAAATAGAGTCATACTTCCCCAAGGTCATAGGAAGACCCACCACGAAGTTCATGGCTATCCTTTCCCACTTCTATTCTGGAATGGGCATCCTTTGAATTAATCCCGTTGGTCTTTGGTGATCTACTTCACCTGTTGACAATTCTTACACTTAGACACATCTTTTGCTATGTCCCTCTTCATCTCGGGCCATCAGTAAATTTACCTCAAGTCTTGGTACATCTTGGTTACACCTGGATGAATTGAGTACCGCAAACCATGAGCTTTTGCCAACATATTTTGAACCAAGTTGTCAACCCACGGAACACAAATTCTCCCTCTGAAACTTAGCACCCCACACGCATCAAGTGCGGTGTCTGAGGCCTCCTTAGATAACACCTTGTTCTGCAGCTGGTTTAACTGCTTATCCTTAAACTGTTTGGCCTTGATATCCTCTATAAATGTGGGTTTAATATCAATACTGGCCAATACTCTACGCATGTTTGAAATATCTAACTGCATGAACTTGGATTTTAGAGCGCAAATCTCCCTAGCCAAGGGTTGCTTGGACACCCCCAAATAAGCCAAACTACCTATGCTAACCGCCTTTAGGCTCAATGCATCTGCCATCACATTGACCTTGACCAGATGATACTGGATAGTAACATCATAATCCGTCAACAACTCCATCCACCTCTTCTATCTCAGATTCAAATTTTTTTGTGTAAACACATACTGCAAGCTGTGATGGTCTGTGAACACTTCATATTTGACACCATAAAGGTAGTGTGTCCAAATCTTTAGAGCAAAGACCACCACTGCCAACTCCAAATCGTGGGTTGGGTAGTTCCTCTCATGGGGCTTCAATTTCCTAGAAGCATATGCTATAATATTCCTGTCCTTCATCAACATAGTACCCAAACCCAAATGTGAAGCATAAAAAAAATAATGAAATCCTTACCTTTAATTGACAATGATAGGATGGGAGCTGTAGTCAGAAGTCTCTTGAGCTGTTGAAGCTCTTCTCACACTTGTCAGACCAAACAAAAGGCACCTCCTTCTGAGTCAACCTTGTCAAGTGAGTAGCAATGGAAGCAAAGTTCTTGACAAACCTGCGGTAATAGCCTGTAAGACCCGCAAAACTCCTAAGCTCAGTCATAGAGCTAGGCCGGACCTAATTCTTAGTTGCCTCAATCTTTTAGGGATCCAACATCACCCTTTTTTCTGAAACCGCATTCCCTAAGAAAGCAACTAAAGACAACTAAAATTCACATTTTGAAAACTTAGCATACAATTTCCAGTGCCTCAATATCCCCAAAACAATGCGAAGGTGATCTGCATGCTCTTTCTTACTCTTGGAGTAAATGCGAATATCATCTATAAACACAACCACAAAAGAGTCCAGATACGACTTGAAGAAACCATTCATCAAACTCATGAAAGCCGCTGGCGCATAAGTCAATCCAAATGACATTACCAGGAACTCATAATGCCCATACCGAGTCCTGAACACCGTCTTAGGTATATCCTCAGGCCTAATCTTTAGCTGATGATACCCTGATCTCAAGTGAATTTTTGAAAATACCAAAGCACCCTGCGATTGGTCAAAACGGCCATCTATACGAGGTAAAAGATACTTATTACGAATGATAACCTTGTTCAATTGCCTATAGTCTATACACATTCTCATACTACCATCCTTCTTCTTCACAAACAAGACCGGAGAACCTCAAGGTGAAGCACTGGGATGAATAAATCCCTTATACAAAATTTTTTGAAGTTGAGTTTTAAGTTCCCTCAACTCTTTCGGAGCCATACGATAGGGAGGAATAGAGATTGGGTGAGTGCCTAGCTCTAAATCTATACAGAAGTCTATGTCCCGGTCCGAAGGCATGCTGGGCAATGCCCGAAAACACCTCCTAAAACTCAGAAACCACTGGTATAGAATCAATGGGAAGAGACTCAACACTAACATCCCGCAAGTGAGCCAAGAAGGCTGGACAACCTTTCCCCACTAGCTTCCTAGCCCAAACAAATGATATAATTTTTGTTGGCTTAGTCCTGTACACCCCTTACCACTCTAGCCTATCCTTACCCAGAATCTCTAGAGTTACCATCTTAGAATTACAATTCACCATAACATGATATGGAGACAGACAAGTCATACCCAAAATAACATCAAAATCCAGCATATCCAAAGTGACCAAGTCTACCCAAGTCTGAAAATCCACAAACACTACAGAGCAAGTACAATATACATGGGTCACTACCATAGACTCCCCAAATGAGGTAGAGACATAAATAGGAGAATCAAGGATATCAAAAATCAATGTCAGACCCGAGACAAATTTAACAGATACATATGAATATGTGGAACCTGGATCAAACAAAACAGAAGCCATCCTGTCACAAACTAGAATTGTACCAGTTATCACAATATCTGACGCCTCAGCCTTAGACTTCCCCAGGAAGGCATAAAAATGGGCTCTATCATCAATCCGAGCAACCTCTTTCGCTGTCTGCATTACTCCCCTTCCTGCGCTACCATTTCCTTTGTTTCTGTGACCTCCCTGAAAATTTCCCCGCCCATCCTGTGGATGCCTCCTTCTATAGCCACCTCGCCCTGCTAGAACTACAGCCTTTGTCTGTTGTTGCACCTGATTTCCTGTCTTTCTGTGAGGGCATTCCCTCTTAAAATGTCCCGGATCACCACAGTAAAAAAACCATGATCAAGAGAAGGCCGGCTAGTAGAAATATAAGAAGCCCCCTGACCCTTAGGAGCTGAAAACTGTTGGATGGTTCCTAGACGACCACCTTTAGAAGCTGGCAGAGCTGACTAAATAGGATGGGCCAAATAAACCTGATGACTATGACCCCTGGAGTAAGAACATGTGAAGTTACCCTCATTCCGGGACTTTTTAGCTTACACCTTAGCTTGCCCAACCTGTCTGACCCCCTCCAGTTTCTTCACATAATTAGTCACCTCATTAAAGCTCTTCCCTTCCAAGGTCATATGTACAGATAAAACCTGCAACTCAGTATTCAATCCCTTCACATATAGGCAAATCCTCTCCTCCTCAGTACCCAAAAGTTGTGTGGCATAACGGGACAGGGCATGAAACTTAGCCTCATAAGCTGAAACAGACATGTTGCCCTACTCAAGGGCCAAAAATTCATTCTTCTTACGATCCCTCAGAGTGCGAGGTATATATTTCTCCAAAAATAGGGCATGGAATTGAGCCCAAGTCATCAAAGGCAAGGCTGAAGATCGACACTCTATATGTGCCCTCCACCATTACTTGGCATCACCCTGCATCTGAAAAGTAACAAACTCCATCCCATGTTGCTGCAAAATGCCCAACTTATGCAATTTCTCATAGAAGTCCACAATAAACTCAAAGGCATCCTCCTTCTCTGTGCCATGAAATGACAGAGGGTTCAGCTTCAAGAACTTGGTCAATAGCTCATGTTCGGTTCCGGTCATAACAGGGCCTAGCATCAGATGGAAGAAAGCATCAGTACCTGATACTTCATCCACCCTAGGAACTACGACAACAGTTAGATGAGAGCCTGGAACCTAATCTATTGGCCCAGTAGGGGTGGCTCCAGTACCTTCCAGCCCACTCAAAAAGGCCAGCACCTGGTCAATTACCTCAGATAACATAGGGGGAAGGCCCGCACCTCTGACCGATGCCGCCTCCTCCTCAACAGGGTCGTGGGGTGGGGGAGGTGTCACCGCCCTTGGCTTAGCCGCTGCCTGAGTCCCACCCCTGGTGAGTGTTGCTCTACCTCTGTCCCTTCCTCTGCCCCTCCCTCTTTCTCTAGCCGCTAGGGGTGCTACTCTTGATCCATTCCGCCTCGTATTTACCATCTGCAGACAAAACAATGAAGGAGTTCAGATACTAATTTGGATCTCGAGATACCAGTTAGAATCAAGTTATAGCACGAAGGAAGAAAGAAGAGATAATTTCCTAAAGCCCTGTATCCTCTCGAAGAAAAGTACAGACATCATCTCTGTACTATTCCGTAAGACTCTACTAGACCCATTTTAGTATGACGAGATCAAGAAATCTAGGACTCTGATACCATCTTTGTCATGACCTAACTCTCCGCGAGTGGAACCCACCCCAAACCTCCAGTGAGCGAACCAAGTAACCAATTCAACACCTATTAAACTTAAGCAGCTAAAACCAATTTGTCATTAATCAAAACCAATAAGCATAGCTAAAAGTACATAATAAGAATTTCTACAAAAATAACCCCTAGAATCTGAAAATCATGTACCAAAACTTCTAATATAGTTTAAAGTGCGGGGATACAACCCCAAAAGAAAAATAGTCCGAGCCCAAATAATAGACTAGAGAAAAATGATGAATATATGGCAGACCGGAAGAAGTAGCTCACCCTTAGATTTAAATAATGCTTGTATCACAACTGAGGTCATGACGCAGCAACCGAAATATACCCTGTACTCAAAAAATAAGACCAAGTGCAGTATCAGTACACAAAACAATAGTGTACTGGTAGGATCATCGGCTAGTTCCAATAAACAAAATATGAACGCTTAACTAAGACTTAGTAAAGCAGGACAATTCATGTATAACAAGCCAGCTATTATATCCCAGACAAACAGTCATAAACTAGGCTCAACAACCACATGATATGTGTCCCACAACCACAACAACAACAACCAATAGATACGACCCATATGCCATTCAAATAACCCGGACCATCCAAGATTCCTAAGACATCGTCTACACTATTTAACATGCAATCCCAGCCTACACAAGAACCAATCCAGCATTTAAACACAATAAGCCGGTCACTCATGGACCAATATGTAGTAATGACTTCACAAGGAATAAATTCGGTTCTCTAATGGAACCAACACACAAGGCATAACTAAACATGTACCAGGCATAGTACCCGAGCCAATCATATTAGAACCTGTACTATGCGTGGTACCTGAGCCAACTAATAAGTATCCCGTACCAAGCGTAGTACCCGAGCTAATCGAATGTCATAGAAAATCCAACAATTACAAACATGAAAACAACCACACTTGTACAACCAACAAGTAATTAAGACAGTTCACTTCACACGATTGGCAATCGGATATCATAAACATTCATCATATGGTTCCCTAAACCACTAAATATGCAGACAATACTAAGCAATAGTTAACAATGCACACATATCATATACAGGAAACAAACAACTATCACCTACCTCAAATTAGCTTGAAAGCTCTATTGGACCAGAGCCTTCCCATTTCCTAAAGCTAATATACTATAATCAGTCAGTATGGCCTAATAATCCTACCCAAATCCTAATATCCAGGACAAACCATGATCATCCCACCCATCCCAGGGCTTTCTTACCATTTATTTACCTAGAACTACCCTTTTTACGGTTACACTTAGCAATTTAGGATGGATTAACCGTGGAACAACAATTATAAACAAAACCTAAGGATTCTACGCTCTAGAATTCCCATTACACCAGATTCTACTTTCTTAGGTCAAGTTACACCTTCCACCAAGCCCTTAACAGTCAATTCTAAGGTCTTCAAATTGAAGTACTAAAGTAGGAAAACAATTTTTTTACCTTTGCTATGGAACTTGATGAAAATCTGAAGAAGAATCGCCCAAATCGCCTCAGTCCTTTCCCAAAACATTCTTGAATAATCATGAACATTTTTAGGAAAGTTTCTGCATTTACTATGACTTATCCCGCTATAGCGGCACCGCATAGCGGAATCCACCCACTATAGCAGGGTTGACCTCCTTGACTTTACGAAATAGCGCAAATTTCTCCGCTATAGCGGCCACCGCGATAGCGGCGTGTCACCCTCTATAGCAGGTGGCACGGGGACAGAATCTCGAGATTCATCCCATTTCAGCCCATTTTATAACACACTTCCACACCTTGACGTTCCAAACCAACTCTTTCACGTCGAGTTCGATACCAGAAGTTCTACTCACCCGAATTCACTTTCGAAAAGTCCTACAGACTCCTTATCATCTTAGCTAATAGAAAAACTAGCTCAAGCGTAGACATTCTACACAATCCTTTCCCGGATTACCCTAGACCATCCCTTGCTCAGAATTCATTCGAGACTAGCCTAGCCCAAAATTTTCAACTCCGCAACCCGTAAGTTTTCTAACCCAATTCTTCGCACGAATGGTCCACCTATAACAACGGGAAGAGTCGTTACATACATCATTTCGTTTAATAAATGAGTTATTTGTTATGAGAGTGACCGATGAATATCATGAATTATCTCTTTTATTGATAGTATGTATATGATATAAGAAACTTGTGAAAATATATAACACAGATACAAAGGTTTTGATACATATAGACATGTATCTGGACAAATGTATATTCATTTACATTTCTTGTGAGTATATATATTCAAATACATGCATGAAATACTATATCCTTATAAC
The DNA here is from genome assembly GCA_003996215.1 of Jaltomata sinuosa. NCBI lineage: Eukaryota > Viridiplantae > Streptophyta > Magnoliopsida > Solanales > Solanaceae > Jaltomata > Jaltomata sinuosa. Next base: position 133,637 of record QJPP01006933.1, read on the forward strand.
ATATGTTCCACATAATTATAATATATTTCAGATACATTTCAAATGTGTGTTTTAAAGTTATAAAAATAAGGGAAAAGGGGCAAATATACCCCTCAACTTTGTGATTTAGAGCAGATATGTCTTTCTTTAAAAAAGTGGAGCAAATGTAGCTCTGCCGTCTATGGAATGGTGCAAATATACCCCTGCCGTCTATGAAATGGTACAAATATACCCTTTTTACTAACAAAGTTGTATTATTTTAATTAAATAATATTTATCTTATTTTTTAAAATTTAAAAAAGACAAATAAATTTATATTTGATAGGTAAAACGGTGCTAAAAATACAGTTTCATCGAACTAATCTAAAATACATTCCCATAGAAAAAGTACAGATGGTTATGCAGGTACTACATAGTCAGAAATACGAGTATTTTAATTTTAATCGGGTGTTTTTTAAATTGAAAATTTGTGGGTTATTGTTTTTGTTTGGATCGTGTGGGTTGGCTCAGTTAAAAAATAAATCCATTTGTCTTTTTTCAATTTTTAAAAATAAGATAAATATTATTTAATTAAAAAAATAGCCCCGTTAGTAAAAAGGGTATATCTGCACCATTCCATAAACGACAGGAGCATATTTGCTCCACCTTTTTAATGGAGGGTATATTTTTGTTCTAAGTTGAAAAGTTGAGGGGTATACTTTCCCCTTTTGCCCTAAAAATAAAGATGTGTACCACTAATAAAAGACTTTGATAAAATAGATTCGATGTATATACATTAAGAAACACCAAGACATATTTAATTAAAATAGCATGATCATGAAAATGTTTTAAGATTTTTGCTTTGAGTAGAGTATAATCTGATCTTAAATAAGTAAAGCATGAATCCTTGTCATTTGCTTCAGTTTGTAGACGGGAATAAGTCTGAAATGCCTTCAATTCTTTGTTTATGAATATGTGAACTTACTCGTGTGAAGGTCTATTTCTTTAAGAATCTGATTGTGATTTAAGTGTAGTCATGCCTTGGTTAAATCTAATGTGTCTCAGTGTGTTTTAAGGTTAACTGATTGTATATTTTTCATATAAATGGTATAATGGTTGATTCCAAAAGTTCTTTTTCTATTGTGTTAGTTTGGTTTGTGAATAGTCCGGTGATCATCAAAATAATTTTTTGTCTTGAATTTAAATATATTAATCTTAAATCAGTTATTTTTTTTACATTCAGGATTGTTTCTTAAGTTTCAAAGCATTTCTGAAGGTTTAAGTATTTTAAAGTTACTTTGCAGATTAGCATAGCAGCCTCTTCTTTTAAAACATCTTAGTCCATCTCAGTTTTGAAAAATTGAAACACTTTTGTTGATTTTGCTGTTAGATGAAAACAATCGACTTGAATCTCACTTTGTCTTCTGTGATGTTTGTCTAAGTTTACCATGTTCAAACTGTTGCATCTATTAAGAATGTGACTATTCGATAATCATGCTTTGGACTCAGTCGAGGTTAACTAGTTTTCACATAAACGCTTTTTACAAAAGATTCAAGTCACGTGATCCTGTTTTCCTTAATTTAACAAGGGATTTTCTGTTACGACCTTACTAATTTAAATCAATTTTTTAAGATCAATATTGCCTCTTTTCCAGTTTTTATTTTCTTCATTACTCCGTCTAATGAAATATAATGATGGATTAGCATGATCTTCAAAGTTATTCGGTGTTCTGTTTCCTCTAAGTAGTACTCCCTCTGTTTCAATTTGTTTGGCTTAACGGAGTTTAAGAAAGTGAAGAAGACTTTTGAATCTTGTGTTTAAAAATTAAAGATATGTCAAATATACCAAAATACCATTTGATCTTGTGGTCTAAAACATGTCAAGTGGAAAGTTGGAATTGAAAAGTTACTAAAAAGGAAAGAGACATTTTTTTTGAAACGTACTAAAAAGTAAAGTAGGCCAAACAGATTGAAACGGATACGGAGTAGCTATTAGCTTGATTCTATGTTTGAATTTTCTTCTGTAGGAAGAACTATTCTAATTTTTCTTTCAAATGTGTTTAAGGTAGATTATGAATCAGAGTACCTTAAATTTCTTTATATTTTGCTTTGTTCTGTTCACTAAAAGTCAAGCTGTTTCATGTGTTATTTGAACTCGAGTTCATATTTAGTTACTTCCCATGAATTTTAGAGATGAGGTCTCCTGCCAAATTTTAATTGGACTAAGCTCAGTTACACTGTTAATTCTCTTCCTTAATGCGTATTAAAATATGATCCACAACGTTTCCACTTGTTTTAGCTCAAAAGCAATGTTCTCCTACGATTGATCAATATTTTTGATACTTACATCTTACATTTTAAGTTCTCTTCTCAATGGCTTGATGGTTTCAAGCATACAAGGATTTTTCAATTGCTATTATAGTGTGTTCGGTGTTATTTTGTTGATTCAAATGTGAAATGTATTCTTTGGTTGTTGATTTCATTAAGAGTTGCTAAGTATGCCTCTAACTTAAGTCGATATAAATCTATTTTCAATTTCAATTTCCTCTCTAGTGTTTCCAGTCACTAAATGTCGATCTAGCTGTCCTAAAGATCAAGGAGATCTATTTTTGTTATGATTTGGCTAATAACCGATATTTGTTTGAACCTTCTTTAATGATCAAGTGTAGGTCATTAAGTGAGTGTTCTTTTGTTATTGTTAGACTAGTTAACGTAGCCGCGCTTCGCGCGATCATTACAAAACTCATTATCTTTACAAATTAATTTATTATATTCAAAAATTGAAAATACTTTTAAATGTTCTTTTTTGTCTTAAATCCAAATAGATTAGATTTTAAGCCTTAATTTATTTCTTTATTGTACTTTTTAAAATATTTTCTTGAACTTCTTATCATCTAATACATGGTCTTTAGGTAATTAGATCCACCTAGAAGGGAAAAAAAAAAGCAAAATCTCTAAAAATGATGGGTGAAATTCATTTTTCCTCTCTAACTTTGCTTAAAATTAAATACCCTTCTCAATTTTAAACAATTATCATTTTCCCTTCTTATTTTATACAATATCTATTTTGTCCGGGTTGTTATCAACCTCATTTATTATTTTATATTTTGTTAAAATTTTAATTAATTACCCATGTTATATATAATTCTATTACCTTATTATTTCAACATAATATATACTCCAAAACTATTAGAAAAAAGAATAGAATTGTATATGTTAATAAGAAAAGCTGTATACACATTTTGTTTACATATAAACAATTAATTTATGCTACAATAATAATGATTTTTTATTCTTTCATTCATTTTCTATAGTCGTATAGTTTATAATTTGAGAAAGTCGTATAAATATTACATTCATCAATTTTGATAGTTTTCCCTTATTTAAGGTCTTTACATTATTCAAATTAATCATTGCAGTTAACTTAAAACATTTGTTTCTACCAAGTAAATTAATGATATTTATCATAAAATCATAAACGCTAGATTTAATATAAAAGAGAAAAAAACAAACATATTTTCTTATTGTTGATAAGTAAAGCAATGGTATAACACCCCCTCTATCATGGAGATGTCATTTTATAATATTAAAAGAGGAAAAAATAAATACAAAGAAGAAGGATAATAAAAAGAAATTGAACATAACAACTCACATTGTTGTTAGCCTAGAAATTGCCGCAGAGGACATCTGAAAAAAAAACCATAAAACGTTAATACTAAAAGATCACAACTAAGAAGTATCTTTTCGTTTTAATTTGTTTATCATATTTTTTTAATTTCATCTCAAAAAAAAAATTATTTTTTTGGATAACTCTTTAATTTCAATTTTACACATGACATATTTAAGATTACAAAATAAAAAAAATATTTGAATACATTCTATATATCTTTAACTTAAAACAATACAATTTAACACTATATCAAATTAAAATCAGACAAATAAATTAAAACGGAAAAAGTAATAATTAAGACTTGAGTAAAGACAAAGAAAAATAATAATTTACTCTTTTTTCCTGGTCGATAGAATATATGACATTTCTATTCTCTATCATCCGGGCAAGGCAAACGTGGTGGCAGATGTCTTGAGCTGGAAGGCGATGAGTATGGGTAACTTGGCTTTCTTAGAGACAGAGGAGCGACCTTTATCTTGGGACATGCAGTCCTTGGCTAATAGGCTGGTTAGACTTGACATTTCTGAGTCGGGTCGTATTCTTGTTTGTATTGAGGCTAGATCTTCCCTGTCGGAGCAGATTCAGGCACAACAGTTTGATGACCCGAGGTAGAGGATCATTTGTGACAAAGTGTTGGGCGGTGAGGCTAGGAAGGTGACTTTAGATTTAGAGGGTATTCTCAGGATCGAGGGTCGTATATGTGTTCCTAGAGTTGGTGCCTTGGTCAGATTAATACTGGAGGAGGCTCACTATTCTAGATATTTCATTCATCCCAGGGCAGCTAAGATGTATCGTAACTTGAGGCAGCACTACGGTGGTGTGGGATGAAGGGGGATATCTCAGCTTTCGTATCTAGGTGCTTGAATTGTCAGCAGGTGAAGTTTGAGCACTAGAGGCTAGGTGTTTTGTCTCAGAGGCTACCCATTCTGGAGTGGAAATGGGAGCGGATTGCTATGGACTTTATAGTCGGTTTTCCATGCACTTTGTGGAGATTTGATGCTATTTGGGTTATCGTGGATAGGTTGATGAAGTCTACTCACTTCCTGTTGGTTTAGACTTTCTACAGTTCCGAGAGGTTGGGTCAGATCTATATTCGAAAGATTATCCGTTTGCATGGTGTGACAGTTTCTATCATCTCTGACTGAGGTACTCAGTTAACTTCACACTTCTGGCGGTCTATTCAGAGAGAGTTGGGTACTAGAGTTGAGCTTAGCACCGCTTTTCATCAGCAGATAGACGGTCAGTCAGAACGTACTATTCAGGTTCTGGAGGATATGCTGCGAGCCTGTGTTATTGATTTCAGGGGTCAGTGGGACCAGTGTTTAGCCTTGGCAGAGTTTGCATATAATAATAGTTACCATTCTAGCATTCAAATGGCTTTGTTCGAGGCTTTGTATGGCAGGCGGTGCAGATCTTCGGTGGGTTGGTTTGATGCTTTCGAGGTTAGGTCGTGGGGTACCGACTTGCTTCATGATTCTATGGATGTAGTTTGGGTTATTCAGGAGAGATTTCGCACTGCCCAGAGTAAGCAAAAGAGTTATGCTGACTGGAGAGTTTGAGATCTAGATTTCATGGTGGGTGACAGTGTGTTCCTTCGGGCATCGCCCATGAAGGGCGTGATGAGGTTCGGGAGGAAGGGTAAGCTCAGTCTGAGGTTCATTGGGCCATTTGAGATCCTTCGTCATATTGGAGAGGTTGCTTATGACCTAGCCTTGCCTCCTGCTCTTTCTAGTGTGCATCATGTGTTTCATGTCTCTATGTTGCGGCGGTATATTCTGGATGAGTCTCATGTGCTTCAGTTAGAGTCGGTTCAGTTGGATGATTCCTTAGCCTTTGAGGAGGAGCCTGTTGCTATTTTGTATAGATAGGTTAGGAAGTAGAGGCCCAAGGAGATTCCATCAGTTAAGGTTCACTGGTGACATCATCCTATCGAGGAGGCTACTTGGGAGATCGAGACCGACATGCGGACCTGTTATCCTTGTCTTTTCGAGTCTTCATGTACTATCCTTTTTCTAACTTTCAAAGACAACAGTTCTTTTAATAGTGGATGTTGTAATGACCTCCAGGTTATTTTCCATTTTCCATGCTTTTTGTGTGTTTTGAGCTTTCTCTCGGCAGCTATAGGTCATTTATGACTTGTTGGGACTGACGGTTCGGTGCCTGGGCCATTCGTTAGGTCGTCACGGTCATTTCCCTATTTTAGAACTTGAACTTAGAAAATATTTGACTTGGGTCAACTTTTTTGGTAAACGTGCTCAGAATCGAATTCTGATAGTTCCGCTAGCTCCAGAACGGGGATTTTGGCCTATGGGACCATTGGTCTAGGTCTGAGTGCTTTCAGTTTGATTTTGTGTTGCTTTCTGTGTTTTTAAGCCATTTTGGCTGGTAGGGTTGACTTTGGTCAACATTCAGAGAAGACAGTCTCGAATGGAAAATCCGTTAGCGCTATTAGCTATGGAATGTTGACTTTGGGCTAGAGGGACCTTTGGTTCGGGTTCCGGGGCTTCTGGACTTGTTTTGAGGTATTGAGTTCCGAGTCAGTTTTGGGCACGGGGCTTACTTTTCATTAATATGATCTCCGTTGGGAGTTTCGTTGATTTTATTAATTTCGGAATGCTGTTTATGGTTGGGTAGCATGGTTGGTTTGTGTTCACAGGGTCCCGACTGAATCCCGAGGGTCTGTCGGATAACTTTTTCTGCCTTGTGAATTGCTAGTTGCTGCAATAAAGTTGCAGACCATTTTGGTCTTCGCGATGGAAGTCGGATAACTTTTTCTGCCTTGTGAATTGCTAGTTGCTGCAATAAAGTTGCAGACCATTTTGGTCTTCGCGATCGCGAGGCTTCCATCGCGTTCGTGATGGTCTAGTTTCTTGACCATCCCGATCGCAAAGGTTGCTCTTCATGTTCGCGATGAAACATGCAGGGGCCTGCTCTAGCAATTGTGTGGCTGGCCTATCGTGAGCGCAATGGTCTAGCTCGCTCTTCCTCGCGAATGCGAGGGTCCTGTCGCGATCGCGATGAAGGACCCTAGACAGCTATTTAAGTTGTCCACTTCATTTTCTCCTCCACCACTTTGAACTTCTCCATTGATAATGTCACAACCCAACCTACCGGGTCGTGCGGGCGCCTACTCTAACCATCTAGATAGACGAACCCTTACCCCATGTCCGACAGGTAACTTGCGGAAATGAAAACAAACCATTAATCTAGGCCACTTATATACATAATGAAATCCTTTCTTTACAAAATCCTGCTCAGAAATAGACTACATAAGTGATTGCGGAAAACCTTTACAACATATTTTAAAAACACACTCCCCTAGGATCTAGTCTAAACAGGTACAAGAGCTACTACAAGGTGACACAAAGAGAGAAAAGACCCAACTTCCACCATAGGAATCAAAGACAGAAGTTGTTGAAGACCTCATCGCCACGAACCTATGAAACATCACCAACCTGCAACCAGACTATACCAAAAAGGTATAGCAAGAGTAGAGTCAGTACAAACACACGTACTGGTAGGCATCATCGGTCGACCCGAATCCATTCCTACCATCATATAAGAAAAGCAGGAAAATGCATGACTGAATTTAAATACTTATTTCCCATCCACACTACTAGAAAAACAGGGAAAACCGACCTCAAAAAACCGACATCCGGAGGTCGGTTTTCCCTGAAATACTGACTCAAAACCGACTCACAAGACCAAGTCGGAAAAGGCTTGGTTGGTTTTGTATACCGACATCGTGAGGTCGGTAAATACCGACCTCCGGATGTCGGTTTTAATTTTAAATCCAAAAATTAAGAATTTAATATATATTTTATTTTCTTTTATTTCCGACTTCCTGAAGTCGGTTTCATTTTTAAAAAATATTATTAAAAATATAATATACTGACCTCCGGAGGTCGGTATTGTTTAATTTCTAATTTATTATCTTTTTGGTGTTCCGACCTCCGAAAGTCGGTATTACTGAGTTTTTAATTTATTATTTTTTTGGTTTTTCGACCTCTGAAAGTCGGTATTACTGAATTTTTAATTTATTATTTTTTTAATTTTCTGACCTCCGAAAGTCGGTATTACTGAAATTTTAATTTATTATTTTTCTGATATTTCGACCTCTTGAGGTCGGTATTATTTAAATTTTATTTTCCTATTTCACTTGATTCCGACTAATTGAGGTCGGTTTTTTGGAAAATTTTATTCAAAAAACCGACTTCCTGATGTCGGTTTTTCTAGAAAATTTACCAAAAATACCGACCTCAGGAGATCGGTTTGTTGTCGATATTTTGCCATAAAATTGGCAGTAAATTGCTGCAATTTGAATTGCCCACCTGCATATTTGATAATGCATATATTCAACCAAAACCAGCTCAAATAGCTGTCAAGACGATATTTTTCTATATTTACGTTTCACTACTTCAAATTAAACTTAAAATACGATCAAACAATCTAAAAAGTGTACAAACTATATATACTAAGTTCAAAATGTCTAGTAGTTAGGTACAACACAACTACTCATCATTAGCATCATCATCCTCATCCTCATCCTCTTCACCCTCCTCACCCTCCTCACCCTCCTCACCCTCGATATCAGACTCATCCACTAGGCATCGACGTTTATCACTAGCACAATGAGGAATAATCTTTCCCGACTCAAAAAGAGATTTTAACTGGGACTGAAGCTCCGCATACCTCTTGTTCTCTATCTCCTTTGATGCTGCAATCTGTGCAATCTGCTCGTCTCTTTTCTTCTCCCTTTCGGTTGATGCAGCAAGCTCGGCAGTGAGCATAGATATCTTTTCCTTCATTACAGACACGACCGCTTTATCCACATTATCGAAGCCTGAAGGTGATGGACAATAAAACCAGGGTTTCTTCTCCGCAAAAGCCTTTTGTGTGTAACCATAGACTGAACCTCTTACTGGTTCACCCGCACTCTATCGCCAAAATTGTTCTACTTGTTCATCTGTAAGCGGTGTGTCCTGACTTTCAGGAGGTTGAGTACTACGGTACTCCTGAATTCTTTGCACAAACGACTCCTATATTTAAATGAATAACTCTTAGCATATGAATATAATAGATAAAAGAAAAAAAAGAATAAAAAAATAGTTTGAATGCAGTTCTTACATGTGTCTGTTGAGCACGTGTCTCACACCAACTTTCATCTGTGGAATTTTTTGGCGTCTTTGTGTGACAAACTTTGAATAACTCTTCTTGTGTTACAGGCCTACCCAAGTCTTTTTCCTGCAAACAACATGCATATAATGTGATTATTAATCTCCAAAAGCTACTTATCAAAAAGGATAATTTTATTTAACTAAATTAAGAAAATATACCATTCTCTTCTTTCTAGTAAGCTGGCTAATGGCCCCACCAGTGTGCAAAGAGCCGCCCTTATCCGATGCACGAGCCTTCTTCCCGATCTCCCTTCTCTTAAGAAATTTTTCATCACTTTTCCAGAAATTCAATAACTTGGCCCACATATCTGGCACCACAAAAGATGGAACTCTATTTTCTGCCCGACAATCAGAAAATAGGCCACTAAGCGCCTTCCCAGCTCTATATTTGAAGTTACTTTGAACTTTATTCTCATGCTCGGGAGCCCATACGTAATATTTCTGCAATAAAAAATAGTTAAATATTTATTCTAGAAATGTGTAGCGAATTTAAATGTATATAATGTGAATTTAATTGAAAAATATTTTTACCCTAAATTCTATGAAAATTTGTCCTTGGATATTAAGTGGTATCGAACCCCAAGTCGGGTACATATCATTATAAAATGATCCGATGCAATTAAGGATTATTTTTGTCATTCCTTCATCCGGAAATAACCTGCAATACAAGATTAAACACTTGGAATATAAATTTGCAAATTAAAATATTAAAAAATAAACATATAAAAAAAAAAGATGTAATATAGTTGAATAATACCTATATCCTATAGGCTCGATGATGAGTCTCTGGGTATGGTCTCTATCGCCTGACTGTAAACCACCTAGCCGTGGACCATGTGCATCTGAGTGCTGGGTCGTGGTAGTATTAGAACTCGAGCCACCGGAACCAAGACGAAGACCTGAAAGTCCAACTGATCCACTAGCAGCACTGGACTGACTAGTGCTGGCTGATGGCAAGGTAGACTGATGACCAAGATGGGAATAACCCTGTAGTGTTTGGTAACCCGAAGTGGGTACCATGACGGGCAAAGATATAGAATGACCAGAAAGTGGAGTCACGCGAGTAGAGGCATTATGTGACTGATGTACCGAGTGAGAAGCTGAAAGTGAGGCTCGTGGTGAGATATAAGCTCGCGGGGGATCATCAGCTATCACGACCTCAATGGGTCTTTCAGAAGTATAGAGCTTTTTTTTCTTTTTTGAATTGACGGGTTTCTTTTGGTTAGCCTTGTTCTTATCTACCATCTATTAAAATGAAGGTGAAGTTAAAAGAAAAAACAGAGAAATGCTCAGGTTACTAATATTTTGAACAATAAACTTAACAACAAACACAATGACCAAAATTGAAAAAATTATTAGTATTCATTTATTCCTCATATATATATGACAGATTGACAGTACCAACCTATTGTTATAGCAGTTCCTTAAGTTGTTTTACCTTTTGAGTAGAGCTCATTGATAACGCTCAAAGTACCACTCTAATTAGGAAGCGTAAGCGATCATTGTCAAATATAGAACCCAACAAAGGTTGGGGTCGATCCCACAGAGAATATGGTGAAAGTTAAGTCTTTAGTGAATTAGTTGACTAATGGTCAATAGTTTCCAGTAAATAAAGGGGGGGTTTTGTGTGAACAATGTGTAAACAAAACGAACAATAATGTATGATAAATAATCAGTAGGAGAATGAACTAGGGAAGTGTTTACCATGGCATTGGTAACAATGTCGATTCTAAGCTTAACCGGGTTCTTTTTATATGTGTGTCACGATGTGATTGAATTAATGGTATCGTCTAAACATTTCTCAACCAAATAGACGAATTTACTTTTCAATTCTCTCGAACTTGAAAAGGTGTGCTTTTAGATTTCAATCCTAAACATCAAGTAGATTAATCTAGTTACAACATTAATCATAAGACGAGAGTTGGTAGTCTCGAATCCTCGCGTTAATCAAGTTTCCCGGTTTTAATCTCTTTACTCAAGCAAATTAAACCTAGGCATGTTCTAATGTTTGCAACCACTAGAAAACGTTAAGCATGAATGATTAACAACGTGACAATCATATATATTGAACCCGTCGCTACCCAGAATCTATATCGCTACTTTAGCCATGGCTCCCACAACCCTAGTTGTGGGAGTTTAGTTAATCATGCTATAAAGAAAAGAGAAGAGAATTGTATTCATAATAAAGAGAAGAGATTCTTACAATATAGTGAAAACAATCTTCAATTATCCAAGAACAAGAAAAACCAAGATCCCAAGAACGAATCAAGAACACGTTTTCAAGACCAAGAAAATGTGTTTCTTGCTCTTAAATTCTCTCCTAAAACTATTGGGAGAACTATTGTAAAAAGCTTGACAAATAAAATAAACCTAACATAGGGTATTTATAGGAGTCTAGGAAACAAAGTCCCAAAAACGTTAGAATTCCGCGTAGCGGACTGCCTAGGTGTGACGGCCAGGCTGACGGACCGTCACTGGCTTGATGGACTGTCGCCTGGACCGTCACCACTAGGTAGTGGGCAGCCTCCACTTGACGGTCACTGTGACGGACCGTCACTCAGGCCGTCACTCTTATCCAGAATGTCTTTTTGCTCGTATTTCCTTCCGTTTCCGTGTTTGTCTCCATTTCCTACAAATGTAACATAAAACCATCAAAAACGACGACGGTTGCTTGAAAACGTACGATTGTTCTTAGTTAAAAGGAGTCGAAAGTGCCGTAAAATGGCGGCACATCAACACCCTCAACTTAGACGTTCGCTTGTCCTCAAGCAACATAAAATAAAAAGAAAAACAACACGACGACTCAACTAAGCAAACAAACTCGTGTCTCTAGCAACTCATGGTCATTCAACATCTTATTCACTTTTAAATCAAGCTCCCTCGTAGCACATAAATGTATGAAACACTAACTTGCAAGGATCCAAACATGTCATTCCGATATGATAGAACATTCTACATACATACGCGCAGCTATCCTAACAATCAATAGACAATACAGAAATCTTGGTGCCCTCACCACAAAGAAATCCCACACGCAAGATTTGGGACTAGGTAAGCGCTCACACTCACAAACGATTTCAAACAATGCACATGCGATACCATAGGATTGCCCTTACTATTCTATTTCAGTTCTTCAGAAAGTCGCTCAGGATCACTACAGGACTTGTTTAGGCTTGTAATGAGGCTTCAGGTGCTGGTAGGATACATTTAGGGGTTAGTGACTAAGCCCTCCTTGGACCCACCGATGTCTTATTACCACATAACTTTACTTTGTCCATCCTTATTCACCTTTTTATTTCCTTCTTTCTAGCTACAGGTGCGGCCTCTTTATTATGTATATATTATAACACTTACCCAATCAGTATACCATGTTGTAAATGACAAACACACTTGATCATGGGCATATAGCTCCACAAAATAACTGTAGTATCACATTAAAAATATAGTTAATTTTCTTAATGAAATTGTAGTTGAATATGTTGTGTAAGTATTTAATTTCCTTACTCTAAAAAGGGCTGGACTTCTGGGCAATTCAGCAAGACATGTAGCGCTGCAGATTTTTTCTCCTTTTCGGTAAGTATGCGCAATCTACGCCTTTTTGAACCCTTACCCGGCTGATTGAAGATTGATAATGATTGTACTGCGGCATCAGTCACGGCATCAGCGTGTCGATTAGGTCTGTTTCTCAAGCACGACACTTGATCATCAAAGTAGTAAGAACAAAAGTGGGTTGTTTCTCTAGCAAGATATGCTTCAACTATAGAGCCTTCCACCCTATTTTTGTTTTTGACACTCCTTTTAGACTTGCCAATGGTGCTGTAAAATTTTACGTTAGATATGTATATAATTGAAGAAATAAGAATAAATGTGTTGTAGTTACTTACCGCTCATAAGGATACATCCACCTATTTTGAACTGGACCTCCCAGTAGGGCTTCGTGGACAAGGTGAATGGGAAGATGTTCCATCACATCGAAGAACCCAGGTGGAAGAATCTTCTCCAACTTATTACTGATAACAACAATATTTTCAGCCATCTTAATCAGATTTTCTACTCTCAATGTGCTGGAACACAAATCTTTGAAAAATAAATTGATCTCTGCCATCGGTTTCCATATATTTTCAGGCAATCCATTAAAAGCAATCGGAAGTAATTGTTCCATGAAAACGTGGCAGTCATGACTTTTCATCCCATGTAAGATTCCATGGTCCATGTCAACCCTCTTCCCCAAATTGGAGGCATATCCATCTGGCATCTTCAAACTCTGCACCCACTCACAAATTTTTCGCTTTTGTTCCATTGTGAATGAATAACTGGCCTTGGGCTTAAGCAACTTCTCATTGGCAGACTCTTGTAAATGTAACTCTGGTCGTCTACAGTATTCCGGTAAGTCAAGTCTAGCCTTAATATTATCCTTTGTCTTGCCAGTTACATCCATTACAGTGTTGAACAAATTATCAAAATAATTTTTTTCAATATGCATAACATTAAGATTATGTCTGAGAAGATTATCCTTACAATAAGGTAATTCCCAGAATATGCTCTGTTTAGTCCAATTATGCGCAACACCGTACCCATGGAATTTATACGGTGGTTCCTCGGTAATCTTTGGCAAATATTGAACCCTCTCCCAAATATCATGACCCGTTAATATTGGCGGTGGACCATTGTGTTCAGTTTTATTCTTTCTAAATGCATATTTCATTCTCCTGAACTCATGATTAGGTGGCAAGAACCGACGGTGACAATCAAACCATGAAGTTTTTCGACCATGTTTTAATGTGAATGATTTAGTATCTTCCATGCAGTAGGGACAAGCTAACTTTCCAGCAGTCATCCACCCAGACAACATTCCATAGGCAGGAAAATCATTAATAGTCCACATTAAGGTAGCACGCAAGTTGAAATTTTGTTTACGAGAAATGTCCCATGTTTCAACCCCCACAGACCACAACAGTTTCAACTCATCAATCAAAGGTTGTAAGTACACATCGATCAGACCTTTTGGATTACGCGGGCCAGGAATAACACAATTCAGAAATATATATGGACTTGTCATACACATCTCAGGTGGAAGATTATACGGTGTAATAAACACAGGCCAACATGAATATGGTGCAGCCCCAACTGAAAAAGGGGTGAAACCATCAGCACACAAACCCAACCTAACATTCCTTGGTTCAGCTGCAAAATCTGGATAAGTTCTATCAAAATGCTTCCAGGCCTCTCCGTCTGATGGATGACACATGACACCAGGTGGTCTTCTATTTTCACGGTGCCATCTCATATGAGGAGCGGAGTATTTGATGCATACAACCTCTTCAACCTTGGTATAAGAGGTAAATAATGCATCGTCTTAAAAGCAATTTTCTTTGAAATAGAACCACGCTTATAGCGAGGGTGTCCACAGAACTTACATGACTCTATATTGACATCCTCCTTAAAGTATAACATGCAACCATTTTCACAACAATCAATTCTGATCGAGGAGAGCCCTAACTTTGAAACCAATCTCTTTGCCTTATAGTAAGAATCAGGAACCTTTATATTGGAGTCAACTAATTCATTCATAAGGTCTATCATAGAGTCCATTGCTCCTTGAGCAACATTCCAATCAGATTTGATACTTAACAATCTAACTGCAACAGACAATTGAGAGTGCGGACTCCCCTCAAAGAAAGGACGACTAGCATCACGCAATTGTTCATAAAAATTGTGTGCTTCTTCATTGGGAGGTTCTTCTACATTTTCCCCAAATTCAAAATCAGAATGCATCCCAAAAGCATCATGAATCATATCCGGCATTCTAGAATCTTGGACATAATTATGTTCCTCAGATCTACTACTTTCACCAACAACAAAGTTACTAAACCTATTAATGTTACTATCAACTTCACCATGACTAGTCCAAACTGTATATCCTGGTTTAAAACCCTTGAACATAAGATGCATAGAAACATTCTCTGTTGTTTGATATCTCACGTTGCTACAGTTAATACAAGGACACCTAATCAACTTTGAAGTTAAAAAAGGCTCAAGTGTCTTTGCATGATTTATAAAATGAGTGACACCTTCTGCAAATTCCGGAATCATACCCGCTCGACCAGGATTGTTTCTATTATACATCCAACTACGATCAGGTTCCATCTACACAAACAATAAATCAAACTAGAGCTTAATTAAATCACATTTGAACTAATTCCAATAACTAAATCACACTTCACTATAAAAAGTCACTAGTTCAAAATTCCAACTAACAACTAACTACATTTTACTTATTTTAAGTCACTAGTTCAAAATTTCACTACTAACAACTAACTACACTTTACTTATTTTAAGTCACTAGTTCAAAATTTTAACTTAATACAATTCACTATTTTAAGTCACTAGTTCAAAATTTCAACTAACAACTAACTACACTTTACTTATTTTAAGTCACTAGTTCAAAATTTTAACTTACTACACTTCACTATTTTAAGTCACTAGTTCAAAATTCCAACTAACAACTAACTACACTTTACTTATTTTAAGTCACTAGTTCAAAATTTTAACTTACTACACTTCACTATTTTAAGTCACTAGTTCAAAATTTCAACTAACAACTAACTACACTTTACTTATTTTAAGTCACTAGTTCAAAATTTTAACTTACTACACTTCACTATTTTAAGTCACTAGTTCAAAATTTCAACTAACAACTAACTACACTTTACTTATTTTAAGTCACTAGTTCAAAATTTTAACTTACTACACTTCACTATTTTAAGTCACTAGTTCAAAATTTCCAACTAACAACTAACTACACTTTACTTATTTTAAGTCACTAGTTTCAAATTTTAACTTACACACCTCACCTATTTTAAGTCACTAGTTCAAAATTTCAACTAACAACTAACTACACTTTACTTTATTTTAAGTCACTAGTTCAAAATTTTAACTTACTACACTTCACTATTTTAAGTCACTAGTTCAAAATTCCAACTAACAACTAACTACACTTTACTTATTTTAAGTCACTAATTCAAAATTTTAACTTACTACACTTCACTATTTTAAGTCACTAGTTCAAAATTTCAACTAACAACTAACTACATTTTACTTATTTTAAGTCACTAGTTCAAAATTTTAACTTAATACAAACTATACTTTACTTATTTTAGGTCACTAATTCAAATTTTAACTTAATACAAACTACACTTTACTTATTTTAAGTCACTAATTCAAATTTTAACTTAATAAACTTCATTATTTTAAGTCACTAGTTCACAATTCCAACTAACAACTAACTACACTTTACTTATTTTAAGTCACTAGTTCAAAATTTTAACTTACTACACTTCACTATTTTAGGTCACTAGTTCAAAATTTCAACTTACTACACTTCACAATCTTAAGTCATATTTTCAGTTTATATGCATGATAATGATGTGCCAAACACAATCAGTAGCCCAATGGCTCACAAATAAACCTATTGGCCCTGCACCAGGCTCCAATCGCTCTACAGCATACATAACCAGCTCTATAATCGAGATATCGATGTCCGAGACTCACGGACATTCCCAAATAACCCACCATTTATGGTCCAGAGGCATAATCAAGGCCACACAGGGCCACAAGGGTAATACTTAATGCTAATTAGTATTAAGTGTCAACACTAGATGGACACAAATTGATCTTGCAAGAAAATCAATTTTGTCATCAATAGGATCAACTAGTCTTGACACTTACTAATCAACCACATTATAATCAAATTAAAGACTAAGTGTCAACACTAAATGGACACAAATTGATCTTGCAAGAAAATCAATTTTGTCATCAATAGGATCAACTAGTGTTGACACTTATGCTAAACAAATACATTATAACTAAATTAAAGACTAAGTGTCAACACTAGGTGGACATAAATTGATCTTCCAAGAAAATCAATTTTGTCATCAATAGGATCAACTAGTGTTGACACTTACGCTAAACAAATACATTAACAATGACATGCCCTAGTTAAATGATAAATCCTAATTTAGTAACTAAAATTAACAAAGATAAACCCTAATTTAATAACTATAATTAATTAACAAGAAAATTAAAATTACTTACCTTGATGGACCCCCACCGGAGCAGCAACAGAGACGGCGATAGGCGACAGCGGCAGCGACAACAACCTTCAGCAGCAGCAGCGGCAGCAGCAGCGGCAGCAACCTTCAGCAGCAGCAGCGGCAGCAATGTGCAGCAGCAGCGGCAGCGGTGGAAGGCACCAACAAACTTCAGCATCAGCAGCGGCAGCGGTGGAAGGCACCAACAACCTTCAGCAGCAGCAGCGGCAGCGGTGGAAGGTGGAGGAGGGGGGGACGCCGGAGGGAATATTTTCGGAGGGAGGGGGCGCCGGAGATGAGGGTGGTGTGAGTGTGAGTGTTAGTGTTAGGGTGTTAGGGATTTTAGGTAATAAAATTAAAAAAAAAAACCGACCACTTGAGGTCGGTATTTTTAAAAAATAAAGTATTTTTTGATAAAACCGACCACTTGAGGTCAGTTTTTTTAAAAAAACTAAAAGTAATTAATAAAAATTATTTAATCATCAACATATTTCATAAACTCGGATACATTATTGATTCGTTACATTACTCAATGATTATGCTACTATACAATGTATTTCATACTACTTGAATGGATTATCAATCGATTAATTAATTAGCTTTTGAATACGTACTATATATGTACATCATGACTAGACGAGACATATATTTAAGACGACAGACCAGTAATATATAGGACTTGGTTAATTATATTACTCAACGATCGTCATCGTATAGTACCTCATATATACGTAATACAATGTATTCCACTAGCTACTTGGATGAATTGTCGATTAGTTAATTAGCTTTTGAATATGTACTATATATATAAACATACATCACTAAAGACGAGACATATATATTCAAGATGATGGACCATTTAATATACAGGACTTGATTAATTATATTACTCTATGATCGTATATTACCTCATATATGTACGTAATACAATGTATTCCATACTACTTGGATGGATTATCGATTGGTTAATTAGCTTTTGAATACGTACTATATATATACGTACAATATCGCCACAAAAAAACATATATTCAAGACGACAGATCATTACTATATATATAGGACTTGCTTATTTACATTACTCAACAATCGTATATTACCTCGTGTGTACGTAATACAATTGGTATTCCACTGCTTGGATGGATTATCGATTAGTTAATTAGCTTTTGAATACGTACTATATATATACGTACAATATCGCAACAAAAAAACATATATTCAAGACGACGGATCATTATAGTACATAGAATAACTTGGTTAATTATATTCAATGATCATCTATTAACTCATATGTATGTAATATACAACATATTCCATACGACTTGGTTATTGATTATATATCGATTGGTTAATTAGCTTTTGAATACGAACTATGTAGATACGTACATCACTAGACGAGACATATATTCAAGACGATGGATCATTATTATATATAATATATAGGACTTGGTTAATTACAGTTCTCAATGATCGTATATTAACTCATATGTATGTAATATATGACGTATCCATACTACGTATTTGGATATGTATTATCGATCGGTTAATTAGCTTTTGAATACGTACTATATATATATATATATATATATATATATATATATATATACATATATATACGTATATACATCACTAGACGAGACATATGTATATTCAAGACGATGTATAAGTTATGAGGGAATCTATGTATTATCTTATACAGGATATAGAAGGTGGAATAAGTAATACTTGTATAATTAATACATGAATAACTAATCTCTACATAACTAATACATATATAAATAATATATAGATTCCCTCATAACTAATATCTACATTACTAATACCTATATAACTTTAACTAGCTACCAAACGACCCCTTAGTGTTATAAACAATAGAAAAATAGTGATTATTACAAATATTTTAAAGGTAATACCGACATCCGGAGGTCGATTTTATTCAAAATAATTAAATAAAAGTAAAATACCGACCTCCGGGGGTCGGTATTACCTTTAATTTTAATGAAAATAAAAGTAAAATACCGACCTCCGGAGGTCGGTATTACCTTTAATTTTAATGAAAATAAAATTAATTATGTTAAATAAATAATACCGACCTCTGAATGTCGGTATTAATATTATTTTTATTTTATAATATAAATAAAATAATTAAATAAAAAATAAAAAATAAATACCGACTTCGTGAAGTCATTATAAGAATAATTTAAGGTAAATAAAATCAATTATGTAAATTTAATATTACCGACATCAGGAAGTCGGTATTAATTTGTTTTTTTTGTTTTTTATCTTATAAATAACTGTTTATTACCGACATCAGGAGGACGGTTTATTTAAAAGTTATTAAAAATATTTCTTTTTTTCATTTTTTTATATTTAATTGAGATAAATTTAAATTTTATTTTTTATTTACTAATTCGATACCGACTACAAGAGGTCGGTTTTTCTTAATTTTATTTTTTTCTGGAAAAGTTTCCGACCATCGGAGGTCGGTATTTGGTTTTCCCGCATATTTTTTCCAAATAAACCGACATCTTGAAGTCGGTTTTCTTAAGAAAATAAAATAATTTTTTGTTTTTAACAATACCGACTTCCATAGGAGGTCGGTAATTTTGAGGTCGGTATTCACAGTTTTTTTAGTAGTGTTATATAGTTTGATTATGTGGTTAAGTAGCCATGAAAACCCGCATATTTATGAAACAACCAATTTGATATAATCTCATTGTTACCTAATTTCTTGTTTTAATTATGCCATTACTTAATATTACATAATTCTATTTTATCCTTTACCCTATATTTTTAACTCCACCCAAATATCCTATCCTATACGTATTCTGCATTACGTCTTACGCATTCAGTTCTCTTCTTATGATCAGTTCAATTTTCCCATATTAATAAAGGATTTTTGTGAAGTATCTGAGAATGATAATTAAATCCATTTGTTGCTGCAATCTTGTGAGATGAAAAATATTTTATTGAGTTGGATTAGTAAGTTGTCTTTGTTGTTATTCTCGTTGAAAAGAAGAAGAAAGAAGAATTCAGGTACATGTGTTTTTTATTAATTTTTTTAGAATTTGCATGAATTTATCAATTTAATATATTTACAGAACATTTTAATAAACTTATCAATTACGATACAGTCAATCAAACAATAAAAATATTATTTAACAATAACAGATAATACAGTCTATTCAAACATTATATTTATGATATAGTACAGTACAATACTTTCAGTATATTATGAAATAATGGGTAACAACCATCCAAACATAGTACTAAAGAAGTCTTACATATGCACCATGATAGTGGGCTTATGACCAAGAGTGACCTGGTATAAATTGTGCTTTTTAGAGAAAATACATAAAGTTTCCCTTAAAATTGGATCTTATTTAAAAATAGATACTTAAAATTTGTGGGGGTCCTATTACCCACGAAACTATTTTCAATCTCAACAAATATACCCTTTTGACCCATTTTCACCACAGCTATAATCTCACGTTAGTTGGGCAAGTGAAAGAGTAATAATACAATCTTAAATCAGTGTAAAAATATCACGTGGCATTGCCAATTTAAATTCTTTTCTTTATAAAGTAGACCCATTTTTTCATCTTCCCCAAATCACCATTGATAGCCATTGAAGAAGCTTTGAAAATTGCTAAAGCTTTAAAGAAAAGGTCATCTATTTGTCTAACAAATTCAAAACTCAGTTACCATCAAATAAATAATTCAGTTAAATCCAAAACTCTTCAACATTAAATTCATTTATGAAAAAAAAATTCAACCCCCAAATTCTAGAAATTGAAATTTGCTAAAGTTCTCAACTTAAAAAAAAAATAGCAAAAAAATTATTTAACAAAAAATAATCTTTTCAAAATTGCTTAGCGAAAAAATTGTTGGGAGTCACCAAATCACCATCACAAATCGACATCCTTCAATAGCTTTCAAGATTTCAAAAAGAAAAAATTTTGAAGGAAAAGAAAATGGGGGTCAAGGTTAAAATGTGAGCCTGTGAGGGTTTTACCCAATCTTTTATTAAATGGATAGAAAGCAATAAATAATTATATTATTTTATTTGAGAGTGAAACACACGCACAAGCTTTGAGAATAAAATTGGTGTAAAAAGGGTGAATTTATTGTGGTTATAAATAGTTTCGTGGGGTAATAGGACTCCCACAAATTTTAGGTGTCTACTTCTAAATCACATTCAACTTTAAGGAGGATTTTATGCATTTTTTCTTTTATTTATCCACATAGCAAGAAAAAAAAACCTAAAACCCAAAATGTTAATTTCGGTAATATTTCATTCATCTCAGTCAATTTGTGTTTAAAGAAAAAGGAAAATCAAACGTATGCACTACATTTATTCGAAATAGTAATAGCTTAAAAAATTACAATACATTACGAGAGTTTGAATTTTATCTGTTTTGCTTCATGGGGTTGTATAGATTCACTTTATATCAATGTATCTATTTACACTAATACAAAACGAACAAATACATAGCAAATTAATATACTGATATAGAGCAAATTAATACACTAAGCAATTACTATATTTAATAATTAGCCAAACTATCATTATATTGATATTAAAACTCAGAATATCGATATTTCTAAAATTCCTTAAAAAAGTCAAATTGTGCTTCCTATGTAGAATTAAAGCTAGTTGAGAAACAAAAGTCCACAAAACCCAACTTGACCGTTCTTCCCAAGCATCACCTTATACTGTCACAAATTGTATAGTAAGGGGTCGCTTAGGTCGACGAAAAGTTATAAGGAGATTAGTTATGTTGGAATTAGTTATGCTGGAACTAATTATCTTGATATTATTTTTTATTGATAGTTTGATTTATTATATTAAAAATAATATACATGAAATAATTTCTAATAATAAGTTATTTATTTACAAAAATACCTTCCACCTTAGCCTTTTATATTAGTGATGTATAAAAAAAGATTTGAAGAGGTATTTTTGTTATTTTAACTATTTTGTCTCGGAATAAGTTATCTCACGATTACTATTCCATCCAGAGGCAGAGATAATTTATCCGGTACTAATGATTAATCCTTGAATAGGTTATTTCGTAACCAAACAAGATATTGAGGGGTCGTTTAGTTGGGAACAAGTTATCCCGGAATTAGTTATCCCGAGATAAATTATCACATCATGTATATGTGATAACTTATCCCATCACTATGGTATAAATGAGAGATAAGTTATCTCGGACTTAGCAACCAAACAAGACACCAAAATTTTATCCTTATACTATTTATTTTATCCCAAAATTATTTGTTTTTATCCCTCACACCAAAAGATGCCAAAAGGATACTAAAAATTTATCCTAGGATTATCTCCCCTTTTCCATCGTACCAAACGTGTCGTAAGAGTAATTCTTCTTCTTCTTTTTTTCAATATGATAGCAAAATAAGATTCAACTGAATTGACGAATTCCACAGACGACGATGCATAATTTTCACATTATATGATGACTATGTCTGATATAAAGATAGTAGGAAACAGTTGAACCAATACAAAACGCAAGTAAAAATAACAGGCAGAATCTCGCATAATAGAGAAACTAAAATCATGAAGGAACAATAACAGTGCGCATCATATCCTTGAACTCGAAGAAATCGACGCGGCCATCGTGATCCTGATCAACTGATGAAATCATCATCTCCACTCTATCAATTTCACTGCCTTCCGGCAATCCCAATTTCTCTAGCACCACCTGCAATTCCTTCGCCGATATGAAACCGTCACCGTTCTCATCGAAAACATCGAACGCTTCCTTCAGATCTAATTCGTCCTGTACCGGATCCTGATCCATCCCGAGCTTACCTTCATATTTTGACCCGAAGAAGACGTCGTTGAGAGAGCGATGTAAAGCCTCGAAATCTTCGAATCTAAGACCAGTGTTCTCTGATTTGATGTATGATCTTACCATGGATTCAATCTCGGATAGATCGGCGTCTAATCCGAGAAGGTTGAGTGCCTGACTGAGTTCTTCCACGCTGATCAGGCTGTCGTGGTTTCTGTCGAACACATCGAAGATCCGGCGAAGACGAATGGAATTGAGGCTCGGGCTACGGAGACGGAACGACGACGAAGAGGAAGGTTTGAGTTTTCCCCTATTAATGCTTCGTTTACATTCATCGTTATTGTCACCGGCTACTGATCCCATGCTTGTTTTAGCAAATAAAGATCGAATTTTGGAGAAAAATGAAAGCAAAAATTGAGACGAGGTAAGGGAGATGAGGATGTGAATAAATATAGTACTAGGAGGAGGAGGAGAAGCAGTTACAGTGTGGAGAGATGTGGGAAGTTGGGTTTGACAGGTGAGAGAAGATGGGTGGCGGGGTTTAAAATTAAAAATGATGGGGAGTGGGCGTTGATTAATTAAGATGCCGCGCATTTGACCTGTCTGATGTGCTACGCGTAAAATAGCGAAAATGACACAAAATTGTTTTCGAGAGTGTACACTCAAAATACTAGATAAAGCAGGGTATGCCGTTGCTTCAATATTACTCCTTGTCTCCTAATTAGTCTCGTATCAGTTGTCGAGCTTACTAAAACTAATTGTATTATATTAGTTGTTTACTTTATTAAATTAAAAAAGAATTAATTTATTTTTTTGCTAAATTTAATCTTATAATTAATTCTTTTTAAAAGTTTAAACACTTGTTTGTAAAATTCTAAAAAAATAAATTAAAGGGTGAATTAGTAAAAATATTTTTTAATTTATAATTTCTTAAAATGCATGTAAAAGAGTAAGTGGACAACTAATATGTGACGGAGAGAGTGGATATGGGTTGTTGCTGTTAGGATTTGCCCTGAATTTCTATTTTATTTGGATTCTACACAATTGTGTTCTGATTCAAAAAGGTTTTCTTGATGGAAAAGATTTTCTTGGTGAAAAAGAACTCTACAATATCTATCATTTTCTTGGAAAAGAAGTCTCGTAATTCTATAAATAGAAAACATGTTCTACTCAAACAATATACAATAACATCCACAATGTAGTTGTTTAGAGAGTTTTTTTAAGGGGAGATTTATTCTCTCAATAGTTTTACAATAATATATTATTTTTATTAGCAATATCATATATAGTCAATTGACCAAACCCATATCATATATCATAAAGTCTTTTTTATAGCTTTTTTTTGTTCTTGAACTTATCATCAACAAAAGTTTATTTTGTTTGCTTCCGCATGACGCCCTCTCAATTTGGAACCCAACAAGTGGTATCAGAGCCAACGATCCAATGGGTCCAATGGTCCAGACGATCCAATGGGTTCAACGATCCAACAATTCAATGAGCCAATGATCCAATGGGTGAACGAAGTTGAAGACAGATTCAAGGCGGGTTCAGATCAAGTTGAAGATAATGAAGAGTTTTTTTTGTCAAAAAAAAAAAAAAGAGTCTGAAATACTACATGTGGAGATAAAGTTTCAATCAGATTTTCAACAATCTTGCTGTTCCATCTTTAAAGTAAAATCAATTTTCAACTCATGCTTACTTTGACGCATGAGTTTCAACTTTCAACCCCTGCTAACTTTTAACGTTTGGGTTCCTTTCAACTCATGCATACTTTTAACGCATGAGCTCCACTTTCAACATGTGCTTACTTTTAATGCACAAGGCTTCAATTTTCAACCCTGCTCACTTTTAATACAGGGCTCCAATATTATTAACCCGTGCTTACTTTAACACAAAGGGCTCTAATTTTTAACCCATATCAATTTTTAATCATGGTAAGCAGCAGTGATAGATGAAGATGATGTGAAGAAGAAGATGAAGATTATTTTGCCAGAAAATTCAGGTCAAGGGGAGATTTGTTAGGATTTGCCCTGAATTTCCTACCTTAATTGGATTCTACACAATTGTGTTCTGATTCAAAAAGGTTTTCTTGATGGAAAAGATTTTCTTGGTGAAAAAGAACTCTACAATATCTATCATTTTCTTGGAAGAGAAGTCTTGTAATTCTATAAATAGAAGACATGTTCTTCTCAAACAGTGTACAATAACATCCACAATGTAGTTATTTAGAGAGTTTTTCTTAAGGGGAGATTTATTCTCCCAATAGTTTTAGAATAATATATTATTTTTATTAGCATTATTATATGTAGGTCAATTGACCAAACCCATATCATATATCATAAAGTCTTTTTTATATTTTTTTTTTGTTTTTGAATTTATCATCAACAAAAATTTATTTTGTTTACTTTCGCATGACGCCCTCTGAATTTCAAACCCAACAGTTGCTTACTATAGACGAATGAAATGCCCTGACCAAAAAGGGAGTAATTTTGAAATTTTTAGGTTTGTCAAGTCGTTGTCAAATTTGCTGGAAATTATGACGAAAGTGAAATAAGCATGAACTCATATTTAGAGGTATTATATTTTTAGTTTTTGTTATTTTTGATTTATTTCTAGAATATAATGCAATTTTAGGAGATGTAGTTTGTGCTAAAAAAAAATCTAATGTCTAGTATAGTTTCTTGTGTTGCATATTTTTTAGACTTTGATGAATTTTTTTGATAATTATGATTAAATCTTTTTGTTTCATTATTTTTGTTAAATTCAACAAACATAAATTGTTAAATGTTTGATGAAGACTAAAAATAATAACTTTTGACCAACTTAAAAAAATCAAAGCTACTCAATGCATAATTAAAGGACAACTTTGATATAACTTCAAACATAAGAGACTATTTTTGTTATTTTATTCGTACAATGCCTTTTGTTTTAAAATTCATAACCGCTCCATGCAGTAAACCTCCCTAATTATTTATGTTTCAAAATTTATCTTTGCTTCAATAAATTATTTAAAAAGTCTGGATACAAATAAAGGATAATTGGCTGAGAGACAAATAATGACTTGGTATATGGTAACCATTACAATTGATGCTACTAAATAATTTTTAGTGTGAAACCCTTTAAAGGATAAACAACAGACCGAGAGAAAAAGTATTACTCCCCCGTTTTAATTTATTTGATTTACTTTCTTTTTAATTCATTTTAAAAAAAATATTTTCCTTTTTTATCATTTTTTTAGTTTCAACTTTTCACATGATATATTTAAGAATACAAGATTAAAAAGCATTTTAATATATTTATTATATTTTTAATTAAAAATCATAAGATTCAAAAAAAAAAATTGTATCAAATCAAAATAGCTCAAATATAAAAGGTTATAAGGAGGTCGTGGGTGGGTGGCTTCTCAGTCCTATATGTTGTGTTTTTCCTTTCTTAACTTTTGAAAAATAAGAAATTATCAAGTCGTTTATTGACCTTGTCCGAGCTTTGAATTCTTCGATGGCGTGCACCAATGCCAAAAGAACAAGCATATGCTTTTCTTGCATTGCTACTGAATCATTTGACCATCATTATTCATTAGATGCTATTCATCTCGTCTCATATTTGTTGTCAAGATTATTAAAATTATTTATTCTAAAATACTTATTATCTTATAAAATTAAAAGGGATGATTTCAAATATATACAATAAAGTAATTAATTTATAATAAATATAGTTAAAAAAAAATTGTAAAAGAAATAACTCAAAAATGAACTAGCCACAGAAAATTATAAAAAATAATCGCATGTATATGTAATGTATCGATAGTGTATAAAAGTTATGCAATGTATCAAAATTGTATAAATAGTGTATCAATATTATATAAAAGTTATGTAATGTATCAAAATTATATAAATAATGTATAAACGTGTATCGATATTATATTAATGGTGTATGAACATGTATATATGATGTATAAATAGTTATGCAACGTATTGATATTGTATAAATAGTAATGTAGTGTATATGTAATGTATCGATATTGTATAAATGGTGTATAAACGTGTATCGATATTGTATAAAAGTTATGTAATGTATCGATATTGTATAAATAGTATATAAATGTGTATCGCTATTGAATAAATTGTGTATAAACGTGTATCGATATTGTATATTTATCGAATAGTGATGTATTCATATTTAGCAACTGAGCCATGAAGTTGAGTTCCCATTCTCAAGTTCCTTAACCCTGCACAAAGACTTAAACCATTATCATAAGCATACTCATTCAAAATAAAATCTTTTTTATGCATTTTCAAAAAATACTCTATCGACGAATCAAATAATTCACATTGAGCAGATTCCACAGCTCATTCTAGAACATTCAGGTAAATTTTGTAGAATCGAAGTTTTCGTCTTCAAAATCTCTTTGCCAGACGAGAAAGTTGTTGACCCAAAGACTACACTAAAAGTGAGTTGCAAGCCTAAGTGTGTAAGGCAACGAAAGGAGTATCATGTATGTATTAAAAGGATAGAAGGTGATGAATCAGGACACAAGCATTGCATTGGACAGTATTTTAATTATTACCACTGCAATAATAAATGTGTTGCGGCAAAGTTATTTGACCACCTCAAGTAACAAGGATATAAGTTGTTGATCCATTGCAATTTTATCTTGCTTTTTTTTGTTGTTGAACAAAGCATTATCATATCATTCCTCCATGTTCTACAGATTTGCAAACCCTTCAATCAATTTGGTTGCTGCATGGAAAATTTTGAACTATGCACATCTTTAAAAGTGATTAATAAATTATACTCGTGAATTAAAAAAAAGTAAACATTGAACAATGCTCGAAATCATCAAATTTCACAAATATTTATCAAGGTCAGGCATTAAGTAAAGCAGTTCTTCGGCCTCCAAAATCGATCTTGATGTTGTGTATGCATTTACGATGAAATTTCAAGTGAAGGTGTTTTTCTCAGACATTTTATCAAACACTTTCTTGGTATACTTTAACATATCAGATTTTTCATTACTGTCAATTAACTTGTTATTGATGAAAACCTCGGACCCAAAATGGATCCGGTGAATCTCCCAACGAACTGGAGAGAAACCAGTGACCACGACAACACCCAGATGAACAGACCCACGTCGCTGCTCCATCGAAATCAACGAACTAGAGCGACAACAATAGTATTACGTCACAACTCCGGTGGGCACCAATAATCTTCAGCTCCGACCAGTAACGATAAAACTCCATCAAAATTTTCATAAATGATGAAGCGCCATCATGATTTTTCAATCACAATTTTTTTGAGTTTTTTTCCCGGCCTCTCACTTCGTTTCGTTCTTCTTCTGTACCGTCGCGAAGACACCTTCCTATTATCTTTTCCAGATCTGCCTAAAAAACATAATGAAAGAAGAAGGAAGGAAGGAAGGAATGAAGGAAAGACGAAGAAGGACAAGGAGGACAGAAGAAGAGGGTTTAATTTGGAGAAGAAACCATTAATAGAAGAGAAGAAGAGAAAAAGAAAAGAAGAAGGGAAAACAGCGAAGAGCTTGGAAATTAATATATCCAAATGGCCAATTAATGTAATAAAAGGGTGATTTTTTTAATGTGTGCTATTTTGAGTGTAAATAAGTTTGATGGGCTGACATTCTGCCTAATTTTTCAAATTAAAATAATATTAGTTACTATATTTTATTTCATTTAACCTTAATATAAATGTTCTTAAAAATAATCAATATTAATTAAAATTTTATTTATTGCAGAGAAATAAGAGTAAGATAGTAAATATATATACTTTTTATTTTTTAATTTATTAAGAGCATTCAAAAAGAAAATATGATATTTAATATGGGACGACTTTCTTTTTTTGTTTGTTTTGTTTGTTTTGTTATCCCTCATGGCCTCATCCGTGTAACATGCCATATATCTCCCTTTCAACATTCCACCCTTTTTACCTTTTCTGTTTTCAAGAACGGCTCAAATACATTAATAGCCTAAAATTAAAATCAAATGTAGACTTCAATTTGAAAAAAAAAGAAGAAAAAAAAGAGGGACGATTATTAAAACAAAGAACACGATTTAAGATGGGTAAGATAATACCTACAGTAATATAATACGAAATATTAGAACAAAGAGCATAATTTAAGATCGGCAAAATCATATCTACAGTAATAACATACGAAATATTAAAACAAAGAGCACAATTTAAGATGGGCAAAATGATACCTATAGTAATCTAATACGAAAGTTTACTCCTCATAAGTCTCTGTTAGAATTATGCTTTTGTAGTGCGTAATTTTATTTTACCTTATTAGTTTTTTTAATAAATTATAAATGGAGAAGGGCCTAAATTACTTTTCAAGTATTGGAAATGGTACAAATATACCCTCCTTCCACCTTTGGGCTCTAAAATGTCCTTTTCATCCACCTTTGGGCTCTAAAATACCCTTCTCATCCACCTTTGAGCTCTATTTTGCCTTTTTCCTTAACAAACTCTTTAGGAAAAATGATTAGGATTTTTATTTAATATGTAACAACATTTTATTTATTAAAATTTTAATTAATCAAAACCTATTAATTTACAAACTCAATTTGGATCCCAGATTTAGCTCCCCTTCATTTATCATCTCTCCATTTTGTTCAAGTTCTTATTTAAATTAAAGACATATGTCATAGATTTAATTTAAAGAAAAAACACACATTATACCTACTCTAGATAAACTATTTACATGTGTCTACCCCCTTACAAACTAACTACCCAAATACCCACAAAATCTAAAATGTTTACCCGTAATGCCCACCGCATGAAAGTAATTGGGTATGTCCGAATTGCGTGGGAATACTAGATTTTAGATAAGCGCTGCTTATTCTCTCATGTGAAAGAAATTAATGCATCCACTATTTTGAAACTATTCTTCATTAATATTTTTGTATTTTTGTGTATTTTGTCTCACCCTCTCCCTTTTAACCAAATTCTTAAAAAATAAAATAATCAACTAATTATTTATAGACTAACAAAAATATAAAACAATTAAATAATTAAGTTATAACAAAAAGTAATTAAGAAAAGAAATTAAAATAACTCATTTATTATCTAAACATAAACTACTAATAAATATATTTTATATAAAAAAAATCTTTTGAAAATGAAAATAAAAATTTAAATCTGAAATTCGATTATATGTTTTTATAATTTTTGCACAAGTAAAATTTACTCGAATGATATAAAAAAAAATTATGTTATACCTCATTGTTAAACCACAACAATAAATAATTACGAATAACTGAAGAGTGTCTCATTGAAGGATAGAGCGATCCTCCATGATATCGTAGTATATAGATATACTGTGATGGTATCATGTAGGATTGAGGAGTGTCTCATTAAAGGATTGGAGCAATCTTCTGTGATACTATGTCAATATATAAATATACGGTGATGATATCATGGAAAATTGAGAAGTGTCTCATTGAAGAAGGATATTATGTTAGTATATAGATAATGTGGTGGTATACTGGAGAGTGTCACATTGAAGGACCGAAATAGTCTTCTATGATATCATGACAGTATATAGATATACTATGATGGTATCATAGAGGACTGATGAGTGTCTCATTTGAAGGATGATACCATGTCAGTATATAGATATACTGTGATGGTATACTGATGAGTATCTCATTGAAGGACAGAAGTAGTCCTCCATGATATCACGTTAGTATATAAATATAATGTGATGGTATTATGTAAGATTTGAGGAATGCCTCATTGAAGGATGATACCATGACGATATATCGATATACTATGATGGTGTCATGAAGGAATGAGGAGTGTCTCATTGAAGGACTGAATCAGTCCTCCATGAATAATATGCCAATATGTAGATATACTATGATGATATACTGAGGAAGTCTCATTGAAGGACTGAAGCACTCCTACATGATACTATGTCAGTATATAAATATATTGTGATGGTATACTGAGGAATGTCTCATTAAAGGACTGAAACAATCCTTCACAATGCTATGACATTAAATAGATATATTGTGATAGTATACTGAGGAGTGTCATGTTGAAGGACTGAAATACTCCTCCATGATACCATGCCAATAAATAGATATATTGCGATGGTAAAATGGAGGTCTCACTGAAGGATTGAAACAGAGATCAATGATACCACTACAACATATAGATATACTATGATAGTATCATTGAGGCCTGAAACAAACCTCAATGATACCATGAGAGTATATGAATATACTGTGATGGTATCATGAAGGATGGATAAGTGTCTTATTGAAGGATTGAAGTAGTCCTCCACGATACCATGTCAGTATATAAATATAATGTGATAGTATCATTGAGGAATGAAGAAAACTAAATGATACCATGACAATATATAGATTCATTGTGTTGGTATACTATGGAGTGTCTCATTGAAGAACTAAAACATTATTCCATAATACTATGTCAATATATAGATATACTGTGATGGTATCATGAAGACTGATGATTGTCTCTTTGAAGGACTGAAGTAATACTTAATGATACAATGAAAGTATATAAATATATTGTGATGATATCATGATATATTGTGGAGTGTCTCATTGAATGATTGAAGCAGTCCTCCATGATACTATGCGAGTACATAGATATACTATGATGATATCATGGAAGATTGAGGAGTGACTTATTGAAGGATGATACCATGTTAATATATAAATATATTGTAATGGTATCATGGAGAACTGATGAATGTCTCATTGAAAGACTGAAGTATGTATTAATAAGAAAAAAAATGAATGAAACTAGATTATAGAGAAAAAAAATAAAAATAAAGTAAATGAAATTAGCGAAGAATAAGAAAAAAAATAAAATGAAGAAAAACATAAAAATTAAAAGAAAGGATTCAAAATTGAGTATGAAATTAAATCATAGTGAAAAAAATAAAGAATAATGTGATTTGAGAAAAAATAATGAAAAAAGAAAAACAAAATAATGAATAAAGAAATATATGAGGAAAAAAAGGAGAGAAAGAAAAAAAAAAGAGTAGATAAAATTAAAAAAATGAACGAAATAACTAATAGTGTTCTCTTAATAATGTTTTGTTTGTTCCTTCAAAAAAGGAGTTTAGCCCTATATGATACCGATAGGGTATATCATATACCGACAAAGTATCACAGAGGGGGGGGGGGGCATTTCCTATAATTATTTAAGGAGGTATTTTCTGTAAGGGGGTATTTAGCTGTAAATAGTTTGCTCTTATAGGACAACTATGTACTTTTCTCTTAATTTAATGACTAAGATTTAGTAAATTAAAAAATAAGTCTTAATTATGATTAAAATAATTAATTACTTTCATTTATTTACTCCAAAATATAAGGCAATTTCACAATTCTAGGCTCTAGCCATTAAATATATTTTTAATTATATTATTATTTATTTTATCAAATATTCAAATATCTTATTGCTATATTATTTATAATACAGAAAAAAGTTATACTAAATTTTAGTTGTAATTTGTTTTAAAGCGAGAGGACTTTTCTTCCAACATTGAAATTCCTTTCCAACATCCAAAATTAGGCTAAAAATAATTTGAGTGAAAAAAATTAAAGTAAAAATGATGCAGGACAAAATTTACTCAAGCCTCAAGGCAAGTGAGAATATTTTTTTATATTTAGAAAATATATCTTGTACAACTAAAATTGTGAGATTAAAATAATATTTTGAAAGTAAATATATGAAAGTAATTAATTATAATTAAGACTTATTTTTAATTTACTAAATATCAGTCATTAAATCAAATCTATGACATATATCTCTAATCTAAATAAGAACTTGGATAAAATGGAGAGATACGAAATGAAGAAGAGTTAAATCTGGGATTCGAATTGGATTTGTGAGTTAATAGGTTTTCATTAATTAAAATTTTAATAAATAAAAATATTATTATATATTAAATGAAATTCCTAATCATTTTTTCTAAAGAGTTTGTTAAAGAAAAGGGAAAAATAGGGCCCGAAGGTGGATGAAAAGGGTATTTTAGAGCCCAAAGATGGATGAAAAGGGTATATTAGAGCCTAAAGGTGGAAGAAGAGTATATTTGTACCATTTCCAATACTTGAAGGGTAATTTAGGCCTTCTCCGAATTATAAATAATAGTTGGTTAGCTAGTTTTTACCTATTTATTAGTAATTAGTTAGTTAAGATATATTCTAGGCTAGTTTATTATTATTATTATCTTTTTACTGCTTTTGTTCTTATAAATGTAGAGTTCAACAAAGCTGAATAAAATAATTCCTTTTAGCCTCATAGCAGTATTTTTCTCTTTCAATATTTTTTCTCTGTTATTATAATTTCTTTGCTAAAAATTAATTATTGGTATCTAGAGCTATTTTCTTGAGGGACCTGTGAGTGAAGAGATGGAGTCTGAAAATAGTTTTTCACGAATGATTCTTCCTATTTTCGATGGTGAAAATTATCAACTATGGGCTGTGAGAATGAAAACATACTTGGAGGCTCTTGATCTTTGAAAGTCGTGGAAGAGGATTATGAAATTAATCCACTGTCAAATAATTTCACCGTGGCCCAAATCAAGAGTCACAAGGAAAAGAAAATCATTAGGTCCAAGGCGAAAGTAACTTTGTTTGGTGTTGTTTCAACAACAATTTTCACAAGAATTATGACTCTCACATCAGCAATAGAAATTTGAGATTATCTGAAGAAAGAATATGCTGGAGATGAAAGAATACGATGTCACGACTTAACTACTGGGTCGTGCGAGCACCTACTCTAATCCACCTAAGTAGGAGAACCCTTACCACCCGATCTAATATGTAATGGGAAAAAATAACGTAAAACTATAAAATAACTCTTTTAATATATGAAAACATTACAATTTAATGCGAAAAACCATTTTACAATTTGAAAACACCCCTCCCTAGGATCTAGTCTAAGACGATACAAGAGCTACTACAAAAGTAATACAAAAGTGAAAGAGGATACAACTCCCACCATAGAAGCAAGAAGTAGGAACTGTTGGAGATCACCGTCGTCATGTACCTATGAAACATCATCGATCCTGTAATCAGACTATATCCAAAAAGGTATAGCAAGAGTAGAATCAATAAAAACACACGTACTGGTAGGCATCATCGGCCGACTCGAATTCACTCATACCATCATATAAGAAATCAAAGGAAAATGTACAATTAACTATAATCCTTTGACCCTTCAACGTCCATACCTACCAACCTTAACCTTACATCAACCCAACCACCTACCTATACATCGTGTCTCACACCTTCCTGTCCATTTCGCTTCCAACTCTCCATTTTCTAACCCCACACCCGGCACTGTGACCTCTCAAGTTGCACTTATTACTTAGACTTCCCAAGTCACCTTAACTCTTAGACTTCCCAAGTCACACCTTGACAGTAGGACTTTCCGCCGGTTCAGGCGCTCACAGAATACTAGCCTTGTCCCACTAACCCAGTCAAATTTGACTCCCTAGGAACCTTAGGCCCTCCAAGTTCACCCGTCTTGAACCCATCAAGTATTACGCCTCACAACCCCTAGTCTTGAGACCAACTAGCCTAGACATTACCGCTAATTGGTCTGTCACTCTTGCCAAAACAGGAAATACAAGGGTACGACCTTAATCCAATATTACCAGACAATATGAAACAACCAAGACCATGCTACTATCAATAAGACCCCCGGTCAATAATCGGACTCAACAACTATATAAGTCATGCCCGACTATGCGAGTGACTAGACCATCTATAAATGTGTCACAGCTTGCAAGTTACCTGGACCTCACAAGGATCCCTAGGACATCGTCTATGCAATTTAACATATGACCCCAGTTTAAAGAAGAAGCCACCTTATCACTTAAACACACCCATCTGGCCCTCAAGGACCAATGTATATGTCAAGTAATAGTAAATCCCGATCCTCTCAGGAACCCAACATGCAAAGAGCAATAAGTAAATCCGTACTGAGTAAATCAGTACGACATGTAACAATAACCAGTGATATAACTCCAGACTCTCAGTCTACCTTCTGACTTATCAACCACAGGGAATAGTTTCAACAATCATTTAACAACCAACATTTATCCTTATACATTTTCTGACCAACTACGAGTTCCTAGACCAACACCTAGTGTTAATATACAATACCCAATCCACTCCAGGACCAATCCCCACAATTAAGTGTAATAACCCGGCCTCTCAAGACCATCATACAACAATTACATGTCAAGAATATAATCAAATACCAAATAAACACTCCACCCAACCCACTCATGGAACCATTATCAGAATACAATCAATGCATATGCAACAAACCCGTACCAGGCATGGTACCCGAGCCAACTGGTGTTATTACCGTATTAGGCGTGGTATCCGAATAAACCATTAGTATTCCCGTACCAGGTGTGATACCCGAGTCAACCATTAGTATTCCTGTACCAAGCGTGGTACCCGAGCCAATCGTTAGTAACCTGTACCAAGCATACTACCCGAGCCAACTGAATATCACACAATCTAACAGTTAACAACTAATGAACAAAAGCACACTTGTAAGCCAATAAGCAACAACACCTAGTTCATTTTACAAGACTAATAACCGAACAATTAGACATTCAAAATCATTTTCTAAGCATGCAACTCATACAATACCAAGCTATGGTACATGAAACACATAATGCACATTGGGAAAACAATAACCATCACCTACCCAATACTGGTTACAGAAACTCAACCTTGGATCCCATTCGCAGACTGAATTCCCATTCACCCCTTTTTAACACATGGCTAATAGATACATTTATTTCCGAACCTTCTGCTAAGAAAGATACAATATAGGGAAGACCTCTCCCACCCTGGTACTTCCACCATTCCTGTTATTCTACTTTTTTTATATACAATTATTTTGGAAACTCCCTTTAATTAACCCTTAACTACCATAGTATTTCCGGTTCCCCAAACCTTTTCGGCACTCTAGTTCCTGAATTCTACCATCATACAACCCATAATAACCATAAACAACCCAACACTTTATAAATCATATCTCAACCCAATCATTATCTAATTCAATTCAGCCAAACACAATACTCCTTCAGGCTCTGTGACCGAAGGCCTAGACATAATTTCTCCTTTCCGTCTATACAATAATAGAAAATGAAAGCAGGTCAATATCTACTCAATATAGAGAAAATCTAGCCTACCTGGATACGAAAAAGCTGCACAATGTAATTTCTAGCTCCGTGAAGGCATTTTCTTACAGATGACAAGCCTGAAATTCATGGATTTGCGTCCTTTTAGCCAAAATCCCTCCTCCCCATGGCTCCCAAGCTTTGGAGCAGCCTAGGAGGATTTTTGGAGCAACCCTCATCTGTTTTTGACTAAAGAAGAGAGAATGGGATTATAAAACCCATTTCTAGGCTTTCTGTTCCGTCATTCCGCTATAGCAGACTGCCAATCACTACTGCGGTACCGCTATAGCAACCTAAATTCTTCTACAGCGGACTCAACTTTTTAGCACGGACAATCTTTAGTAAAACAGTCATAATCTTTTACTCGAGAAGAGGATTAACGAATGGTTGGTGGTGTTGGAAAGAGGACTCAGAAATCTTTAATTTGGTGAGTATTAGGACCCCTAACTTCTTATGTTCTAGGAGGAATACTCGTTTGAAGTTGACCCTAGTTTGAACTTAGCCCAAAACTAAATCGGTAAGGAAACTTTCAACTTAACTTTGTGCTAGGAGTATTGTATGAACTTAGTATATACCAAAGGTACTGTCATACTAAAGAATTAATCCTAACTCTTATTATGAATGAGAGGCGCCTTCCTTTATCACAGATATTTTTCAGTAACGACAGAACATGTCATTACAATAGATACCAATTTACCCATCGTTCATCCCCAAACGATCTCTAAGGCAGAAGGAAAAGAATGAACTAGCCCCATGAACCTTAAATCTCTACCATGACAGCTGAAAAATAGCCTTACGCGAACCACCAAAACTCTCAAATCCCCCGAGTGTACCCAAACTCAACTGAAATTTAATTCGATTCTGCTCTATCAAGGAATTTCTTCCTTCGAGCTTTATGAGACCAGTTAGATTACTCCTCCTTGAGTGCCCAAGAAATCCAGGGCCTCGTTGAAATATCGGAGCAAAAGAATTTAAAACATAACGGACCAAAACTTAATTCCTACGCTACAAGGAACTAAAACTCGTTGTGGAAACCCAGTCCGCTATAGCAGTCAACACTCTGCTATAGAAGTACCGCCGTAGCGGCTGGAAGTCCACTATGGCAGTGCTGACCATCATAGACTTTTGCTATAGCGATAATTCCTCCACTACAGCGGAGGTCGCGATAGCGCTGTGTCATCCATTATCGCGGTTGATACAGGACAGAAACTCGTAAAATTCCCCAAAAGGGCCTATTTTACAACACACCTTAATTCCTGACGTTCTAGAATAAACTTTTCACATCAACCTTGATATCAGGAGTTCTACTTACCCGAATTGATTTTCGAAAAGTCCCCAGGACTCCTTTATGTCTTAGATAACGAGAAAACTATCTCACCACAAAGAACATTACCCAATCCTCACCCAGACTACCCTAAACTATACCTTGCTCAGAAATTATCCGAGACTAGCCTAGCCTTAAAATTCTAACTCCTAACCTGAGAAAAATCTTAACCTGGGCAATTACACCCTAAACAATGATATACCAAACATAATATTACCAAACACTACACCGTGTTTTCCCTTTGGGACATCTATCTTATGACCCTTTTCACCCTTCCATGATCAACACATAAGAATAGACCATCTAGAGTATAACCACTAACCAATACACCACTATGGGTTTCATTAACGCATAGATTTTCCACCATCACTTACATTAGTCTATTTAACCCTCATTAATCAATCATTTATAACTAACCAATTTTTTAGTTATTACCCAAGGTCAAGCTATGCTTATTTAGCCTCATAACTAGCTTATAACTAGTCAAATTACTGACTCAACATGTCTCAATCACTCAAGGAAAATAACAACCAAGTAATACCACATATACCCATTTCCTTTTATCGCACATGGATATTAATCCTTATAATTCATGCACTAGCTCACAACTCAACTAGCTATTTAAAATCCTTATAATTCATGCACTAGCTCATAGCTCAACTAGCGATTTAAAACAACTCGAGAATGAAAAAGAAAACAAAATCGAGGAAAATAGGACAGAGATTCTTCCCTTCCCCTCCCGCTATAGCGGCTTACACACCGTTATGGCAACCCCAACAGCAGCAGCCCAAAAAAATGGAATTTTTCAGCTAGGTTTACCCATTCCCTTTTCCCAGATATCAATGTTAACCCCATAAATATCACCATGGTCTTCAACATAACCCCGAGACCATCCCCATCAATGTATAGTTAAAAACTTAGCATCATGATATAACAAAAATCAATTTCAAAATACATGAAAAATTGTTCACAATAACACATTCCCGCTATCATGCAAGAATAACCCCTTGTTCCTATGGTTCCCAACCAAGCCCGACTGTCCTGAAATCGAAGCTTCTCATCAGTTATAAGTCTCGTCCCCTTACCATCTTAACCAATGATAAGTCTTATTTCAAAATGTAACACAAAATTTCCAATCAACACACATGGCAATTCACGAACCAAAGTACATAAAATCAAGTTATGAATCTTCCCGGACCAATATATCCACAATAAGGTAAGTAGTTACAAACCAACAATTGCAGTCATATAAGTATTGTTACACACATAATTTCACGCTTCAAGTTTCAATCATAATTCAAGTCACATACACTACTCTTTATTCGCCCGATGGATGACTATTAGTCGATCATCCATGTATTACCATAGCCTCAAAGGCCAGATACCAATTGGAACCTTCCTGATTTCAACTTCTCTTGCTTGTCTCATAGAAGACAAAGTCAAATGACATCCTTTTTCCTTGTCGAGATACCAATTCAAATCGAGAGATACCAATTAGATTCAACCCATACAAACAAGTAACAAACCGCACGAAAGGAATGAAAGAAGAGAGATGTTTCCTAGAATGTTTCATAGCTTCCCAAAGATTAGATGTGGAAGTCAATACACCAATCCGCAGGACTCTATTCGACATTTTGGTCTTGTACTGGAAGACTGGTAACCTAGACTCTAAAATCATTTGTGACAACCTAACTACTGGGTCATGCGGGTACCTACTCTAATCCACCTAAATAGGAGAATCCTTACCACCCGATCCAACAGGTAATGTGGAAAAATAACATTAAACCATAAAATAACTCTTTTAATACATCAAAATGTTACAATTTAATGCAAAAAACTATTTACAATTTGAAAACACCCCTCTCTAGGACCTAGTCTAAGCCGATACAAGAGCTACTATAAAAGTAATATAAAAATGAAAGAGCACACAACTCCCACCATACAAGCAAGAAGTAAGAGCTGCTGGAGATCACCGTCGTCATGTACCTATGAAACATCACCGACCCTGCAATCAGACTATACCCAAAAAGGTATAGCAAGAGTAGAATCAGCACAAACACACGTACTGGTAGGCATCAGAGGTTGACCCAAATCTACTTATACCATCATATAAGTAATCAAGGAAAAATGTACAATTAACTATAATCCTTCGACCCTTCAACGTCCATACCTACCAACCTTAACCTTATATTATCCCAACCACCTACCTATACATTTTGTCTCAAATATTCCTTTCCATTAAGCTGCCAACTCCCCCTTTTCTAACCCCACACTAAGCACTACGACTTCTCAAGTCATACTTATTACCTAGACTTCCCAAGTCACCTTAACCTTTAAACTTCTCAAGTCACACCTTGACACTAGATCTTCCTTCCAGTTCAAGCGCTCACAGAATACTAGCCTTGTCCCACTAACCCAGTCAAACCTGACTCTCAAGGAACCTTAGGCCTTCCAAGTTCACCTGTCTTGAACCCATCAAGCATTACGCCTCACAACCCCTAGTCTTAAGACCAACTAGCCCAGGCATTACCGCTTACCGGTCTATCACTCTTGCCAAAACAAGAAATGCAAGGGTACAACCTTAATCCAATATTACCAGACCATGCTATTATCAATAAGACCCCCGGTCAATAATCAGACTCAACAACTATATAAATCATGCCCGACTATGTGAGTGACTAGACCATCTATAAATATGTCACAGCCTACAAGTTACCTGGACCTCACAAGGATCCCTAGGACATCGTCTATGTAATTTAACATATGACCCCAATTTACAGAAGAAGCCACCTTATCACTTAAGCACACCCACCTGGCCCTCAAAGACCAATGTATATGTCAAGTAATAGTAAATTCCGGCCCTCTCAGGAACCCAACATGCAAAGAGCAATAAGTAAACTCGTACTGAGTAAATCAGACATGTAAAAATAGCCAGTGATATAAATCCAAACTCTCAGTCTACCTTTTGACTTATCAACCACAGGAAATAGGTTCAACAATCATTTAACAATAAATATTTACCCTTTTACATTTTCGGACCAACTACGAGTCCCTAGGCCAACACCTAGTGTTAAAATACAATACCCGGTCCATTTCGGGACCAATACCTACAATTAAGTGTAATAACCCAATCTATCAAGACTATCATACAATAATCACATGTCAAGAATATAATCAAATACCAAATAAACACTCCACTCGGCCCACTCATGGGACCATCAGCAGAATACAATCAATACATATGCAACAAACCCATACCAGGCATGGTACCTGAGCCAAGCAGTGTTATTTCTATACTATGCATGGTACCCGAGCCAACCATTAGTATTCTCGTACCAGGCGTGGTACCCGAGATAACCGTTAGTATTCCCGTACCAGGCATGGTACCCAAGCCAATCATTAGTAACATGTACCAGTCATGGTGCCTGAGCCAACCAAATTTCACAAAATCGAACAGTCAACAAACAATGAACAAAAGCACACTTGTAAGACAATAAGCAACAACACCAAGTTCATTTCACAAGACTGATAACCGGACAATTAGACATTCAAAAACCATTCTCTAAGCATGCAACTCATACAATACCAAGCAATAGTAAATGAAACATATAATACACATTGGGAAAACAATAACCATCACCTACCTAATCCCGGTTACATAAACTCAACCTTGGATCCCGTCCACAAACTGAATTCCCACTCGCCCTTTTTTAACACATGACTAGTAGATACATTTATTTCCGAACCTTCTACTAAGGTAGATACAATATAGGGAAGACCTCTCCCACCTTGGTACTTCCACCATTCCTGTTATTCTACTTCTTTTATATACAATCATTTCGGAAACTCCCTTTAATTAATCCCTTAACTACCATAGTATTTTTGGTTCCCCGAACCTTTTTGGCACTTTAGTTCCTGAATTCTACCATCATACAACCCATAATAACCATAAACATCCTAACACCTTACAAATCATATCTCAACCCAATCATTATCTAATTTAATTCAGCCAAACACAATACTCTTCCAGACTCTGTGCCCGAAGGCCTAGACATAATTTCTTTTTTCCGTCTATACAATAATATGAAATGAAAGCAGGTCAATATCTACTCAATATAGAGAAAACCTAGCCTAACTGGACACCAAGCAGCTGCACAATGCAATTTCTGGCTTTGTGAAGGCGTTCCCTGATGGATGACAAGCTTGAAATCCATAGATTTGCATCTTTTTAGACAGAATCCCTCCTCCCTATGGCTCCCAAGCTTTGGAGCAGTTTAGGAGGGTTTTTGGAGCAACCCTCGTCTGTTTTTGAC
Organism: Jaltomata sinuosa; assembly: GCA_003996215.1. Taxonomy (NCBI): domain Eukaryota; kingdom Viridiplantae; phylum Streptophyta; class Magnoliopsida; order Solanales; family Solanaceae; genus Jaltomata; species Jaltomata sinuosa. The sequence goes on from QJPP01006933.1 coordinate 175,183, forward strand.
TAAAGAAGAGAGAATGGGATTATAAAACCTATTTTTGGGCTTTCTAATTCCGTCATTCCAATATAGAGGACTGCCAATCGCTACCGCGGTACCGCTATAGTGACCTAAATCTTGCTATAGCGGACTCAACTTTTCAACATGGATAGTCTTCAGTAAAATAGTCATAATATTTTACTCGAGAAGCGGATTAATAAACCGTCAGTGGCATTGGAAAGAGGACTCATAGATCTTTAATTTGGTGGGTATTAGGTTTCCTAACTCCTTATATTCTAGGCGAAATGCTTCTTTGAAGTTAACCCTAGTTTGAACTTAGCACGAAACTAAATCGGTTAAGAAACTTTCAACTTAACTTTGTGCTAGGAGTATTGTATGACCTTAGTACATACCAAAGGTACTCTCATACTAAAGAATTAATCCTAACTCTTATTACTAATGAGAGACACCTGCCTTGATCACATATATTTTCAGTAATGATGGAATAGGTCATTACATACGAGGAATAGAGGTATTGAATTTAATGAGAGAATTCGAGTTGTAGAGAATAAAAGAGTCTGAAACAGTCAAGGAATACTAGGCCAGATTGCTTGGCATTGTTAACAAGGTAAGATTACTAGGCACTGAATTTAAAGATTCAAGAATTATTGAGAAAATTCTTGTAACAATGCCTGAATGATATGAAACATGTATAACTTGTCACACCCTGAGGCTACCCCTTAGACGTAACACGGGATCTGGGACCAAAAGTGATTCCATGTTCACCCTTGGTCATAGTATAACTAAGGCAAAATACACTAAATCATAGAGGAAGCAAAATCAATATAATAGGCAAACCAACACTATATAAGATAAAAGTCTAGGAGTATCAAATCTGAAACATGAAACACGAAAATTCAGCTATGTCTAAAAAGCCTCTACATAAGACATAATGAGTTGCTGGGACAAAACTCCAGCTAACTCTAAGTACTCAAATAAAGGGGGCCTACTAACAAGGAATCATACTAGTCCTCAAAAGATAAGGACTCACCAATCAACGCTGGATAGACAGTGCTCTCTAGCCACGAGCCTGAAAGAGGGAACCTGAATTTGCATCGTAATAGGATGTAGCACAAAATATGTGTCAGTACTATAGGATGTACTGAGTATGAGAGTTTATGCAATAACATGGTAAATACATACTTAAAACATGTTTAAAACTGAGTTCATGCATATTAAGAGAAAACATGAGTAAATATCAAGATTTAAACTTAAGACATGAAATAGAAGTCAAGTTTCAAAATAGAATATTATCTAACTTCATAGCTTGAAAATAGTCATATGAGAGTTTCTCTTAACCGACATAAACCATGATGAGCTACATGGAGTCCAGTGTCATGCACCCATACTGAAAAAGGTTGTCCTAACCGGCCAAGGTTATAACCATGTCATAAGGATCCTGTCATAAACCACGAAGGGCAACCTATGGTGGCAACGTAGTTTTGAATTTGGGTCATCTAGAACCCTCATCGCTCGGTGCTAAATACTACTTCCAAAACATAACATGAGGCTCACATACATGTGACATATCTAGATGTCAAATCTTGTTCATAACATATTTATAACCCGAATCTTCATACTACCCACAAACTTTATCTTAGAAAATGATTCATGAGCATTGATGGTATATCGGGTGTCTTGTCTTGCATAATAATTCATATCATAAAAACCTGCAGGGCACTAGTTCAATTTCAAAACGACATGCTCTTTCATAAAACATAGGAACTAGGCATGAAATTGCTTAAAATTCATGAAATCATGCTATCAAATACCCCAATTTGCTTAAATCAATCCATGCATGCATCACTGTCTTGCCTTTCTTTCACTTCAGCTACTAAAGATGATTCAGACCCATTGTGAACAATAACATCACCATCTGTTGAGTCCATAAGGCAAACTCCTAAGCGAGCAAGTCGATGAACATCCTTGGCCAATTCTTTCTTTTTTTCCTCAACCGAAGACACACTACCCATAGATAACCTACTAAGTGCATCCGCCACAACATTGGCCTAACCCGAATGGTAAAGCACACTCATATCATAATCCTTAAGAAGATCAAGCCATATCCTCTGATGAATATTCAATTCATTTTGAGTGAACACATACTAAAGACTCTTATAATCGATGAATGCATCCACACAAACACCATACAAGTAGTGTCTCCAAATCTTCAAAGCAAAGACCATGGACGCCAACTCAAAATCATGAGTAGGGTAGTTATTCACATGAATCTTAAGTTGTCTAAAAGCATAAGTAATCACCTTGCCACGCTGCATCAAAACACAACCCAAACTAATCCTAAAACTATCACAATATAGAACAAAGTCATCCGAACCCTTGGGTAGGGTCAACACTGGAGCTGTGGTCAACCTAGTCTTTAATTCCTGGAAGTTCTTGTCACACAGATCAGACCACTGAAATTTTACCTACTTCTGAGTCAACCGATTCAATGGGGCAACAATAGAAGAAACCCTTCTATAAATCTCCCGTAATAACCAGCCAGATCCAAAAAGCTCCTAATATCAGATGGGAAAGTAGGTCTAGGCCAGTTCTTCACTACCTCTATCTTCTGCAAATCAACATGAATACCATCTCTAGTCACAATATGACCCAGAAAAGCAACAGACTACTTCTAAAACTCACACTGGCTAAACTTAGCAAATAACTGTCGATCTTTGAGAGTTTGCAACATAACCCTCAAATGGTCTGCATGCTTCTCCTTACTCTGAGAATAGATAAGAATATCATCAATGAAAATAATCATAAACATATCCAAATACTATTTGAACATATGATTCATCAAATCCATAAAAGTTGCAGGAGCATTTGTTAGTCCAAAAGACATAACCACGAACTCATAGTGACCGTACCAAATTATGAAGGTTGTCTTTGGAATATCACACTCCCTAAACCTGAGCTGATGATACCCGGATCTAAGATCAATCTTGGAGAAATAACTGGCACCCTGAAGCGGATCAAACATGTCATCAATCCTAGGAATGGGATACTTATTTTTGATTGTAACCTTGTTCAACTGACGGTAGTCGATACATATTCTGAGGGAACCATCCTTGTTTTGCACAAATAGAACTGGAGCACCCCAATGAGAGATGCTAGGTATGATAAAACCCTTATCAAGAAGATATTTCAACTGATCCTTTAATTCCTGAAGTTTCGCTAGAGCCATCCTATAAGGAGGAATAAAGATAGGATTCATACCTGGAAGAAGATCTATTCTAAAGTCGATCTCCCATTCGGGAGGGACTCTGGGAAAATCCATGAGAAACACTTCAGGAAACTCATACACAATAGGAACTAACTGGAGAGATGGGGTTTCAAACTCCGTGTCCATAACCTAAACTATATGATATACATAACCCTAAGAAATCATCTTTCTAGCCTTGAGATAAGATATGAAATAACCCTTCGAGGATGGAGGACTAACTCACCACTCTAAGACTGGTTTATTTGGAAATTTGAAACTGATGACTCAGGTACGACAATCAACCGAGGCATAACATGCATACAATAAATCCATACGAAGAATAACATCAAAGTCAGTCATCTCAAATTCTACTAAATCCATTGAAGTGACTTTATGAAGGACTGAGATAGGGCGATTTCAGTAGATTCTTTTGGCTAATACTGACTTACCAATAGGAGTAGAAACACAAAAGGATTCTAAGAGATAATCAGGACTAACTTGGAATTTGTAAGCAACATAAGGGGTCACAAAAGATAAAGAGGCACTGGGGTCTATTAAAGCATATGCATCAAGAGAAAAGACTTTCAACATACCAGTAACAACATCCGGTGAACTCTCTTGGTCCTGGAGAGAGGACATGGCATAAAGGCGGTTCTGGCGCTGATCACCAAAACTAGAAGCAGTACCCTGCTAGGCTAGTCGACCTCGTATGGCTGCTGGGGCAGACTAAGTCATACCACCTCCATGTACCTTCTTAGCTGAAGGGCAATCCTTAATCTTGTGTCCAACCTGACCACATCCAAAACATCCACCTGAACCAGCTAAACACTCACCAAGATGACTTCTACCATACTTGTTGCAAGAAGGGTAAGGAGTCCCCTTTGAAACACTACCATATGAATAAGATCCTGATCCTATACCTGCCTGATCATGATGAGGCCTAGGGGCCTGAGTAGTAGCACTAGATAAAGAATGCACAGGTCCTGATGACCTCTTCTGAAAATAAGAATGGTGTCTGCCTTCGGGTCTCTGATGGCTAAAACCTGAACTCTAAGATCTAACCCTCTTGTTCTCTCTTGCCATCTCTCTCAACTTGTCTCCCTAAATTTGATGAGCATGAGTCGTAAGTCTAGAAATATTCATGTCACTCAAAATCATAGCAGACCTCCACTCTTTTTTCACCAAATCTGACACTCTATAAATGTACTTACTCATCTGATCCTGCGGATCAGCCACCATAGAAGGAGCATACCTATAAAGCTGAGTGAAGCTCAACCCATACTCTTGAACCGACATAGATCCATGCCTCAAATTCATGAACTCTTCTGTTTTAGCTTGCCTCAACTCTCTAGGTAAGAATCGATCAAGAAAAGCCCTCTCGAAGCACTCCCAAGTCATAGGGACCACATCCCTAGCCCTACCATCCTTCCACTGAGTGTACCAAATATGAGCTACATCCTTGAGCTGATAAGAAGCTAGCTCAACACCCTCAACACCAACCACTTGAATTACATCTAATATCTTCTTCACCTCACCCATGAAATTTAGCGGTTCCTCACCAACTTTCGAACCCAAGAACTCAGGTGGGTTTATGCGAATAAAATCTCAAACTCAGGCCGCTACTCTACCTTGAGGGTGGAAAGAGATAGGAGCTTGCTGATTGGCCTGAGCATCCATAGTCTGAGCTAGCATATGAATGACATTTCTAAACTCCATATTAGTGACCTCAGGGTCAGGAATCAGAGGGTTAGCATTTGGAGCGGCTCAGCAAGGCATAGCACGGCGATGAGGCATAATCTGAAATGTAATAAAAGTAACTAGCATAACTATGGTCCTCGAATGATGAGGACTCACCAACAGAATCTGAATAACTGGCGATAACTATCCATGTGCCTGAGGAGTAGAGCCTGAATCTGCATCATAATAAGATGCAACACAAAATATGCGTCAGTACTATAAGATGTATTGAATATGTGAGATATATATAAATATAGTAAAACGTACTTAAAACATAATTGAAAACTGAATTTATGCATAAAAGAGATATCGTAAGTAAATCTCATACTTATAGCTTAAAATATGAAATATAATAGCATAAGTCTTAAAACCTTCATACATGAGTTTCTCTTAACCGACATAAATCATGATGAGCTACATGGAGTCCAGTGTCGTACACCCATACCAAAAAAGGTTGTCCTAACCGGTGAAGGTTAGAACCTTATCTAATAGGATCCTCTCATAAGCACAGAGGGAAACCTACGGTGGAAACATAAATTTATATTTGTATTATCTAGAATTCTCATCGCTCAGTGCTAAATACTACTCCCAAAATATAACATATAGCTCAAATATACTTGTGACATATCTAATGCCAAATCTTGTTTGAAAAACATAAGGACATATCTAATGTCATGCAAATTCAAACCATAAGTTCTTAAAACTTAGCATAGCCATAATTCAAAACATACTTTTCTTTCTAAATTCATAACTTGAAAAATTTGGCATGCAATTTCATAAATACATAAGGTCATGTTATCTAAACATTCCAAGTTTTACTTAAAAACATGCAATTCAATAGAATCATGCTAGAAATAATCTTTAATGTATGGGATTTTGAAATCAACTAAGGAACCTCAAATAAATCATAGATAAGTGATGAGAAACCATGAATTGATGCTTTAAAACTGGATCCATAAGTTTCCCCTAATTTGGGTAAGAACCCTAATTTCATAAATTGAAAGATCAAAGTAAAAGTTTGGGGTTTTGGGCACAAGGGTGAAAGGATCCCTTGTTGAATACCCACATACTTGATTTGAAGATTGCTAGATCTAGGGTGAAGAGAAATGGAGACTTGAACTTGGAACTTGAGACTTGAACTTGGAGATTGAGACTTGGTGCTTGAAGGAGTTCTTCTCTTCTTTTGGGAGATGAATGAGGAGTAATGAAAGACCTAGGCTAATTGGGGTAGAAACCCTACTAAAAGTGGTTAAAATAACCTCACTTAAGAGTTAAAAAGTGGGTAGTTACAAAAATACCCATGGTATTAAATTAGAAACAACAGTTAAAAATCTCGGCTTCAGAGATCACGGGTGCATTCCACGAGTCGTAGACTGAACCACGACTCGTGGTTTTCACTCGTGGTTCCTGGCCCAAATAATAAGCTGCAGATTTGGTTTCATGAGTCAACAAGATGGTCTGTAGAATAAACTATGGTCCGTAGACCTATTCGTAGTTCCTAGAGAAATAGGCAGACCTCAGAACAAGTTCAACGAGTGGACATTACGGTCCGTAGAATGACCTACGGTCAGTAGAACCCACACATAGTTCTTGGGGAAATAGTCAGTCCTCAGGTTTGATTCCATGAGTTAACAGGATGGTCCATAGAATGAACTATGGTCCGTACAATCCACTCGTGGTTCTCAAACTAGAGGCTAATCTTGCAGACTTAAACCACGAGTTCATTCCACAGCTCGTGGTTCAAATCACAGCCCGTGGTTTGGACTCGTAATTCCTGGTGATGAAACCCAATTTTTACCTGCCACATTAGAATTAATTTGGAGCTTTTTAAATTTTAAACAATTTTTGAAATAATTATTTTTGACAAAAAAGGAATTTTTTTTTTCAAATCATCTTTCCCAATGATTCTGAGTAATGATTATATATTTTTCATAGTTAATATGTGAAATTTATATAGACTACTTAAAAGAATTATTTTAAAATTTGATTTCACAAGAAAATCTCTTTTAAAGGCTAAACCTGTAATTTTTCTCCAAAATTAATTTGAATGAGAGTTAATTGAAAAATTAATTTTATAATTAATTAAAGAATTGATTATGTGTCAAATATGATATTATTTTAAATTGTTTCAGTTTATTAAAGATCTAAATTAATTTAAATTGATTCATCCCTAAACCTGTTATTTCAAATATAGCCGAATTTTACTTATTCTTCACCAAATTGCTGTTTTTGCAAATGTGGCCACAATCTAAACTCACCCTTATAACCCCTTAATATTTCTACTGTTTGGGCCCCAAAATCCCCGACCATGGTGAGGGGAAATCGACCGATCCCTGGAACCACATTTGTTGATACGTATATGGATAGATAGATAGCGATTCTTCCTCTCGATGATGAGGGACGAAAAGAGAATCTGCTTTCATCAGAATATCCGATTCAAAGGCAAGAAACAAAGAGACAATAAGTTCATTTCGGCTCACAGAAAGGTTCGGATCGAAGGAGAAAGGTTAGGCACTTCCTAAAGTCATTTCAATAAGAGGTTGCTTCTTGCATCTTAGCTAATTCAACTATTTCATTGATCCAAGGATGAATTTACCTTAGCCCTTAAGCTTCAAGCTAGAAAGCCGAAATTTAGTTAACAAGTACGGATTTATAGACTAGCATCTTAGAATAAGAAAGGATTGTTCCTGATCCGGAATTTGCAACACAACATAAGTAGAAGCATGCTATGCTAGTATAGAATAGTTGTGAGTTCTTTGCCAAACTAGGTGGAGTGGGGAAGATTCTAACTATTTTCATCTCTCAGCCTAGTCCCCGTTTAACTGCCCCAGCCAAATCCAAAACCCCCTAACCCGCTCAAGACCCGACCCAACCGACTTTAACCCTTCTATCTGTCTTGTCACACCTCTATTCTCCTCTTTCTCTCTCAAAACACAACCAAACAGACCCCTTCTTCTCTCTCCTTCTTATTTCAACACCCCAGAAACCCTAGCCGCTTCTCTCTTATCTCCTCTATTTCTCTTACACATCGTCTCCCTTGTTGTACGAAGCAACGCACTTCGTACAACACCTCAACAATCCAGTACGTCTCCCCTTCCTTTACCCTTTTGTCGTTCTCAAAAAAGACAACCTTAACCCCAACAACAACCTTCAACGTTGCTCACAGCTTCAACCCCTAAACCCCTCTAACGTTTCCATTTTTCGTCCATTTTTTTCCGTCAAAAGGTGCGCTGGCAAGTATAGAAGATTCTAGAACCCATCAGGTGTCACCCCCCTCTGCTAAGTCCATGAAAACTTGTACAAATTCATACAAGTTGTTGCTGTGAACGTTGCTCCAGCTGAGGAATTTGAATTCCTCAGCAAAATCCCTAAAAAACCCTCTGTTTCCCCCCCTTTTTACCCTAATTTCTCTTATAGATACCCCCCTCTAGCTTCATGTCTAGCAACTGATTTTGGGGAAAGATTGGGGGTTCTGGAGAATCGTTTCTCTAACCTCACGAAACCAGTCAGCTATTGGGGAAGAAAGCACAAAAAAAATTGAATTCTAAATGGGGTTGATATTAATCTGGTGGTGGTAAGGTTTTCCGGTGAAGTTCAAGGTCCAAGTTGCTGCCCTAAAAAAGGTAAACCCCCTTGCCCTCTTTCCTTTACTGTTTTATTTTCATTTTTTACATTATGAAATGTCTAACTCTTGGTAAAAATCTGGGTTCTGGTCTTGTTTGTTAGTTTTAAAGACATATGTTTCAATTTTGGACTGTTACTTTTTTTGTGATTTTGAGTGATGATTTCATGTTGGAGGCATGAGGTCTCACTGGTCGTGTATACTTTGTGAAAACAGTGGATATGAGAGTGAAATAGTAGTTATATCTGTTGCTATCTGATGTAAATGATATGATATGAATTCTGTGTTGTTTTGTTCTTGAAATGATTGATTTTTCTATTATTTGTTCCCTCCCATAATTTGTTGCATTTTGAGTAATTAGGGTCATATAGAAATCATGTTTTCATTTGTTACATAACAATGACCATTTTGTTGGTATGGTTGTTCAAGTACTCGTTCCAATCCATAGCATAGTTGGTCCTCCAAGAGCTACCCTTTGGTTTGAAATCCGTTCAATGCTTGGCTCTATTTTTGCTGTTTTGTATATATTTGGTGTCATGATGTTTTCAACCTTCACATAAAAGTGATAAGATTGGATTCAAAGAATCACTGATGAAGCATTACGTTTAGAGGTTGGACTTGTTTCCAGAATGACACATTATTTACTATTCAGTAGTTATTTTAAGCATATTTGTTTATCTTCGCTATATGATAATTGCACCAATTCACTGATCCTTATCATTTCTTTATTTACATGATTTGCCTGAGTCCACGAGGGCTCGTCTTCCATGCATATCCGGGTTTGGGTTTAAAACCCAATGAACTTCTCTAGAACAACTTCATCATAAGGAAAAACGAAGCCAACAAACGATTTGAAGGTTGATATACACTGCCATAAAGCTTGTATATAGGCTGATATACACAAAAGAAGAAAGGGGATAAAAGGCCCTAATTCACAAGGATGCAACAGCAACAGTAAATGGCCCAAATGGGCTAAAAATTGAAGAAATGGACTAAAAGTCCAATAAATGCAACAAGCGGGCCTTGAAGCCCATATTGGGTTTAGGACAGGGTTCAATTTTCTTAAGCCAAAAGGCTAAAATCCTTCTCTTATCTCTTTAACTCTTATTTATATTGTTTAGTTAGATTTATTTGTATAATCTGGACTAACATTTTAACTTAGTTGAGTTATCCCTAAAAGAGTAAACACTTCTTGTTTAACTTTCTTTAATCATTCACTATCGTCTCCATGAAGAAAAAAGCGGTTAAATCTCCTATGTTTCTAAAGAATTAGCAAAGACCATGTTCTCTTTAAACTAGTTCAATATGTTTTCTCTTAAAGGTGTTTCCATCACTTTCTTCCATCAAGTTATTTATCATAATTTTCGAATCCATTTTAATGCTTTTCGTTAAAAATAGTCAAACAAGTTATTTTTCAAATAAGTCCGGATAACCGCAAGTTAGCGGATACTCTTGGGGCCTTAACACCCTTCCAAGAGTATTAACCTGAACCTTTACCCTTAATCTCTTAACTTTCGAAACCTTTATCTGTTTTGGGGTTTTAAAAGTTCTTATAAGTTTTTTCTTTTTTTTACTTTATAAAAACTAAGTGGCGACTCTTGCTTTAAATTGGAGACGTTTTGGAAACTTTAATTAGATTTTTAAAATGATTTTCAATAAACAAAGCCATGTTTTTCCGTCCTTACCAAAAAAGGATCAAAACAGAAATGGCGACCCTACTGGGGATAATTCAACTAGGTTCTAACCTTATTGTTTGAAACTAACTTGTTTGACTAACTATTCAGAAATTGTAATAATTAGAAACTTTATTGCTTTCCTTAATTGTTTACTTTTTTCGCAATTATAAACTGTTCATGGCATTTTCCGCCTCTCTTGTCAAAGCATTAGAATGCATTAGGGGTAAAAAGGTGATTACGCAAATCTTTGCGGTCGTTCTTGACAAAACACACAATTTTTGAAACAGACGAGTGAAGTAGTTGACCCGCGGTCGGTTAACGGTCACTTGTTGTTTCAAGCTTGGGTTGTCCGCCCGGGTTCCCGGTCAATTTCAAAACCTATTCTAGAAACTCAGGATAGAGAGAAACCAAATCCCAAAAATAGGCATTAGCCTAGGATGTCTTAATATCCAAGGGATATTAAGTCCATTAGTAAACCACCAAAACATGTCAACGGGTTTCTGACCCAACAACATAGCATCCAACTACGTGTTGTTTGAAAGACGTATGTGTTGTAACCGGACTATTGTCCTGGGGTGGGGCCTAACAGGTTATTCTGTTTTGTAGGATGTCAAAATTCCTCAAGTTTGACATGGTAAAAGAGACGCCTCTCCTACTCCGAATGTGGTGGATAAATCTGGGTCCTAACCGTCAGAGGACAGTCCGTCAGTATATGGGACATTTGCCGTCTTTATTAGATATAGAGGCCTTGACAGAATTGATCGAGGTTTTAATGGGGTATTGGGACAACAACAAAATGGTGTTCCAATTCGGAACGATGGAAATGACCCCTACGATAGAAGAACTCAGGGATTGCCTAGAGACCGCGGGGACAGCCAATGAAAGGAGATTAAGGCCTCAACAAGGCATCTTAATACCGATTAAACCCACCCCGACTCAGATTGCAAAGTATCTCCACTTGCGTGAAAATCAATGCCCGTGGATAAGGGGTCCAAGTATCTCCTTTCAAGAACTCTACAACCACTTTGCCCCTAGGGAAGGGTTCTTTCAGTACCAAGGCGAATTCTACACGATTCAAGAGTGGGACAAGACCCGAGCCTTGGCGTTCGCTATTGCTCTTTTAGGAATCATGGTATTTCCTCTAAATAAACAACTCTGCATCAACACTCGGATAATAATGGTGGCCCATACCATATTCGATGGCCTGACAGAAGGAACCACCGTCAGCTATTTTCCTCTAGTACCTGTCATCTTATCTGATATTTATAGAGCTTTGGGGAAATGCAAGAACGGTCATTGTTACTTCCAAGGGTGCAACCTACTCCTACAATATTAGATTCTCAAGCATCTGAACAAAGATAACGGAAGCCAGGAAATCCCCAACCCAGACGGGATCGATAACTTCACAGTGTTGGCAGGAGTGCTTAGGGATAGAGGCACCGAAAATAGGACCAAGATAGGATGGGCCCAAGCTTTTTGTGAGCTTGGAGAAGATAATGTGCAGATGATGTTCGATGATTTTCACTCAAAGGAAGTAATTGTGAAATGTCATGATCTAGCTTTTCTCCCTCTCCTGGGAATTCACGGGACCAACCTTATGCTCCACAAAGGGTTCTTAGACAATTTGGAAGTGTTCAAATCGAGCCAGCGACCGTTCACATGGGTTGATATGTCATCGACTATGAGGAACATGAAAAAGTCCCGAAAGCTTCGAGGATCAGGCACAACTGGAAGTCACTTGAGAAAACGGGTCTAGAGACTTGTGCCCCAGACAGGTTCGATCCCGGGTATGTGGATGGCTATAAGCAGTGGTTAAAGGTAGATGTTGCAGAAGTATCTATATCAGAACCACAGGTTGACTCCAGACCCAATCTCCATCTCCAATTACTGAATCTCCAAGAGGAAATGGCTAAAAGAGAGACAAAATTTCTTATGAAAAAAGAAGAAGATCGACGCACTATAGCAGGGTTGACTCAGGAACTCGAAGCTATGAAAATGGGAATAGCCCAGCTTGATTCAAAAATGACCAGGAAAGCCTTAGAGGCCGGGGCATTACCTATGCATGAACAAGTGGTAAAACTCCAGAGCAACATGTGGTTGAGCCAATTCGAGCTTAGGAGCATTGCCGGAGCATCCAAGAGGAGCAGGGCCGAGGAACTACCTTCCACGTCATATCTTTAGTATCTTCGCCCCTGCGTGGGTTTTATTTTCATGTATGTCTTTACTTTACCTAAATTCTCCCCTGCGTGGGCGTGACTTTTGTGTAAATATCCTTTCCCCTAAAATTTATCCCCCTTTCGGCTAGCATTTGTATCCCTTTAAAAGGGAATTTTTTCCATATATATATGTTATTTTGGAGGCAATAGAATGGTTCAAATACGTCACATACGTCTTTCAAACTCGCTAGGCCTAACCTTGTCATAATAAGGTCACCCAGTTAGGACGCGATATTACTATGATATTATCATGATATTATTGTGATATAAACTATTTTATATGATATGTGTGTTGCGTGAATTAAGGAAAAATTGGTCCACTCCATGCCGAAATTTTCTAGAACACCGTAGGCAAAAATATAAGCCCACTATGTAAAGTCCGACCAAAATACTCCAAGTCTTCCAAGTTTCTCCAAAAATCCTAAAGCCTTCTAAAAACTTCCTAAAAAATCTCCGTTCTTTCAGGAAAGGTTTAAATGAGGCCGTGACTATGTGAGAAAGAATGCTAAGGACCCGAGAGGAAATGGAGGAGGTTCAGAGAAAACATGATAGAGTCAATCAACTCATGAAAATTGCGTTAGCTCAGTCCAAGGAGGTGGAAGAGCAGACCACCAAGGCTAAAGAAAGGATTGTTGCGATTGACCAAATACTGGGAAAAACCGAGACTAAGACCGATCCAGACTTTGACCTAGAACTCAAAGAATTGCTCCTGAAGTTTGAGGATGTCACTGGAGGATTGGAACAAGTCAACAAAGAGAAGGAAAGAGTAACTGAAGAACCCGAAGACAATGAGCAAGTGCCCATGGAGATCATTACTGAAAGGGCCCAACTCTTTGACACGAGAGTCTGCCACTGGACCAAGGTCAAGGGTGATTCTATTTGGACTTCTAGATTCAGGCCAGGAGGGAAGTCCATCACCCTCAAAGTTCACTTCCATGAATATACCAAAAATCCAAAGGTGATTCTCTGTTCAGAAATTTATGAGACCCTGAAAGCTATGGGGGTCCTGCATCCTGACCAATCTGAGGGATTCGAATGTCACCCTCACAATGAGCACAAAGAATGCGCCTATCATCCACGGCACAGAGGACACACTACCGATGAATGCAATGCCCTAAGAGCCCAGATTTACCACATAATTACTAACGACCAGATAAGCCATCTTTGGGGGCCCCGAACCATCCTTGCTTGTGACCAAGTTGGCTATGGCATGCCCATCACTGAGGAAATGACGATTCATCGCTATGATTTCACTTTCTTCCAGGACACTTACTATGAAATCTATACTAAGCTGGTCCAAATCGGGATCCTGGAGTCCGTGGAAAGGAAACCGGGGAAGATGCCCAGGGCTTGACGTCAGGGGAAAGAAGTTTGCCTCTACCACAAAGGGGTCGGAGGCCATGATATCGAGACTTGTCGCAACTTTTGGGTCAATTTGGAATACCTCATTGACATGGGAAAAATAGAGCTGGAGTTTCCCCCTTATCATCCTTGAAGAAAAAATCGAGAAGAGTCTAGAAGATCCCATCATCCAGAGCTGAAAGTAGCAGAAGTAGCAGAGTTTTAGCTTTCAGTTTCTCTATTTTTATTTTCGATGTCGTCTTTTACTTTCCCCTTGTATTTAGAATAGTGGATGAAATGAAATGAGACAACTTATCTATCACAAGTACGAACTACGTAGGGCCTGAATTCTCCTTCGTGAGATACGTAGGCAGCCTTCAAGGCCCAACCCATGTCTTAAAGAAATTATCATTTCTCCACATCGACGAAGACAACGAAGAGTTCGGGAGAACAATAGGCAGAGATGTTACAAGATCAACAAAATCAACCTTTCCTGACAAAACCTACTTATCCCAAATCAACGAACAAAATCCTGTCCTTTGAAACGATTGAGTCAAAACTGCCCGTGGACCAATTTGCCTTGATAAAAAGCAACTTTTATGTGTTTAAAGCAATTCCTATGTGTTTATTCCTTGTCTTATATCTTGTATTATTCATCACTAAGGAAACCTAACATAGTGGCCTTTGAGTTATTTTTCATCTTAACAGATAAAAGAAACCGGTTTGTGTTGACAAAAACTGGCTGAACACTCTTACTTCACTCACTTGAAAGCACACTTGAATCCATCCTCTGACCCTCGCTTGTATGAAGAAAGAATGACTGATAGTGAAGAAGAAAACGCCTTGGCTATAAGGGACAGCTTCATCGCTGAACAGAATGAAATGATCGCAGAGCTTGCGAAGAAATTAGAAAAGATGCAGGAAGAAGTGAAAAGGGCAAAAGACATGGCTAGCTTGACAATCGCCGCCAATACTCCTTCTTTGGGTGACTCTCAGCCCCCTCCTCAAAACCCTCCACTCAATTCTCCGCAAATCGAAAATCAACCAAAAAACGTCCCCTCCTTTTCCATTCCCAGGCCTTCAAATGAACCTGTCCATAATAACCCCTCCCTCGTCATGTCCCTATACCAGACCCATACTCCCCCTATTCAACCTACTAACCAGAATAACAATCCAGGTGCCTATCTCCCACAGAACCCTCCAAACCTCCAGAACACTCCACAAAACACCTATAACTATCAAAACAACCATCCTAATGTCACCAACGTTGTTAACCCACATAGCTTTACCCCCACATACCCAAATACTGCTCCACACATCCAGCCCCCACCCGTGCAGAACCTACCCCCCGCTTTTCATACCATAATAGAACCATACCCCATCCTCCAGGAGAACCCTGAGTTAGATCATTATGAAGAGAAAGAAAGAGAGTTGAAGGTCGTAGAATTGCAATGTGACCTCGATATGGCACAAATAAGGGAGGAAATGGCCCAGATTCGAGAGTTGCAAAATTCTCCTTACGAGAAGGGCTACGATTTTGACGATCTCTGCATTCACCCTGAGATGAACCTACCAGAAGGATTCAAAATTCCAAAGTTTGAAATCTTCAATGGTGTTGGGAGTCCCGAAGCCCACCTAAAGAGTTACTGTGATCAGATGGTCGGCACCCGAAGGAACGACGCCCTGCTAATAAGACTCTTTAGTCGAAGTCTGAATGGAGAGGCGTTGGAATGGTTTGCCTCCCAAGAATTGAAAAAGTGGTCCAAGTGGAAAGATCTCGCCCGAGACTTCGCCTAGAGATTTGCATATAACGTAAAAGTCATCCCGGATCGCTATTCCCTGGGACGCATCAGGCAAAAATCCAATGAAGATTTTAGAGATTATGCTTATCGGTGGAGAAAAGAGGTTGCAAGAATTTCGCTACCTTAGGACAGTTAGAGTTACTGCCGCCGTTTACCGGGGCTTCCATTCAAAGCTTATAACACTTCTCTTTCCGACCTTCCAGCACCGGGCAGGTGTCAGACTCTATATATCGTGTTACCACTTAGCAGAGTCCTGTGTTTTTAATAAACAGTCACTACCCCCTGGTATGTGCCGCTTTCCTAATCAAAAGATAGGAGAACACCCCTTCTCCCGCCTCCTATGACTAAGGAAGAAATAAGTGCGGTGTTTATACGTGCCCAGGAGTCGGAAGTTTATGATAAGATAATATCGGCGGTAGAGGCCCAGTTCACCGACATAGTCAAAATCAGAGAGATTGTAGAAGAAGGGCTCCGCAGCCTGGTTTCTTCAGGACCAATAGGCCCCCCCAAGAAAAAGAGAGAGGAGGTATCTTCAGTGTTTTTCAATCCTAGTCCAAAACCGCATAAACCCTTCGGAGCTGGTTATAAGAAGCCACTTGTTCCAATAACCCCTCCCCCAGCTCCACAAAACCCTCAACCAATCTTCTATACTCAGCCTATCTACCAAGCTCCACAACCAAATACACAGCCTATTTACCAAGCTCCACGACCAAATATGCAACCTACCCCTCCCCAAATCTTTCAAGTGTATCAGAAGGCTCCGGAGAACCAGAACAACCGCCAGGTTCCTCCTCCTACTAATGGCAATCTTCCCAATCTGAACCAAGAAAAGAATATTCCTTGAACTTTCACCCAACTAGCCAAAACCAGAAACCCAGTTGTACGAGAGATTGAAGGCCACCAGACTTATTCAGCCCGCTCTACACAAACCTTGGAAACACCAATTCTCCTTTCTACAAAGCTGATCGGCATTGTGCCTACCACTATGGAGGTGCCGGACACAGTACCAAAGACTGCATTAACCTGCGGCATAAGATTCAGGACTTGATTGATCAAAAGGTGATCACTTTGCAAATGGCACCGCCGAATGTTAACAACAACCAACTTCTGAATCACAGAGGATCCGCTGTAAATATGATCGAGATAGAAGAAGGCTGGGTCGTGATCAAATCCATAGTGTCAGCTAGTCGTAGAAAGCCAGAAGAGTTGGAGAGGTCTGTGGCTGCCTTGAGCATTACGGAGAAGCCGCCGTTTATTGTATTAGCAGCACCACAACAAGCTTTCGCTTTGGTACCAGCAGAAAGGGAGTTCATGGTTGAGGCCGTTGCAGCCCATGGTATGACAAGGTCGACAAGATGTTATATCCCCGATGATTTGGCGAATGATACTTACAAAAACGATCTGCAAAAGAGGCCAATCACTGAAGGAGAAGCGGAAGAATTTTGGAAAAGAATGCAGTCAAAAGAGTATTCCGTTGTGAAGCATTTGGAGAAAAACCCCGCCCAGATTTCCATTTGGGTACTACTCATGAGTTCCCAGTACCACAGATAAGCATTACTCAAAGTTCTGAATGAAGCTTATGTACCGACAGGTACTAGTTCATAGAATCTGACCACCATGGTAATCCAAGTCCTGGGGGGTCATCGCATTTGCTTTAGTGATGATGACTTACCTTTCGAAGGCATGATGCACAACAAAGCCTTGCATATCACTATCAAAAGTCAAGAGAAGATCATGAATAGGGTATTGATCAATGATGGATCAGGGCTGAATATCTGTCTGTTTTCAACGCTGACCCAGTTGCAGTATGACCTAGGAAAGATTCACCAGAGCAGGGTCAATGTGAGAGCTTTTGACAGAGGTCAAAGGGACACTATCGGAGAAGTTAACTTGTACATCCAAATGGGACCCACCAAATTTTGTACTGAATTCCAAGTCATGGATATTGCCGCCATCTATAGCTTGCTCTTAGGAAGGCCATGGATCCACGGAGCCGGAGCTGTGCCATCAACCTTGCACCAGATGGTGAAATTTGTTTGGGAATAACATGAGGTGGTAATCCATGGAGAAGAAAGTCACTTGAGTCATCCTAATGGTTATGTTCCTGTAATTGAGAAAGTCCCGAGGGGGAGTAACTTCTACACAGTAGAGATCGTCAATGCCACTGGAGAAGACCTTGCTCCTGAAATTCCCATGCCACCGATTAATAAGATGCTTGCAACCACGATGTTAAGGAGCAGATACGAGCCAGGCTTTATTTTAGGAAAGGATTCTGATGGTATGATAGGGCCCTTGAGCATTCCTGGACAGAAAACCAGGCACAAATTAAGGTACGAGATCCAAAAAGGCAAGGCTAGAGTCAGGAAAAAGAAGCAGCCAGGATTTCCTAATCCACTTCCTTATAATCAGTCATTCCCAGTACGTATTAGTCCTCCGAGCGATGGGTTAGAGGATGGAATAGGAAATCTATTCGAGAAATGTGATTTTATAATGGAAGAAATCCCTGAGGCACCCACGATTAGGGATGCCCAGCCAGGCAAAAAGCTGCAGAACTGGGCCGCCACTCCCTTGGCTACTCGCCACTCAACTGGGTAGACAAAGACTTTGTTTTACAAAATTCAGCGATGGTCCGGATGAGGCTCCGTGACCCACCATTTATGTTTTAAATCCCCTCGTACTGTTTATTGCTTTCCAAAAGGCATGCACCTACATTTATGTAGGTGGTAGCCATAGTTTGTTAACATTTCCTGATTTTAATTAAAGCCTCCTTATTTTGAAATATTTGTCGTTCAAAAATTGTTTGTGCTTGCTTGTTATTTTCTAACCTGTTTCATTTTGATTTCAGTAATAATAAGATAAAACCTGCCACTGTCATGTCATGTCAAGAGTTTAATGAACAACCCGAGTCAGATGACGATGGTTTTGAAGAATATGATGAGAAATTGACAACAGAATTAAAAGACTTTGAGAATCGAGAGAAACCTAACCTGGAAGAAACCGAGGCGGTCAATCTAGGAGACAACCAAGAGGTCAGAGAAACCAGGATCAGTGTTCATCTGACAAAAGCACAGAAGAAGGAACTCATTAAGTTGCTCCGAGAGTACATCGACATGTTTGCCTAGGCCTACAACGATATGCCAGGGCTAAGCACAAACATAGTCTCCCACAAGCTGCCTATTAATCCAGGGTTTGATCCCATCAAATAGAAGATTCGAAAGTTCAAGCCAGATCTAAGTCTGAGAATCAAGGAAGAAGTGACCAAACAAATTCAATCCAAAGTTGTGAAAGTCACAAAATATCCGACTTGGTTGGCCAACATCGTCCCAGTTCCTAAGAAAGATGGGAAGATCAGAATCTGTGTCAATTATCGAGACCTGAACAGGGCCAGTCCCAAAGACAACTTTCCATTGCCCAATATTCATATCCTTATTGACAACTGCGCGAAGCACGAGATGCAGTCATTTATGGATTGTTTTGACGGGTACCATTAGGTCTTAATGGATGAAAAAGATGCGGAGAAAACAACTTTATCACCCCCTGGGGTATCTACCATTACCGAGTGATGCCATTTGGTCTCAAAAATATGGGTGCTACTTATATGCGGGCCATGACAACCATTTTTCATGATATGATTCACAAAGAGATTGAGGTGTACGTAGATGATGTGATTGTCAAATCTCGTGAGAGTTCAGATCACTTAACTCATCTAAGGAGGTTCTTTAACCGACTGAGAAAATACAACCTAAAGCTGAATCCCGCAAAGTGTGCTTTCAGAGTGCCAGCTGGCAAGCTATTGGGATTTATAGTCAGTAGAAGGGGCATCGAGCTAGACCCTTCAAGATCAAAGAAATTCAAGAGTTGCCTCCCCCGAAGACCAAGAAAGAGGTCATGAATTTCCTGGGAAGGTTGAATTATATTAGTCGGTTCATAGCTCAATCAACGGTTATTTGTAAACCCATTTTCAAGTTATTGAAGAAAGATGCGCCGACTAGTTGGACCAAGGAGTGCCAGTAAGCTTTTAATCATATCAAGGACTACTTGTCCATTCCTCCGATATTGGTTCCTCCAAGAAAAGGGAGCCCATTATTGTTGTACCTGTCAGTTTCAGAAAATGCCTTCGGGTGTATCCTGGGACAACATGATGAAACTGGAAAGAAGGAACGAGCGATTTATTATCTGAGTAAGAAGTTCACTCCGTGTGAGGCTCGTTATACTTTGTTAGAAAAGACTTGTTGTGCTTTGACTTGGGTCGCCCAAAAGTTGAGGCATTATCTGTCGTCCTATACGACGTATCTCATTTCCAGAATGGATCCCCTGAAGTACATATTCCAAAAGGCCATGCCTACAGGGAAGTTGGCTAAATGGCAGATGTTGCTATATGAGTTCGACATCATATATGTGACTCAAAAAGCAATCAAGGGATAGGCCTTAGCAGATCATTTAGCATAAAATCCGGTTGATGAAGATTATGAACCGCTCCAAACTTACTTCCCCGATGAAGAGATTCTGTTCGTAGGTGAGGATATTGCTGAGTCATACCTCAGTTGGAGATTGTTCTTTGACAGAGCGGTCAACTTCAAAGGTTCGGGCATTGGAGCAATCTTGGTATCAAAAATTGGTCAGCACTATCCGGTGATAGCCAAACTCCATTTCCCGTGCACTAACAACATGGTCGAGTATGAAGCTTGTATTCTTGGTATCCAACTAGCTATTGATATGAATGTCCGAGAACTTTTGGTCATAGGTGATTCCGATTTGCTAATTCACCAAGTTCAAGGTAAATGAGTTGTGAAGAACCCCAAGATCGTGTTGTATGTGAAGATGGTTCAAAATTTGTGCAAGAGATTCAGGAAGATGGAATTCAAGCATACACCAAGGATTCAGAATGAGTTTGCCAATGCCTTGGCAACCATATCCTCCATGATTCAACATCCCGATCAGAATTATATCAATCCGTTGATAATAGGTCTCAAAGAACAACCCGCACACTGTGCGCAAGTCGAAGCAGAATTAGACGAAAAACTATGGTATTATGATATCAAGAGGTATCTAGAAGTTGGAGTCTATCCCAAATATGTGACCGCCAACCAAAAGAAAACCATTCGCCGAATGGCCAAATACTTTTTCCTAAACGGAGAAATCCTATATAGGAGGACTCTGGACCTTGGATTCTTAAGATGCGTTGATTCGGTTGAAGCCACAAGACTATTGGGAGAGGTACACGCTGGAGTGTGTGGTCCCCACATGAATGGGTTCACCCTAGCCAAGAAGATTGTGCGAACAGGATACTTTTTGATGACCATGGAAAATGACTGTAGCAAGTTCGTACAAAAATGTCACAAGTGCCAGATCCACGGAGATTTGATTCGAGTACCACCTAGCGATCTTCATGCAATAAGCGCACCTTGGCCTTTTATAGCCTGAGGCATGGATATGATTGGTCCCGTCGAGCCGTCTACCTCGAATGGACACAGATTCATTTTGGTAGCTATTGATTGCTTTACCAAGTGGGTAGAAACTGCTTCTTACAAGTCTGTGACCAAGAAGGTTGTAGCCAATTTTGTTAGAAACAACCTAATCTGTAGATTAGGGATCCCTGAGTCAATTATTACCGACAATGGAACGAATCTGAACAGCCACTTGATGAAAGAAATAAGTGAGCAATTCAAGATCACTCACCGTAATTCACCGCATACCGGCCACAAATGAATGGAGCTGTGGAAGCCGCCAATAAGAATATCAAGAAGATCTTGAGAAAAATGGTCGACCATCACCGATCTTGGCACGAGATGTTGCCTTATGCTTTATTGGTATATCGGACGACCGTCAGGACTTCGACTGGGGCAACCCCTTATATGTTGGTGTATGGGTCGGAAGTAGTGATACATGCGGAAGTTGAAATACCATCTCTTAGGATCATTCGAGAAGCCGAACTGAATAATGAAGAATGGGTTCGGGCCCGTCACGAGCAACTCATATTGATTGATGAGAAAAGGATGAGTGTCGTATGCCATGGTCAATTGTACCAGCAAAGAATGGTTTGTGCATTCAACAAAAGAGTGAGAGCTCGCATGTTTTCCATAGGACAACTGGTTCTCAAGCGCATTTTTCCCCACCAGGAGGAATACAAAGGAATGTTTGCACCCAATTGGCAAGGTCCGTATGTCATCCAGAAAGTGTTATCCGGAGGAGCTCTGATCCTATCCGAAATGGATGGTCAAGTGTGGACCAAACCGATCAATTTTAATGCTGTGAAGAGATACTTTGTCTAGGGATAGTTTTCCTTTAATTTCCTTTCCCTGTAATCGCATTTTCTGATTATAATTATTTTATTCCTTATAATAGCTTAGAACATCCCTATCCTCTTGTACGAACTACGTTTGACCTGAATTCTCAAAAAATAAGATACGTAGGCTACCTGTGTCAGCTTCGGTCAACCCCTTAGGAAAATTTATCTTTCCCCTTCTTATCCTGAACTACGTTTGACCTGAATTCTCAAGAATGAGATACGTAGGTGGCCTGTGTCAGCCTCGATCACCCCTTTAGTTATTTCCATCATTCTCCCACTTCGAGTGTAGGAACTACATTTGACCTGATTCCTGCCTCCACGGGATACGTAGGCACCACAACGGTTCGGTCATATCACCCCAGGAAATGGAAACTGGGGCAGAATGTTTGAGAAAGGAATCTCAAAAATTCAGAAGATGAAGGTCGTTGCCAACAAGACAAGAGGATGCTTGTAGATACGTAAATGCTACAATGGTTTGTCCGTATTGCCCAGGAAATGGAAACTGGGGCAGAATTTTTGAGTAAGGAATCTCAAAAATTCAGAAGACGAAGAGCATTAGACTCTAAAGAGTTCCCAAGCAAGAATAAAGAATATGCCGAAGAGCAACCAAGGTGAATATCGAGAAATAATCTCATAATCCCCACAAAGTCTAAAATTTCTTGCCAATGGAATGAGATTCGCTATGAAGCCTTTAACTAGGGCAGAAATTTTGAGAAGTATCTCAAAATTTCCGCCAAGCTTCATTCAAGAGTTCAACATTAAGCTCCAAGGAATCCCCAGCACCGAGAGATTAGAGTCTACTTCAAAGAAATCCCCAGTCCTATATGGATTAATCCCCGACTGTGATAGATTTCTTGAAAATCGTCTTTCAAGTTCCCCAACTAGGATGACGAAGGACCTCCGTAGTCCGCCAGCAGTATGTCAGAAATGTCAAGACCTCGAGTAAAGGACGTTCGTTGAACTAGTACACGACATGACATGCAGATACATTTCCAAAACATCTCCTTTTTAAACTCTTTGTTTTCCAAAGAACTTGTTTGAAAAATATTTACAAAGATTAGTTTTACTCCTTTAATGTGATTTTGTCTTATGTCTACGTTAGTCCGGGGAGAGTCGAGGGTGACAAGTACCCAAGATTGGAAAGCATACGGAGAAGACAGAACTAGGAACAGAAGATCGAAGAAGGTCAACACAGGCCAGTTTCGACAAAACTAACAATTTTTCTGTGGATGCAGGTTGTCCCCAAAAGTATATCAGAAAGCTGTCCCACATTCTCCAACACGTTCAAAGAAATGCAACGAGACCAGATGCTTTAAAAATTGGCGATAAAAGCCCAAAACAGTAGGAAGAGGCCAAAGAGGCAAAAGTCCCTAAAGCGGACGAATTTTCTGGTAGTTCACATAAACTACCAGATAAAGAGAACCCGACAATGTTCTAAAGTCCCCAAAGGGATCAGGACATCTCGGTCAGCTTCAAATTGAGGCACCAAACAAAAAGCAATAGCACTCTCCACCAATGCCTGGCAAGACAGGGATCACCCCGAACAAACAATGTTCAAAAAGGGTATTTATGGCTATCCCTGAAAGCAGGCAGGACCATTTCGCTCGCATTTTTAAACAAAGTTATTTTGATCAGCTTCATAGATGCTGTCTTTAAAGTTTTTCAAATTTTGACTGTAGTTGCTAGTAAAAGTGGCATTGTGTCTATTGACCGTTTGCTTTGAGCGTAGGTACACACAAAAGAGTCAACGCCAGACCAAAGGTGATGTTTTCTATAACTCCCCTCTGGGACATTGCATCATACATCACTACATGGCATCACATTCTTGCACTCATATTGCACCATGACACATTACATCATGCTGCATTGCATCACATTGCACCATATTGCATCACATGGCATAGCATTGTGTCGCATCATATTATGACATATCGCATTGCATCATATTATATTATGTTGCATCGTATTATATGGCATCATATCGCATGGCCATTCATATTTTCATGCCGAGAGGGCCATGTCGAGAGGTCCATTCATGTTTGCATGCCGAGAGGGCCATGTCAAGAGGACTATGCCAAGAGGGCCATTCATATTTTCATACTGAGAGGGCCATGTCAAGAGGACCATGCTGAGAGGGCCATTCATATTTGCATGCCGAGAGGGCCATGTCAAGAGGACCATGCCGAGAGGGCCATTCATATTTGCATACCGAGAGGGCCATGTCAAGAGGACTATGTCAAAAGGACCATGCCGTGAGGGACATTCATATTTTCATACCGAGAGGGCCATGTCAAGAGGAGCATGCCGAGAGGGCCATTCATATTTGCATGTCAAGAAGACCATCATCATCATATATCGCAGACACACATCCCCTGCGAAGATTATGCCCCTCTGCCAACTGGCTTCAAAGAGGATGACATTCATTAGGCGTCCCCAAGTCGCACTAGCTGCGCAGGATCGACCTCAGCATGCTTATATCCAAAATTACATGAGACAGAAGGGTCTGACGTTGAGGATATCATTATCATTATCATCATTCATTATGCCAAATCCGGCATGCAACATGCTTATATCCAAAACTACGTGAGGCGAAAGAGTCTGACGTTGAGGATATCATTATCATTTATTATGCCAAGTCCAGCATCCAGCATATTTATGTCCCATATTGCGTAAGGCAGATGAGTCTGACGTCAAGGATATTTTATGCACCATTATTCGAAAGCATCAATCACCAGAAGATGCTGTTATATACCACCTGCCGTCAAGGTTTAAAGCTTATTATCTGAGGGATACCTGTAAGTCGTCTCTACCCAAATCGGCCGATGAATGAGATTTTCCAACATTCGAAAGTCAAAGGTCGTCTATAAGTCAAAGCGATATCTAAAACCGGATAGTAAGCAAGAATGCCCGAAACTCGACAGAACTAACAGCTATCTATAAGATGCAACGATATCTGAAATCGGATAGTGTGCAAGATCACCTGAAGATTGACAGTCCGAAGGTAATGCATAAGTCGCAACAATATCCGAAATTGGGTAAAGCGCAAGACTACCAAAAATGGATGGTCCAAGGGTTATCTATAAGCCGCGACATATACACGTTGATATTGTGCAGGACTACCCAAAGGCTAGTAATTCGAGGGAAATCTGTAAGTCGCGTCATGTCCAAGATCGGATAAAAGTGCAGGATTACCCAAAAACTGGCAATTCGAAGGATATCTGTAAGCCGCCTCTATCCAAAGTCGGATAATATGCAAGATTACTCGAAAGTTAGCGAATTAAAGGCATCTGTAAGCCGCCTCTATCCAAAGTCGGATGATGCGCTAGATTACCCAAAGCCTGACGATCCAAAGAATATCTGTTAGTCGTGTCAATGTGGAAGATACGCAAGATTTACCCCAAAGACATATGCAAAAAGGCCACTGCCAAAATCCAAAAAGGCTACGCATTCAAGAGAATGCCCTTAAACAATCAAGAAGGTCGTCATCATTCATTACTACACAAGCAATCTTATCTGATAGCCAAGAAGGCTATCATATTTGACTGTCATGGAAGCGGCCATTTCCTAAAATAGAGACAGGAAAGGACGTCGTCTTCCTCAAGAAACAACAGATAAAGGAAAATGAGGTGCAGACTACACGAAAAAAAAGGACGCATCACAACGTGGAACTTTTTCTTAGCAGTAACTATGACACAGTCTGGAGAGAGATATCAAACTCTTTGGATGCAAACTGAGGAACAACTCACCACCACCATCAAACTACACCCCTATCAGAAAGCATGTGGGTATTTCCTATCTTTGGGTCTTAGTTCCCACCCGGAGTATTTTCTAAACTCACGCTGGATGCAATATCCCTTCTTTTCAAATCCGGGTGACAACACACCTCGAGCTTTGGGAATTATGACCATGTATCTCTTATTTTTGAGTGTGAGGTCCTCACATTTGTAATAAAGATAACTGCAAGCATCTTTTCCATAACTCAATCACTTGTCGCTCATCCCGAACCAAAGGTCATCTTATCATAAAGATTACTTTTTTCCCCGATCGGGTCGAACTACAAGTAGCCTGATTCCAAAAGTTTTTGGATATGTAAGCGGGCTATATGTTGAAAACTCAGCTGCATTCAAAATTTCCCAAATCTTTTCACTCCCCAGTTCTCCGGTCACTCCATACTCTGAAACCGGGAAAGTTTGGAATTCCACAAAAATCGTGCGTAAAATCAAGAGTCTTGAACTACAAGTGGCCTGAATTCTCACGTAACCTGAGATATGTAGGAAACTCAATACCATAGTTCGGCCATGATTCCTTGAAATTCGTGCTAAAAGCAACCACCTCCCGAGGATGGACTTGTGGTCGGATAAAAATTGGGAACGTCAAATCCCTTTGCCCAGGGTTCATTGCACTCACCCTACCCAAAGGGAGGAGCAGTTGTTGACACCCAATTTTTACCCGCCACATTATGAATTAATTTGGAGCTTTTTAAATTTTAAATAATTTTTGAAATATTTATTTTGACAAAAAAGGAAAAAATATTTTTTCAAATCAGCTTTTCCAATGGTTCTGAGTAATGGTTATATATTTTTCATAGTTAATATGTAAAATTTATATAGATTACTTAAAAAATTATTTTAAAATTTGATTTCACAAGAAAATCTCTTTTAAAGGCTAAACCTGTAATTTTTCTCCAAAATTAATTTGAATGAGAGTTAATTGAAAAACTAATTTTATAATTAATTAAAGAATTGATTATGTGTCAAATGATAATTATTTTAAATTGTTTCAGTTTATTAAAGCTCTAAATTAATTTAAATTGATTCATTTCTAAACCTGTTATTTCAATTATAGCCGAATTTTACTTATTCTTCACCAAATTGGCTATTTTCTAAACCTAAAGTGACCATACTTTGCAAATGTGGCCACAATCTAAACTAACCCTTATAACCCCTTCATATTTCAGCTGTTTGGGCCCCAAAATCCCCGACCCGCTCAGCCCAGTCCTCTTTTAATTGCCCCAGCCTAATCCAAAAACCCCTAACCCGCTCAAGACCCGACCCAACCTACCCAAACCCTTCTATCCGCCTTATCACACCTCTATTCTTCTCTTTCTCTCTCAAAACTCAACCAAACAGACCCCTTCTTCTCTCTCCTTCTTCGTTCAACACCCTATAAACCCTAGCCGCTTCTCTCTTCTCTCTTCCATTTATCTCACGCGTCATCTCCCTTGTTGTATGAAGCAACGCGCTTCGTACAACACCTCACCAATACAGTATGCCTCCCCGTCCTTCACCCTTTCATCGTTCTAAAAAATGACAACCCTAACCCCAACAACAGCCTTTTACGTTGCTCACAACTTCAACCCCTAAACCCCTCTAACGTTTCTATTTTTTGTTCGTTTTTATCCGTCAAGAGGTACGCTGGCAAGTCTAGAAGATTTTAGAACCCACCAGGTGTCACCCCCCTCCGCTAAGTCCGTGAAAACTTGTACAAATTCATACAAGTTGTTGCTGTGAATGTTGCTCCAGCTGAGGAATTCAAATTCCTCAGCAAAATCCCTAAAAACCCCCTCTATTTTTCCCTCTTTTTACCTCGATTTCTCCTATAAATACCCCCCCTAGCTGCATGTCTAGCAGTTGATTTTGGGGAAAGATTGGGGGTTCTGGAGAATCATTTCTCTAACCTCACAAAACCAGTCAGCTATTGGGGAAGAAAGCACTAAAAAAAAATCAAATTCTAAACGGGGTTGATATTAATCTGGTGGTGGTAATGTTTTCCGGTGAAGTTTAAGGTCTAAGTTACTGCCCTAAAAAAGGTAAACCCCCTTGCCCTCTTCCCTTTACTGTTTTATTTTCATTTTTTACATTATGAAATGTCTAAATCTTGGTAAAAATCTGGGTTCTGGTCTTGTTTGTTAGTTTTAAAGACATATGTTTCAATTTTGGACTGTTACTTTTTTTGTGATTTTGAGTGATGATTTCGTGTTGGAGGCATAAGGTCTCACTGGTCGTGTATAATTTGTGAAAACAGTGGATATGAGAGTGAAATCGTAGCTATATCTGTTGCTATCTGATGTAAATGATATGATGTGAATGCTGTCCTGTTTTGTTCTTGAAATGATTGATTTTTCTATTGTTTGTTCCCTCCCATAATTTGTTGCATTTTGAGTAATTAGGGTCATATAGAAATCATGTTTTCATTTGTTACATAACAATGGCCATTTTGTTGGCATGGTTGTTCAAGTACTCAT
Source organism: Jaltomata sinuosa (assembly GCA_003996215.1). Classification (NCBI taxonomy): domain Eukaryota; kingdom Viridiplantae; phylum Streptophyta; class Magnoliopsida; order Solanales; family Solanaceae; genus Jaltomata; species Jaltomata sinuosa. The sequence goes on from QJPP01006933.1 coordinate 203,348, forward strand.
TCCAATCCATTAGCATAGTTTGTCCTCCAAGATCTACCCTTCGGTTTGAAATCCGTTCAATGCTTGGCTCTATTTTTGCTGTTTTGTATATATTTGGTGCCATGATGTTTTCAACCTTCACATAAAAGTGATAAGATTGGATTCAAAGAATCACTGATGAAGCATTACGTTTAGAGGTTGGACTTGTTTCCAGAATGACGCATTGTTTACTATTCAGTAGTTATTTTAAGCATATTTGTTTATCTTCGTTATATGATAATTGCACCAATTCAATGATCCTTATCATTTCTTTGTTTACATGATTTGCCTGAGTCCACGAGGGCTCGTCTTCCATCGCATATCCGGGTTTGGGTTTAAAACCCAATGAACTTATCTGGAACAACTTCATCATGAGGAAAAACGAAGCCAACAAATGATTTGAAGGTTGATATACACTGCCATGCAACTTGTATATAGGCTGATATACACAAAAGAAGAAAGAGGATAAAAGGCCCTAATTCACAAGGATGCAGCAGCAACAGTAAACGGCCCAAATGGGCTAAAAATTGAAGAAATGGATTAAAAGTCCAATAAATGCAACAAGCGGGCCTTGAAGCCCATATTGGGTTTAGGACAGGGTTCAATTTGCTTAAGCCAAAAGGCTTAAATCCTTCTCTTATCTCTTTAACTCTTATTTATATTGTTTAATTAGATTTATTTGTATAATCTGGACTAACATTTTAACTTAATTGAGTTATCCCTAAAAGAGTAAACACTTCTTGTTTAACTTTCACTGTCGTCTCCATGAAAAAAAAAAGCGGTTAAATATCCTATGTTTCTAAAGAATTAGCAAAGAGCATGTTCTCCTTAAACTAGTTCAATATGTTTTCTCTTAAAGGTGTTTCCATTACTTTCTTCCATCAAGTTATTTATCATAATTTTTGAATCCATTTTAATGCTTTTCGTTAAAAATAGTCAAACAAGTTATTTTTCAAACAAGTCCGGATAACCGAAAGTTAGAGGATACTCTTGGTGCCTTAACACCCTTCCAAGAGTATTAACCTGAACCCTTACCCTTAATCTCTTAACTTTCGAAACCTTTATCTGTTTTGGGGTTTTAAAAGTTCTTATAAGTTTTTTCTTGGTTTTTACTTTATAAAAACTAAGTGGCGACTCTTGCTTTAAATTGAAGACGTTTTGGAAACTTTAATTAGATTTTTGAAATGTTTTTCAATAAACAAAGCCATGTTTTTCCGTCCTTACCATAAGAGGATCAAAACACCTGGAAAGCTAAAATTTTCAGAGATTCTAAGTTCAAAAGCTGATTTGAATTTTGGGGTATTACAATATCTCCCTCTTGGGATCATTCATCCTTGAATGAAGACTAATTAAGGAAAACTAGAGAGAAAATAGCCCAACCAAGCAACAACACATAAAAACTGAAGAACAAGCATGAAAATGGACTTCTTATCTTAAAACGTAATTGAACTAACTTCGAAAAACATTAATGCATGCTAGAGTCATGAGAGAAACTGATGGACTAGAACCGGAAGGACATACTAAAGAGGAAACTATCACCTCAAGCTGAAACTCAATCGGAAGGAAAGAGATAAGGATACTTGGCTTTCATGGCTGCTTCTGCTTCTCAAGTAGCTCCCTCAACTAGCTGATTCCTCCAAAGGACTTTCACTAAAGCGACTTCTTTGTTTCTCAACCTCTGAACCTGACGATCAAGAATCTCCATGGGAACTTCCACATAAGTAAGGATATCCTTCACACCCACATCCTCCAAAGGAACAATCAAGGTCGGATCACCAATATACTTCTTCAACAAGGAAACATGGAAAATCGAATGAACCGCCTCTAAATCTTATGGCAACTCCAACTCATAAGAAACATTACCAACTCTTCTCAGAATTCGATAAGGACCTATATAACGGGGACTAAGCTTCTCTTTCTTACCAAATCTCATCACACTCTTCATGGGTGACACCTTTGAAATACCTAATCATCAACCTCAAACTCTAACTCTCTCCTCCTCACATCTTCATATGATTTCTGGCGACTCTGAGCGGTTTTCAATCTCTCCCTAATAATCTGAACTTTCTCCATGGTCTAATGAACTAAATCTGGACCAATCAAAGCTGCCTCACCTACCTCAAGCCAACTAATAGGAGATCTACACCTCTGACAAAGTACTTCATAAGGAGACATCTGGATGCTAGAGTGAAAGCTATTGTTGTAGGCAAACTCGATAAGAGGTAAGTGATCATTTCAACTACCTTTGAAATCAATCATACAAGCTCTCAATATATCCTCTAAAGTCTGAATAGTATGCTCTTCCTGGCCATCTCTCTGTGGGTGAAAAGTTGTGCTAAGCTTCACCTAGGTACCAAGACCTCTCTAAAATGACCTCCAAAACTAGGATGTAAACTGAGCACCCCTATCTGAAATAATGGACAATAGAACACCATGCAATCTGACTATATCATGAATGTAGAGTCTGGCATAATCATCTATTGAATCTGTAGTCTTGATACCCAAAAAGTGAGATGATTTAGTCATCCTGTCGATAATCACCAAAATAGAATCACGTTCCCTACGATTATGAGGAAAACCTGTAATGAAATCCATATTGATCACCTCCCACTTCCAAGTAGGGAGATCAATATCCCGAGTTGTACCACCCGGTCGTTGATGCTCTACCTTCACTTGCTCACAGTTGGGACACTTAGCAATAAAACCTGCTATGTCCCTCTTCATACCATTCCACCAATAGACTTCTCATAGATCACAGTACATCTTGGTGGCACCGGGGTGAACAGAATACCTGGAACTATAAGCCTCTGTCAAAATCTGATGTCTCAACCCATCTATGTTAGGAACACATAATCGACCCTGATATCGAAGCACACCATCTCCCATTTAGCAGAAAACCTCTACCCTCTGCTGATGGATTGCACCCTTCAACTGGTGCAAAATAGGATCATTGTGTTGCCTTTCCTTCACTTCAGCTACCAAAGATGATTTGGAGCCATTCTGAATAATAACACCACCATTTGTTGGTCCATAAGGCGAACTCCTAAGCGAGCAAGCCGATGAACACCCTTGGTCAATTCCTTCTTTCCATCCTCAATCGAAGGCACACTACCCATAAATAACCTACTAAGTGCATCCGCCACAACATTGGCCTTACCTAGATGGTAAAGTACACTCATATCATAATCCTTAAGAAGCTCAAGCCATCTCCTCTGATGAAGATTCAATTCCTTTTGAGTGAACACATACTAAAGACTCTTATGATTGGTGAAGACATCCACACGAACACCATACAAGTAGTGTCTCCAAATATTCTAAGCAAAGACCACGGCTGCCAACTCAAGATCATGAGTAGGGTAGTTATTCTCATGAATCTTAAGTTTTCTAGAAGCATAAGCAATCACCTTGCCACGCTACATCAAAACACAACCCAAACCAATCCTAGAAGCATCACAATACAGAACAAAGTCATTCGAACCCTTGGGTAGGGTCAACACTGGAGCTGTGGTCAATCTAGTCTTTAATTCCTGAAAGTTCTTCTCACACAGATCAAACCACTGAAATTTTACCTTCTTCTGAGTCAACCGAGTCAATGGGGCAGCAATGGAAGAAACCCTTTCACAAATCTCCTGTTGTAACCAGCCAGACCCAAAAAGCTCTTAATATCATATGGGGATGTGGGTCTAGGCAAGTTCTTCACTGCCTCTATCTTTTGTGAATCAACACAAATACCATATCTAGTCACAATATGACCCAGAAAAGCAACAGAATACTTCCAAAACTCACACTTGCTAAACTTAGCAAAAAACTATCGATCCTTGATAGTTTACAACACAGCCCTCAAATGGTCTACATGCTCCTTCTCACTCTGAGAATAGATAAGAATATCATCAATGAAAATAATCACAAACATATTCAAATACTATTTGAACACACAGTTCATCAAATCCATAAAAGTTGTAGGAGCATTTGTTAGTCCAAAAAATCTAACCATAAATTCATAGTGACCATACCGAGTTCTGAAGGCTGTCTTTGAAATATCACACTCCCTAACCTTAAGCTGATGATACCCGAATCTTTGATCGATCTTGGAGAAATAATTGGCACCCTGAAACTGATCAAACCAGTCATCAATCCTAGGAATGAGATATTTATTTTTGATTGTGACCTTGTTCAACTGACGGTAGTCGATACACATTCTGAAGGAACCATCCTTCTTTCGCACGAATAGAACTAGAGCACCCCAAGGAGAGATGCTAGGTCTGATAAAACCCTTATCAAGAAGATCCTTTAATTGATCCTTTAATTCCTGAAGTTCCACTAGAGTCGTCTTATAGGGAGGAATAGAGATAGGATTCGTACACGAAAGAAGATCTATTCCAAAGTCGATTTCCCATTCATGAGGGACTCTGGGCAAATCCTCAAGAAACACTTCAGGAAACTCACTCACAATAGGTACGGACTGGAGAGATGGGGTATCAGACTCTGTGTCCATAACCCAACCCTTAGAAATCATCTTCCTAGCCTTGAATAAATTATGAAACAACCATTCGAGGATGGAGGACTACCTCGCCACTCTAAGACAGGTTCATTTAGAAACTTGAAATTGATGACTCGGGTACGATAATCAATCGAGGCATAACATGTATACAACCAATACATACCAAGAATAACATCAAAGTCAGTCATCTTCAACCTCTACTAAATTAGCTTAAGTGACTCTCTCAAGGACTGAGATAGGGAAATTTTGGTAGATTCTTTTGGCTAGGACTGACTCATCAATAGTAGCAGAAACACAAAAGGGTTCTATGAGCTGATCATGACTAACTTCAAATTTGCAAGCAACATAAGGGGTCCCAAAAGATAAAGAGGCACCGGGGTCCATTAAAGCATACACATCAAGAGAAAAGACTTTCAACATACTAGTAACAACGTTTGGTGAACTCTCCTGGTCCTGGCGAGAGGACATGGCATAAAGGCGGTTCTGATGCTGACCACCAGAACTAGAAGTAGTACCCTACTAGGCTGGTCGACCTTGTATGGTTGCTGGGGAAGACTGAGTCCTACCACCTCCCTGTCCCTTCTTAGCTGAAGGGCGATTCTTAATCTTGAGTCTAACCTGACCACATCCAAAAAATCCACCTGAACCAGCTAAACACTCACCAAGATGACTTCTACCACACTTATTGCAAGAAGGGTAAGGAGTCCTCTTTGTAATACTTCCTTGAGAATAAGAGCCTGATCCTTTACCTGCCTAATCATGACGAGGTCTGGGGGACTGAGTAAGAGCACTAACTAAAGAATGCATGGGTCTTGATGACCTCTTCCAAAAAGAATAACGGTGTCCACCTCCAGGTCTCTAATGGGTAAAACCTGAACTCTCAGATCTGACCCTCTTGTTATCTCTCTCAATTTGTCTTCCTCAATCTGATGAGCATGAGTCATAAGTATAAAAATATTCATGTCACTCAAAAGCGTAGCAGACCTTCACTCTTTCTTCACCAAATCTGACACTCCATAAATGTATTTACTCATCTGATCATGCGGATCAACCACCATAAAAGGAGCATACCTAGAAAGTTAAGTGAACCTCAACCCATACTCCTGAACCGACATAGATCCCTGCCTCAAATTCATGAACTCTTCGGCCTTAGCTTGCCTCAACTCTCTAGGGAAGAACCGATCAAGAAAAGCCCTCTCAAAGCACTCCCAAGTCATAGTGACCACGTCCCTATCCCTAGCATCCTTCCACTAAGTGTACCAAACATGAGCTACATCTTTGAGCTGATAGAAAGCTAGCTCAACACCCTCAACACCAACCACTTGTATCACATCCAAGATCTTCTTCACCTCACCCATGAAATTTAGCAAATCCTCACCAACTTTTGAACCTAAGAACTCAGGTGGGTTCATACGAATGAAATCTCGAACTCGAGCCACTACTCCACCTTGAGGGTGGACGGGGATAGGAGCCTGTTGATTGGCCTAAGCAGCCATAGTCTGAGCTAGCATATGAATGGCATTTTTGAACTCTGCATTAGAGACCTCGGGGTCGGGAATCGAAGGGTTAGTATTTCGAGCGGCTCGACAAGGTATTGCACGATGAGGAGGCATAATCTGAAATGTAATAAGAATGGATTAGAGAAGGAATAAAGTTAAATTCTATCGCACAATATTGATCATGAAAGAAGTGAAGTTTTTCCTAAGATATCTCATAGCTTCCCTCTGATAAGTGTGGCGCATTTCACACACATGGAAGAGATTCTACTCGATGCGGCTTTCAGACACCCTAGGACTCTTGAACTTGAGGCTCTGATACCAAGTTTGTCATGCCCTGAGGCTATCCCCTAGATGTAACACGGGACCTGGAACCTGGGACCATAAGTCCTCCAAATTAACCCTTGGTCATAGCATATTTAGATAAATACAAAGAAACATAGTGGAAGTATACGTAATGAAGATGGGTAACCACAACTGAATAGGAATAAGGTCTAAGAAATACTAAATCCAGAATACAGAATACAAGTCTAGCTATGTCTGAAACCTCTAAACTGACATAAGAGTTGATGGAACAAGACCCCAACTAACTCAAAAATCCAAAAAAAAGACATAAAAGTAACTAGCATAACTATGGTCCTCAAATGATGAGGACTCACCAACAGAATCCGGATAACTAGCGATGACTAGCCACGTGCCTGAGGAGTAGAGCCTGAATATGCATCATAATAGGATGCAACACAAAATATGTGTCTGATGTACTGAATATGTGAGATATGCATAAATATAGTAAAACGTACTTAAAACATAATTGAAAACTGAGTTTATACATAAAAGAGATATCGTAAGTAAATCCCATAGTTAGAGCTTAAAACATGAAATAGAATAGTATAAGTCTTAAAACCTTCATACGGGAGTTTCTCTTAACTAACATAAACCATGAAGAGCTACATGGAGTCCAGTGTCATACAGCCACACTGAAAAAGGTTATCCTAATCGTCCAAGGTTAGAACCTTATCTAATAGGATCCTGTCATAAGCACAGAGGGCAACCTACGGTGGCAACGTAGTTTTGGATTTGGGTTATTTAGAACCCTCATCGCTCGGTGCTAAATATTACTCTCAAAACATAACATATAGCTCAAATATACTTGTGATATAGCTAATACCAAATCTTATTTGAAAAGCATAAGGACATATCTAATGTTATGCAAATTCAAACCATAAGTTCTTAAAACTCAGCATAGCCATAATTCAAAACATACTTTTCTCTCTAAATTCATAACTTGAAGAATTTGGCATGCAATTTCATAAATACATAAGGTCGTGTTATCTAAACATGCCAAGTTTCACTTGAAAACATGCAATTCAAATGGAATCATGCTAGAAATCATCTTTAATGCATGGGCTTTTAAAATCAACTAAGGAACCTCAAATAAATCATAGATAGGTAATGATAAACTATTAATTGATGCTTTAAAACTGAACCCATAAGTTTCCCCCAATTTGGGTAAGAACCCTAATCTCATAAATTGAAAGATCAAAGTAAAAGTTTGAGGTTTTGGGCACAAGGGTGAAAGGATCCCTTGTTGAATACCCACATACCTGATTTGAAGCTTGTTAGATCTAGGGTGAAGATAAATGGAAACTTGAACTTGGAGCTTGAGACTTGGAGCTTGAAGGAGTTTTTTTCCTCTTTTGGGAGATGAATGAGGAGTAATGAAAGACTTAGGCTAATTGGGGTAGAAACCCTACTAAAAGTGATCAAAACGACCTCACTTAAGAATTAAAAGGATGGATAGTAACAAAAATACCCCTGGGATTTAATTAGAAAAAACTGTTAAAAAACTCGGCTTCAAGGATCATAGGTGCAATCCACTAGCCGTAGACTGAACCACGACTCGTGGTTCCTGGCCCAAATGATCCTGCAGATTTGGTTCCACGAGTCAATAGGATGGTCAGTAGAATAAACTAAGGTCCGTAGACCCATTCGTAGTTCCTGGAGAAATAGGCAGACCTTAGATCGAGTTCCACGAGTGGACATTACGGTCCGTAGAATGACCTACGGTCCGTAGAACCAACTCATGGTTCTTGGGGAAACAGTCAGTCCTCAGGTTTGATTCCACGAGTTAATAGGATGGTCCATAGAATGAACTACAGTTTGTACAATCCACTCGTGGTTCTTAGACCAGAGGCTGATCCTGCAGACTTAAACCATGAGTTCATTCCATGGCTCGTGGTTTAAACCACAGCCCGTGGTTTGGACTCATAGTTCCTGGAAAGCTAAAAAATTTAGAGATTCTAAGTTCAAAAGCTAATTCAAATTCGTGGGTGTTATAGTTCCCCAGGACCATCACAACTATGACGACCGTGGAGATCGCTCATCAAGATGGAGGAGGAAGGGGGGATGAATCACTGGGCAGTTTTCATGGCGGGGGTTGATGTCCCGTGGCGACTCCCATGCTCTTCACCCCAAGCCGTCGAGCTGGGAACTTTGGCTTAGGGCCACTGGACACTTCCTGCGATGATACCCGCAGCCCGTCGAAACTCCGACGCCTGTGGTGATCGCCCATGAGGACCTTCAGTTGCAGAAATTTCCTAGATTTCAAGTTTGGGAGTTGGTCCAGATTTTGGGTGTTACATAAAAGTCTAAAGTAAGTTCGGACAAGTTTAGGGGTGTTTTAGTGTCTTTTTTCTACTATTCTTAACATATTCAACTGCTAATATATATCCTGCCTTACAAGTTAAGCTAAGATGTGTGTCCTTCACCTCGTATAAGTTTAACTGTATCATTTTCCCAGTAAACAGTTTGGCGCTCATCGTGGGACTAGGACAATTGTGTGTTGATTTAACTCATTACTCTACTTTCTTCTTAGCTTGAATATTGAACGTTTTGCAGGAATCACCTATGGAAAATGAAAACTAGAACAATGAAAACATGGTCAATGCACGGCTCCCTGCTAGGGTTCCATACCTTCTAGAGTCGCATGCTTCCGCAGAAAACAAGACTAAAATTGACTCAATAAACATGGCTTTGGATCGTGTAAATACTCGAGGAGGCAGTAAGAGTTGTACAGACCTACACAAGTTTGAATACGCACTGCGTGTACCCTAGCAGACCAGCAAAAGTATTTAATGGACCATGTAGTTGCATAGGTTGAAAGAGTGAAGGAGTTGCAGAAAGTGTTGACCACGATAATTTCTAGTAATATTGGTGTGGTTGGCCCAAGCGCCATCAGCAACGCTCACCCTGCCAAGAAATTCAAGGATGAATCATGCAACAGTGACCCAATAGAGAAAATGAGGAGTAGGTACGTCAAGGATCAGCCCCGAAGCCGTCAACCCAATTGTGGAGCTATTCATAAAGTATCTCAAGGTAGGATTTATAGAGTTACAGACTCAGATGCCAGCGTTGAAGGGGCGAAACTTGAGGAGTTATGCACAACTCTGTTACAAGGTCAGCGCGTTGCCAAGGCCCACTCTAAAAAAAAAATTGGATATTGAATGTTCCAAAGTACGATGGGACAAACGACCCACACGAACATATCCTACTTTTCACTATAACCATCAACAGAAATGATTTAACTAAGGATGAGGTTGAGTTGGTTATGATCAGAAAATTCGGAGAAACTCTGATCGGAGGAGCACTAATATGGTATTTTTTGTTACGCAAAAATTCTATTGACTCTTTTACTATGCTTGTAGATTGTTTCGTTAAGGCACATGTTGGAGCCTAAAAAGTGCAGCCTAGAAGAGCATTTCTCAATGATGCATACTGTGTGCATGTAAGAATCAAGAGGTATTATTAGAAATTAAATCACTAAGGTAAACTCGATCATAAATTTTGAATTCAATCGTTAAATACTTTCATACTTTATATGGTGAATTATATTAGGTATATTATTGTTGTAATCATTAAATACTTGTTTAAGGGGGAATGAATTCTGGGATACTACAACAAAATAAATGCCCACAATCACCTAGTGGCAGAGTTATGTACACTTCAACAGGGACTACAACTCACCTACAACCACCAATTACAACCCATTGAAGTGGAATTAGATAGCATAGAGGTACTACAATTACTAACGCTAACTTACTGCTTATTATTTCCTTGTTGATAATTGCAGGTACCTGTTGAAGAAAATGGAGAATTCAGCGATACAACATAGCTTTCGTAAAAGAAACAAAGTAGCTCACTTTTTGGCAAAGAAAGGCCTTAAGCTCCGATTATGTAACCAGTTATATATTATGCAAATCGCTCCCTAATTGTTATTACATATGTAGAAGTGAACAAGAACGATGCAGGATGTAGTAAACTAGTATCTCTTATGTTTTGTAACCAACTAACAGCCTATGGCAGCCAATCTATCATACATATATATCCCTTTATCCAAAAAAAAAACTCTCACGCTACAATTATAAATATCAATCAATTTATTAAATTATTGATAATTTAATAAATCAATTAACAAAAACTTTTAGTTTTTTACTTAATTATTTCATGGTTGAAATTCAAACAATGTAAACTTATAAACTTATCTAATTGGGGTATCATTAATCTTTACATTCAGTAATGAAGTCTTTCAATATCTTATTATTTTACCAGTATATACTATTGTTATCATTCAATTTATCAGGTTTATTAATTCATAATGAATTTGACCGATAGTAAATCAAAACAACAAAAGATCTATATTGTTTTAAAATAATTGTAACTAAATTAAGAGTATAAATATATTTAAGGACTAGAATATTTGTGTTGTACAGTCAGTATAAAAACACTTATAACTTGGTTATGTCTAATACATTCATAATGTACTAACTAGCATAAGACCATTTACATAATCAAAATAAAATACATTAATTAATCTTGTGTATGCATCATACTAATCGAGTGTCCAACCTTCATATTAGATTGTAAACTTAAACTTTATTAACTAATAAAAATTGATAAATTTAATTTAATTTTATATGTACAAGAAAGGAAGACACACAAATTAATGATATATTTGATGTAATTTTTATTAAATTTAATAAATAATTATTTTAGAGTAAATATTATTTAAAAACATGATTAATAGTAAATACTTTTATAATCTTTATTTGTTAACTATAATAATAAGTAAAATAAATATTAAATTTAAACACATGATTACTAGTGTAAATTTTAACAATGAGGAGTGGAATGACCATATGGTCCACAATTAAGGAAGAAAATATCTTACAATCCCTGGCATATTTGGGTGAATTTAGTTGTTGATCAACCTACGTAGCTACTCTAATGGTCTAGCTAATAGGCTGCGTACTTAATAAATGGACGTGGTCACTTAATTACATACCTGATTAATTAATGTATGTTGGCACATTGTTACTCACCTTTCACTTTGTTTCCATCGTAGCAATTCTGCAGTTATCCTTCGAATTTATCAAAAAAAAAATTAGATAAAATATTAATTGGGTCAAAAAAATTAATATTGTTCCCACTACCAACTTTTATTATTTCATATTATCTACTAACTAATTGATCATAGAACGCTAACATTCCATAATTTCCATATATGGGTCGTCTCTATTATGAAGGCGTAGTAATCAATTATAATAATTCTATCTTCATAGGTGATTAGGACCCGTTTTGGCCATAAAAAGTTTTCATTTGTTTCGATTTTTTTTTTTACTTTATTTAAAAATCATGGTTTAATTATGAAAATTTTAAATTCAACTTGAAGATGTATTTCAAATTTGGAAAGCAACTTATAACTTGTTTTGCAACTCAATTTTCACTTGTATTTAAGTACATTTAAGCATGAAAATTTCAAACTTTCAGTTAATAATTTGTGAAGTATAAAAATGTACATGTGTAATTTGTTAACAATTTGAGACTGTTTAGAGAAGATTTGAGTTGGTCGAAATTGAAAAAAATTAGCTCGTTGAGAAAGATGAACTGCTAAAAAGTATAAATTTTATATAAATATTGTATATAAATGTATATATATTTATGATACATAGTTATACACACAATATTGATACATTACATATACATGTGGTCATTTTGTTGAAACATTCGAAAAATAATCGATATGCGACCGCAAGTCCCACTGCAACTCCATGACATAACCTCAATCGAAAACCATCGATATGCGTTTCGCATACCACAAGAATATGGGACCTCATGTCTCAGTGCATCTCTGAAATAGAACGTCTGGCAATGTTGATTGAGATGCAGTTCTCATATCACGAGATTCGGTCACATCTTAGTGCAATTTACTTTCCTGTGCTTTTTTTATGTAAAATTTTGAACAACGAATGGTCAAATTCCTAGCCCGAATATACAAGGTGTTACAGTAAATAACCATCATTGCAAAATAGATTTGTTAGATTTATTATTGTTTTGGCAAATTGATGTTTGAAATTTGTTCATTATGATATATGAAACGTATATTTCAAATATGAGCTCATTTAAGGTAGATTTGGGTGTTGAGTTATGTGCTTGATTTGTTGAAATTTGAAAAATGAGTTGTTTGTTCTCCACAGGCAATGTGGCTTCACTTTGTAATTAGTTTGCTCATTAAACAGGCATGTATAGTACTCAACTGCGAAAAACTCATAAAAATGACTTCTGAACTTCATACAAAAATGCTTGAAGTTTAACCCAATAAATGGTCTAATCTCATGCAAAAATGTTTAAAATTTGACCTTGTCAAGATCACAACTTCAATAAAAAAAATATTTGAAGTTGTCATCAATCAATCATTATTTATCTTTTATTTTTATTTTTTAATTTTTGCATGCCCTTATGATTAGATATAAATGCAACAGTAAGAATTAGTATTATGTCACCCAATGAAAATGCAATAGAAGCTATGACTGTCAGAAATGAATTTGTGAGTCCGGCCTGCTTGTTTTCTTCTTCTTGTTGTTCATGATTCTGCCCTTTTATTTAATCTTTTTTTTTAATTTTAGAAACAGTTGCATACTTAAAGTAATTTATTTATTAACGTCTGAAGTTAGGCATTACAAAGGCCACAACATCAGTTAAAGTGTCTGAAGTTGATCTTAAAAAGCCACTATATATCGAAAGCCTTGTAAAGACCATAATTTCAATAAAAAATGTTTGAAGTTTGATCTTGTCAAGTGAAAAACTCCGGTCCAAAATGTTTGAAGTTGATCTTGATAATTAATACCAAACTTTAAGTGAAATGTTTGATTTTTGGCCTTCACAAGATCATACACGTTCATTTGAAGTTGATTTCAAATGGATAAACTTGCAAAAAAAAAAAAAGCTCAACTTCGAATATAAATTAAATGACTTCTCGAAAAGAAAATATTTGTGCGGTTAACTTAAATAGAAGCAGTAACAACAATTGGGCCCTAAAATGCGGGTGATGTGACACTCTTCTCATCGGTGTTCGTACCATGCTCATCCTCACTTAAATGAATATTATTGGTGTCACTCCCTAACAATTGCCTCGTCAGGCCAGTCAAAGGGTGACAATCTTCCAACTAGGCCCAGTAGATGAAGTTGTAGCTTTAATATTCCATGAATTCAAGTCAAGAAATCATCATTTCAGCACTCAACTTTTCTGGTTTTCATCCTTGGATCCCTTCATTACACTGATATGTACAAGAGTGAAAGAAATCGAGACTTTGAATAGATATGTATACTGAAAAAATCATGACTATTCTTGACATAAAATATTTTGAAAAGCCCACACGATAAAAAAAATTATTTTCATTGAAAAAAGACCTAGAATAGAAAAGCGAACCGACATAAAATTAAAAGCAATTCTTACTTGTTCTTTCTGGAAAACCTAATGTGAAGGGCCTATTGGAATGACCATATTGAAAAAAAAATCTTCATTGAATGTCGGTTGTTGTTCCCAAATTTTTGTACGATAATTTTCAGTGCTATCTGTGAAAGTAGAAGCTATTCAAGGCCAAGTGAGGGTCTCAATTTTGTCCCTTCACCTTTCTGAATATTAGAAAAACTGAGGACAATTTTGTTTACTCGTTAATTAAACTAGGAAAAAGGTCTAAGTTTGTCTTTAAATTTTATAAAATAGTTCAAATTTGTCATCGTTGATAGTTGGGATCGACTGTACCTCTATCGCTCCATGATTGGTCTAAATAGTCTCTTATTCACGAACCATAAAGCTTTCCAACATACTCCCTCCGTTCCTTTTTAGTTATCATGTTAAGACTTTGCACAACCATTAAAAAAAATTATTAAAAGTGTAATTTGACTCATATACCCCTTATTAGTCTTTGTCTATTTATGTCTCTTAGTTCTAGAATAATTAATGCTAAGGGCAAAGTTGGAAGAAAGCAACTAATTCTCTCTTGATTCTTTAAATTGACAAATATTTTGGAACAACTATTTTTAGTATACGTGACAACTAAAAAAGAACGGAAGGAGTAAGTTTTCTTTTAAAATAGAAAGTGGTTAAATTCCTTCTTGAACTATGCAAAATGATTTAGATTTTCCCCTAAACTTTTTGAAATTGTGCAAATCTCATTTTTCTCTGTTACCATCTATCATCACTCTAAATCAGTCAATACCATAATCATTGATTCTCTCGACTCTAAGAAACATCACTTGAAGATCATTGTTTATCCACCACCGTTGCAACACGATGACACGTATAAAAAGAACATACAAAAATTACCATATTTGAAAAATCTCTATCATGTACAAATCGTTATTATTTTTAATTTTTCTGTTATCAGTATACCTTTGACGTACACTACTAAAAAAAAAATAGCAAAATTCACCGTAGAAAATCGACCACAAATTTATGATCGGTAATTTTCGATCGAAAGTGGTCAGTTTTTGAGGTTTATTTTTTTTTAAAACTATAAAACCGACCAAATGTGGTCGATTTTCTTAAAAGAAAATAGCGGAAAAATGATTTTCCGACCTTAAATGGTCAAAATATTTTCCGGCAAAAAAAATATTGAAAAAACCGACCTCATTTGGTCGGTTTTTTGAAAAAGAATAAAAAAAAATATAATAAATACTACTTTAAAATTCATAATATAAATATAAATATAATTTTATTATATAATATGTAATAAATAATTTTATTATTAACAATACCGTCCACTTGTGGACGGTTTTTATAATATATAATTTTATTATTAAAAATACTGTCCACTTTTGGACGGTTTTGTCTCCATTAAAGAATAATTTTTTTATTAGAAAAAGCCGACCACTTTTGGTCGGTTTGTTCTTATTTATTTTGATAAAATCCACCACTTTAGGTCAGTTTTGTTAAAAAATATATATATAGAATTATTTTTTATATACATTATTATTTATTAACATAACAATAATATTAAATACGTTGTATTACGTACATATATAATTTTTGAGTAATTTAATTAATCAAGTTCTATATATTAATGGTTCGTCATCTTGAATATATGTCTCGTCTAGTAATGTACGTATTCAAAAGCTAATTAACCGATTGATAATGATACAAGTAGTATGGAATACGTTGTATTACGTACATATATATGAGGTAATATACGATCGTTGAGAAATGTAATTAACCAAGTCATATATATATTAATGGTCCATCGTCTTGAATATATATATATATATATGTCTCGTCTAGCTAGATGTATGTACGTATATAGTAAGTATTGATCAAAATTATACCGATCGATAATCCATATCCAAGTAGTATGAAATATGTACGTTGTATTACGTACATATGAGTTAACATACGATCATTGAGAAATGTAATTAACCAAGTCCTATATATATATATATATAATATATATAATGGTCCATCGTCTTGAATATATGTCTCGTCTAGTGATGTACATATATATATATAGTACGTATTCAAAAGCTAATTAACCGATCGATAATTCATATCCAAGTACGTAGTATGGAATACGTTGTATATTACGTACATATGAGTTAATATACGATCATTGAGAAATGTAATTAACCAAGTCTTATATATTATAATGGTCCATCGGTTGAATATATGTCTCGTCTAGTGATGTACGTATATATATAGTACGTATTCAAAAGCTAATTAACCGACCGATAATCCATAACCAAGTACGTAGTATGGAATACGTTGTATATTACGTACATATGAGTTAATATACGATCATTAAGAAATATAATTAACCAAGTCCTATATATTATAATGGTCCATCGATTGAATATATGTCTCGTCTAGTGATGTACATATATATAGTACGTATTCAAAAGCTAATTAACTAAACGATCGATAATCCATCCAAGTAGTATGGAATACATTGTATAGTAACATACTCATTGAGTAATATAACGAATCAATAATGTATCTGAGTTTATGAAATATGTTGATGATTAAATAATTTTTCTTAATTATTTTTAATTTCTTTTAATAAAACCGACCTCAAATGATCGGTTTTGTCAAAAAAACTTTTTTAAAAATTTATTTTTTAATAAACCCAACCAGAGTTGGATGGAAAGGCAACCGCTTTATTACAAGAGAGGTTGCAAGATGACCGGGGTGGATGGGAAGGCAGCCGCTTTCCACCGCAAAGTTCGAGAGTTTAGCTGGGAGTCCTTGCTAGTAGCTCCTCCTCCCGCACAGACGGGATGCGTACGGGAGTTCTATGCCATACTGTAATGACCGAGTCCGTCATTACGGGTAGTTCAATCGTGCCAAATTCTAAAGTTAGAAAACTTCGGGTTTGGGAGTTTGAAATTCTGGGCAAAGCTAGCCTCGGCCAGTTTTGGAGCGAGGTGTAGTCTAGGGAAATCGAGGTAAGTATTAAGATAGTTGTCTTGGTTTGAGCTAGTTTTTCACGTAGCCAAGACATAAAGGAGTCCGGGGGACTTTTTGGAATCAAACTAGGGTAAGTAGAACTCTCAGAATTGCGTTTGACGTGAAATGGTTGTTTCGGATCGTCGGGTAAAACAAATGTGTTGTACAATGGGCAAATTTTGGAGATTTCAGGACATTTTGTCTGTGACGAGCTCAACGGCTCCGCCGTAGCGACTCTGCTATAGTGGTGGAAAATACCGCTATAGCGGTGGTCAAGGCGGTCAATGCCGCTTAAGACCGCTATAGCGAAAGCCGTCCTCTATAGCGGGACCGCTATAGAGGAATGGGGACCGTTATAGCGGGCCGATAGGTTTTTAATGTAGAAACTTTCCCAAAACAGTTCAGTTTTCTACAATTCGTTTGGGTGAAGAACTAGGGCGATTTCAGGCGTTTTCCCTCCGTTCTTCATCGTTTTTCTTCCCTGAGGTAAGGTTTTTACTCCCCAAACTTTGTACTACTTTTTCTATGCGGTAGAATTGCTAGGAGGGAACTTGGGGGGAGGTTGGAATAACCTAGGAAGGGTGGAATCCGGGGAAGAAAGGGGATTCTAAACATGAAAGTTCTTGGGTATTGTTAAAAGTGAAATATAATGATCATATGTGGTTAAATTCTGTATTTTTATCCATAAAAATGATAGAACTAGGAAAATTAACGGTGGGGAAGCCCGGGAAAAGGGTGGAATGATCATGTGTGGCCTGGGGTTCTGGAATTTGGTGTAATCCGGGTAATGTGCAGGCCTTGTTTGTTAATTTCATGTACTTGTATGTTATTTTGGACCAAGAACGAGAAAGAAATCCGGAACACGGGAAAGCTCGGGTTGAGTAGAGCTTGGATCATTTCGAGATAGATGATGGCTTACGAATTTCTGTGAATGTTGTATGTTTTGTACTCTTATCTAAGTGTTTGTATGAATTACATGACTTAGAAGAATTGTGTAGAATGTCTAGAGGTCATGTTTTACAGTCTGTAGATCCCCAGAAAATTGAAGCAGTCAAGAGTGAGGTCCGGCCTAGCTCTGTGACTGAGGTGAGGAGTTTTGTTGGACTCGCAGGGTACTAACGGAGGTTTGTTAAGGATTTTGCGTCTATTGCTACTCACCTGACCAGGATGACACAGAAAGATGTACCATTCGTGTGGTCCAACAAGTGCGAGGAGAGCTTCCAAAGGCTCAAGACACTTTTGACCACGGCTCCTATATTGTCCTTACCGGTTGAAGGCGAAGACTTTATTGTTTACTGTGATGCTTCATATTCTGGTTTGGGTACTGTGTTGATGCAGGATAGGAATGTGATAGCCTATGCATCCAGGTAGTTGAAGGTGCATGATCGAAACTACCCAACTCATGACCTAAAGTTGGCAGCGGTGGTTTTTGCACTAAAGATTTGGAGACACTACCTTTATGGTATCAAGTGCGAGGTATTCACAGATCATCGCAGTCTACAACATGTATTCACGCAAAAGGATTTGAATTTGAGGCAGAGAGGTGTATGGAGCTATTGAAGGACTATGATGTGACCATTCAGTACCATCCGGGTAAGGCTAATGTGGTGGCAGACGCATTGAGCCGGAAAACAGTTAGCATGGGTAGCTTGGCTTGTTTGGGGGTGTCCAAACGACCACTAGCAAAGGAAATTCGGGACTTAAACTATTCTCAAGACAATAGTTAAACTATTCTCAAGACAATTCCTGGCATCGAACGTATCACAATCAGGCATAACACACTATCAATTACAAAGAATTACAACAACAATTATTTTTCGATAATACCTTCCCGCCATTACACTAATGACTCTTTTGTTCCCATGGTTTCCAACCAAGTCCCGACTGTCCTGAAACTGAAGTTTCCCTACAGTCACAGTTCTCAATACCTTATCATCTTAACCAATGATAAGCCCTTTTCAACATGCAATACTACTCTTTTAAATCAAAACATTTAACAGCCTACCACAGCCTTAGGTACACAAAGTTTTCCACTAACTGACCCTCTGCAAACTCTAAATGCACGGCAGATGACAATTCACATCAAGGTAACCAACTACACAAAATTTCAAGTAGGTTCTACAACTCCGCAATACACAACATTTCACTTCAGGTCACAGCAAGAATCAAGTCATATAAATTCACCTTCTATTCGTCCCATGGATGGCCATTATCCGATCATCCATGTCTTACCGCAGCCTCTCAGGCCAGATACCAATTAGAATCTTCCCGGTTGCAATTTCTCTTGCTTGTCTTATCGCAATCGGAGTACAAGGACCTCCTTTACTTTGATGAGATACCAATTGGAATTGAGAGATACCAATTGGACTCAACTCATACAAGCAAGTAAACAATCGCACGAAAGAATGAAAGAAGGGAGATGTTTCCTAGAATGCTTCATAGCTTCCCAAAGATTAGATGTGGACGTCAATACACCAATATGTAGGACTCTATTCGACACTTTGCTCTTGTACTGGGAGACCGGTAACCTAGGCTCTGATACCATCTATCACGACCCAACCCACCAGACCGTGTGGGCACCTACTCTAACCACCTAGATAGACTAACCCTCACCAGCCGTCCAACAGGTGACATGCGGAAAAAGGAAAGCAGCAAAATAACCTTCCTTTTATTATGAAAACCTTGTTATTACAACAATTGAAAACAGAAAAACATTTTTGAAATGTAAATTACCCTCCCTAGGACCTAGTCTAAACAGGTACAAGAGCTACTACAAGATTTATTCAAGGAGTAAAAGTAAATGAGACACAACTTCCGTCATGGAGGAAGGACAGAAGCTGCTGCAGATAACCATCGCCGTGTACCTATGAAACATCACCAGCCCTGCAACCAGACTATACCAAAAAAGTATAGCAAGAGTAGAGTCAGTACAACCACATGTACTGGTAGGCATCATCGGTCGACCCGAATCCACTCCTACCATCATATAAGAAGAATAGGGGAAAACGTGAAAATAAACAATATAACTCCATCCTTCACCCCTTTCCCTTACCGAACCCGATCTCAACCGATCATCTACTCGTACCCCTTACCTCAACCATTTCTATTCCTTCCACTGCCGACTCCTTCTCTCTCAGGTCTTCTGAGTCACGCTAAGCTTAAACTTTCCAAGTCACACTAACCTTAGACTTTCCATGTCTCACTAACCTTAGACTTTCCAAGTCACACAACCTTAGACTTCCCAAGTCACACAACTTCCCAAGTCACACAACCTTAGACTTCCCAGGTCGCACTAACCTTAGACTTTCCAGGCATTTCCCTAGTTTATCCACCACATGTAAACCACATTTATAACTATGATAAACAATCAACTACATAACCAACAACAACCCTTGTCGTATAGCCCGGACCCACCCTAGGATCCCCTCTAAACAATACCTAAGTGTTAAACAGATAACCCGGCCTAATCTAAGACCAACTCAGCAGATATAACAGGATTCCTGATTACTCAAGGACCACCAACCAATATCACAATTCATTCAAACAGCCCTGTCCACTTAGGAACCAATAACAGTCAATGCAATGCAGCAATATCAATGCAATGATGCACTAAAATAAACCCATACCAGGCGTGGTACTCGAGCCAACCGTTAGTATTCTGTACTAGGCGTGGTACCCTAACCGACCATTTGTTATACCCATACTAGGCGTGGTACCCGTGCCAACCGTTAATATACCCGAGCTAACCAAATATCAATAATCCACAGTCAAATAACGAACAAACAACTTGTAAACCAACAAGCAATACACCGTTTAATTCACAGACTGTAAAACAGGACCCTTAGATATTCTACATAGTTCCTCTAAGAAAGGCAATTCATACAAACACTTAGATAAGAGTACAAAATATACAACATTCACAGAAATTATAAGCCATCACCCACCCTCTCTCTCGGGTATATAACTTAATCTCGACCTCCGTCCAAAGTCTAAACACACTCACCCTTTATTTACATATAAAGAATGGTTTCCCCTTTTTAGCATAATTTAACAACCCCATTGATTTTAGAACGTACATAGATAATAACAACACGAGTTACCACCCTTTAGCCCTTAGCAAAACAACGAATACTTATCATGCCTTCCGCATTCCAAAACCCCACCTAGGAGTTTTCCATTTTCATACCCTTTTAGTTGTCCTTTCAATCCCCGGTTCCCCGAACCTTCCTTACAACCCAGTCCCTGAGTCCTATCATTTTAGCATGCCAAGAAAACATAAATAGCCCAAAATAACTACACTCAATCCATAGTTCGATCCAACCAATCCTTAGCTCACTCATAACTAATACCAAATCCACCAGACTCAGTGCCCGGAGGCCTAAAATATAAAATCTCCATTCCGCTATATGATGAATAAAAAAATGTAAACAGGTCTAACTACTCATGTAAACCTAGCCTACCTGGATGCCAAGCAGCTGCAACTGTGTATTTCTGGCTTCGTGAAGGCGTAACCAGCTGAACAATAGCCCTAGTATCCATTGTTCCATGTCTCTCCAGCCATGACCCCTCCTCCTCATGATTTCCTAGCCTTGGAGTAGCATGCGAGGGTTTTTGGAGAAACCCTCGTATATTTTCCACTTGAGAAGGAGAGCATATTTTACTAAATCCCGTTCTGAGGCTTCTGCCTCCCGCCACTCCACTATGGCGGTTAACCCTCCACTATGATGGTCCCGCTATAGTGGAATAATTACCACTATAGAAAAGTGATGTCAGCCTAGATTATTTAAAAAAAATCAGAAATTTCCACTGTGAAATGGTACTTAAACAAACGTACTTTAAATTTGTTGCCCCAAATAATTTGATTTCGTGATTCTTAAAGTAACGATGAGTCTCGTCGTTACAACAGATACAGATTTACCCATCATTCATCCCCGAACGATCTTGGAATAAAACAAGACGAGTGAGACTGGCCCATGACTTTTACTATCCCAATCGATCGCGTAACTTACAGACCTATGCTAATTACCGACCCTCCCTCGATTAGTCACACCGATTTAGAGAAGATTAGAAGATCCCACTCCCTCGGAGAAAAAAAATTTCCTTCTGGATAATTACACGTGACCTCCCCGAGTACCCAAGAAAATCTGGGACCTCGTGTCATATTAGGACGGACGAATTTGAAAAGACCCGGGAGAACCTTTCATTACCAAAACTGGTTTTCCATCCGCTATAGCAAACAATATACCGCTATAGGGGTTCCTCTATAGCGGTTCCGCTATAGAGGACAGCCGACTGCTATAGTGGTTGACAGTAGAATGAAATAGAGGAAAAATGGACTTCGCCTCCTATTATCCCCACATTCCCTTCAAAAAAATACTACATTCTCTCCCGATCACTTCGCTTTCAACGTCAAAAATTTCAGGTAAGACTCGTTTCTACTTAATTCTTTACTTCCTTGCACGAATTTAGACATGATTATGGTAGAAAACTAGGAACCTTGGTGTATATTGAAGTGGGTTTTCAAACTTAGAACTTTTGGTTGGATTTTGTTGAATTCCCGAAGCATGGATGTTTCCCTTATGTTTATAATGCCTCCCAGGCATTTTGGGCGTAAGGGTTACGCTATTATTGGCCAAAAATGAGCCAAAACACGGGTGGAATGTAAAGGGTTATTCTTGAACAAAAGTGGTGATTTGGATGATTTATAGGCGTTATAATGCCCAAATTTTCGTAGAAAATAAAAATGGGGGACTTTGGGTAGGTAGATCTGAACTTGGGGTGTCAAAAACAGAATTTTGGACCAAGGGGTGCCATTGTTGCACCCCTTGAAGCTTCGGGGATGATGAATACCGCTATGGTGGTTGGGCTCCGCTATAGCGGTTCTGCTACAGTGGATATTTTTCTGTTATGGCAGTTCCTCTATGGCGGATGATCATCCGCTATAGCGGAAGGCCGCGAACCAGTAGCTTCCCAAGCTGACACTTAGAAAAAAATTCCCCATTTTTCTAAATCCCTTGTGCCTTATCGAGTTCTAATCCAGTTTTCCTTGCTACATTACAGGTTATACTTCCAATGGCTGGAGGACGACAATTGTCCGTGTACGATTATAACTGTTTTCCCAATGAAGCTAGTCGGGAGCGGTTCCGGGATTACCAGAGACTGGGCATTTGTTACGAGAGAGTTTGCAAGATGACCAGGATGGATGGGAAGGCAACCGCTTTCCACCACAAAGTTCGAGAGTTTAGCTGGGAGTCTTTGCTAGTAGATCCTCCTTCTGCACAGATGGGTTGGGTACGGGAGTTCTATGCCATACTCCCTACAGTCTGTTGGGATGAGCCCAACCCCACCATCCGCATCCGAGGAATGGATGTTCCAGTGGATGCTCAGACTGTCAATAAGGTGCTTGGAGTGCCTCACATCTCCAATGAGGCCTACGAGGCTAATTTCTAGCTCGGGGACATGACTTGGTTGAGGGACACTCTGGTGGATGAGATGTGCAGGGATAAGGTCTACTGGGTCAGCCCCGAGGGCATCATCAGTACTTACTTTTCTGCGGAGGCTAGGATGTGGCTCAACTTGGTACCTCGGAGGATCCGCCCATCGGGTAACAATACCGACGTGACCTATGCTCGGGCTCTGGTGATTGTTTGTGCCATGCAAGGCATTATCATGAATGTGGGGGAGCAAATCATCTCCGAGTGGAAGGAATTCTACCGGGGTCACAGGAAGGGACTTTATCTTCCGGGTTTGGTGTCTGAGTTATGAAGGCAAGTTGGAGTGCCTGACGACCATACAGACTTAGAGGTGGCTATGGACGACCCTTTGACCCTGTCCAGGTGAAGGTGGTCTCCAAGAAGAAGAGGAATATGGATGAAGCCGGGAGTAGTCAGCCGGTTGAGGAGGCCGACAACGATGATGATGATGATGATGCCCCTGCCCCTTCCCAGCCCTAGCCCGCGGTCACCAGCACCCAGCTAGAGGAGAACTTGGTTGCTGTCAGGAGGTTCATGGAAGGCACTGTTGCTGCTGAAGGTGCATCCCCGCCCCCACTGCTCAGGACTTTGCTGCGCTCCGAAGGGAGTTAGAAGAGGAGAAGAAGAAGAGGCGCTTCCAAGACCGTATGTTTGCCCGGATGCGGAAGACCATCAAGGTTATGTTCTCAGGTGTTGCCCCGGGTCAAGAGCTGCCCATACTCGAGCCTGAGGATAGGCATGAGTTTCCATTCCTGAGCAATGATGAGGCTTAGGACCTCCCCCTCCCCCTTTTATTAGATACTCATTGCTTTCAGTTGCCCCCGTTTGGGGATTGTTAGAAAATGTTTCCCCTTTCCCTTTTCCCCTTTTATTATCGCACATGGATGCTTGTTTTAGACAATTTTCATTATATGCTCACTATGTTAGTTATAGCACGCTTTTCTTGATTTACACCGTGATTCGTAACTTAATACTTGTTTTTATATTAACCCCAGGAAGGAATGAAAATAGGGGAAAACAGAGCAGGCTTTCTGCCTTACGTATCTCTGCTATGGCGGATGCCACTCCGCTATAGCGGGAGCGCCGTAGCGGTGCCATCCGCTATGGCAGTCCCGACAGTAAACATTACAGAAATTTGATTTTAAGCTAAATGCACTCATCTCCCTTCCCGGTTACCACTATCCAAACATGTAAGTCCCGTCATGGTCTTAAACCACACTCAAGACCATTCCTGGCATCGAAAGTATCACAATTAGGCATAACACACTATCAATTACAAAGAATCACAACAACAATTATTTTCCGACAATACCTTCCCGCCATTACACTAATGACTCTTTTGTTCCCATGGTTCCTAACAAAGTCCCGACTGTCACAGTTCCCAGTCCCTTATCATCTTAACCAATGATAATCCCTTTTCAACATGCAGTACTACTCTTTTAAATCAAAACATTTAATAGCCTACCAAAGCCTTAGGTACACAAAGTTTTCCACTTACTGACCATCTGCAGACTCTACATGAACGACAGATGATAATTCACATCAAGGTAACCAACTACACAAAATTTCAAGTAGGTTCTACAACTCAGCAATACACAACATTTCACTTCAGGTCATAGCAAGAATCAAGTCACATAAATTCACCTTCTATTTGTCCCATGGATGGCCATTAGCCGATCATCCATGTCTTACCGCAGCCTCTCAGGCCAGATACCAATTGGAACCTTTCCGGTTCCAATTTCTCTTGCTTGTCTTATCACAACCGGAGTACAAGGACCTCTTTTACTTTATTGAGATACCAATTGGAATCGAGAGATACCAATTGAAATAAACTCATATAAGCAAGTAAAGAACCACAGAAAAAAATAAAAGAAGGGAGATGTTTCCTAGAATGCTTCATAGCTTCCCAAAGATTAGATGTAGACGTCAACACACCAATTTGTAGGACTCTATTCAACACTTTGCTCTTGTACTGGGAGACCGGTAACCTAGGCTCTGATACCATCTGCCATGACCCAACCCACTGGGTCGTGCGGGTGCCTACTCTAACCACCTAGATAAACGAACCCTCACCACCCGTCCAACAGGTGACATGTGGAAAAAGGAAAGTAGCAAAATAACCTTCCTTTTATTATGAAAACCTTATTATTACAACATTTGAAAACAGAAAAATAGTTCTAAAATGTAAATTACCCTCCCTAGGACCTAGTTTAAATAGGTACAAGAGCTACTACAAGATTTATACAAGGAGAAAAAGTAAATGAGACACAACTTCCATCATGGAAGAAGGACAGAAGTTGTTGCAGATCACCATCGCCATGTACCTATGAAATATCATCAGCCCTGCAACCAGACTATACCAAAAAGGTATAGTAAGAGTAGAGTCAGTACAACCACATGTACTGGTAGGCATCATCGGTCGACCCGAATCTACTCCTACCCTGTTATAAGAAGAATAAGGAAAATAATGAAAATAAACAATATAACTCCATCCTTCACCCCTTTCCCTTACCGGACCCGATCTCAACCGATCGTCTACTCGTACCCCTTACCTCAACCCTTTCTATTCCTTCCACTGCCGACTCCCTCTCTCTGAGGTCTTCTGAGTCACGCTAAGCTTAAACTTCCCAAGTCACACTAACCTTAGACTTCCCAGGTCGCACTAACCTTAGACTTCCCAAGTCACACAATCTTAGACTTCCTAGGTCGCACTAACCTTAGACTTCCCAGGCATTCCCCTAGTTTATCCACCACATGTAAACCACCTTTATAACTATGATCAACAACTACATAACCAACAACAACCCTTGTCATATAGCCCGGACCCACCCTAGGATCCCCTGTAAATAACACCTAAGTGTTAAACAGACAACCCGGCCTAATCCAAGACCAACTCAGTAGATATAACAGGATTCCCGGTCACTCAAGGACCACCAACCAATATCACAATTCAATAAAATAGCCCAATCCACTCATGGAACCAATAACAGTCAATGTAATACAACAATATTAATGCAATGAGGCTTTAAAATAAATCCGTATCAGGTATGGTACCCGAGCCAACCGTTAGTATTTCGTACTAGGCGTGGTACCCGAGCCAACCATTTGTTATACCCGTACCAGGCGTGATACCCGTGCCAACCGTTAGTATACCCGTACCAGGCGTGGTACTCGAGCCAACCGAATGTTGACAATCCACAGTCAATTAATGAACAAACAACTTGTAAACCAATAAGCAACACACCGTTCAATTCACAGACTGTAAAACAGAGTAAAACAGGACCCTTAGACATTCTACACAATTCCTCTAAGAAATGCAATTCATAAAAACACTTAGATAAGAGTAAAAAATATACAATATTCATAGGAATCATAAGCCATCACACACCCTCTCTCTTGGGTATATAACTTAATCTCAACCTCCGTCCGAAGTCTAAACATACTCACCCTTTATTTACATATAAAGAATGGTTTCCCCTTTTTAGCATAATTTAACAACCCCATTGATTTTGGAACGTACATAGATAATAACAATACGAGTTACCACCCTTTATCCCTTAGCAAAACAACGACTACTTATCATGCCTTCCGCATTCCAAAACCCCACCTAGGAGTTTCTCATTTTCATACCCTTTTAGTTGTCCTTGCAATTTCCGGTTCTCCGAACCTTCTGGACAATCCAGTCCCTGAGTCCTATCATTTTAGCATGCAAAGACAACATAAACAGCCTAAAATAACTACACTCAATCCATAGTTCAATCCAACCAATCCTTAGCTCACTCATAACTAATATCAAATCCATCAGACTCCATGTCCGGAGGCCTATAATATTAAATCTCCATTCCATTATACGATGAATAAAAAAAATATAAACAGGTCTGACTACTCGTGAAAACCTAGCCTACCTGTATGCGAAACAGCTGCAACCGTGCGTTTCTGGCTCCGTGAAGGCGTTCCCGGCTAAAAGATGGCCCAGGAATCCGTTGTTCTGTGTCCCTCCAGCCATGACCCCTCCTCCTCATGATTCCCTAGCCTTGGAGCAGCATGGGAGGGTTTTTGGAGAAACCCTCATATGTTTTCCACTTGAGGAGGAGAGCATCTTTTATTAAATCTCGTTTTGAGGCTTTTGCCTCCCGTCACTTCGCTATGGCGATTAACCCTCCGCTATGGCGGTTCCGCTATAGCAGAATAATTACCGCTATAGTGGAGTGACATCAGCCCAGATTATTTCAAAAAAAAATCAAAAATTTCCACTACGTCACCCTACTTAAACAAATGTACTTTAAATTAGTTTCCCCAAATAATTCGATTTTGCGATTCTTAAAGTAACGACGGGTCCGGTCGTTACAGTTTCAATTATGAACTAGTGACTTAAAATAGTGAAGTATATTAAGTTTAAATTGTGAACTAGCTAGTTACTTAAAATAGTGAAGTGTAGTAAGTTAAAATTGTGAACTAATGACTTAAAATAGTGAAGTGTAGTAAGTTAAAACTGTGAACTAGATAGTTACTTAAAATAGGAAAGTATAATGACTTGAAATTATGTACTAGTGACTTAAAATAGTGAAGTGTAGTAAGTTAAAATTGTGAACTGGTGACTTCAAATAGTGAAGTGTATTAAGTTTAAATTGTGAACTAGCTAGTGACTTAAAATAGTGAAGTGTAGTAAGTTAAAATTGTGAACTAGTGACTTAAAATAGTGAAGTGTATTAAGTTAAAATTGTGAACCAGCTAGTTACTTAAAATAGTGAAGTGTAGTAAGTTAAAATTGTGAACTAGTGACTTAAAATAGTGAAGTGTATTAAGTTTAAATTGTGAACTAGCAAGTTACTTAAAATAGTGAAGTATAATGACTTGAAATTATCAACTAGTGACTTGAAATAGCGAAGTGTAGTAAGTTAAAATTGTGAACTAGTGACTTAAAATAGTGAAGTGTAGTAAGTAGAAATTGTGCACTAGCTAGTTACTTAAAATAGTGAAGTATAATGACTTGAAATTATGAACTAGTGACTTAAAATAGTAAAGTGTAGTAAGTTAAAATTGAGAACTAATGACTTAAAATAGTAAAGTGTAGTAAGTAGAAATTGTGAACTAGCTAGTTACTTAAAATAGTGAAGTATAATGACTTGAAATTATGAACTAATGACTTAAAATAGTGAAGTGTATTAAGTTTCAATTGTGAACTAGTGACTTAAAATAGTGAAGTGTATTAACTTTAAATTGTGAACTAGAGACTTTTAATGAATAGAAAATTGTGAATGATATACTTAAAATAGTGAAGTATAGTGAATTGAAATTAATATTGCCCTTGCTTGTGTAGATGGAACCTGATCATAGTTGGATGTATGAATGATGTAATCTTGGTAGAATGGGTGTGAGGGAGGAATTTGCGGATGGTGTCACTCAATTTATAAACCATGCAAAGACACTTCCTTGCTTTTTAAATTGTGAAATATTTCTGTGTCCTTGAGTTGATTGTGATTGTACAAGCTATGAAACAAAACTGGTTGTTATGAGTCATCTTTATAGAGTTGGGTTTACTCCAAAGTATACAATTTGGACTAGTCATGGTGAAGTTGACAATAGGTTTAATAACTTTGTTGTTGGTGAAAGTAGTTGGTATGTGGAACCTAATAATGTTCAAGATTATAGGATGTCAGATATGGTTCAGATGCTTTTGAATTACATTCCAATCTTGATTTTGGAGAAAATGTAGAAGAAGCTCCTAATGAAGAAGCAAATAGTTTTTATGAACAATTGCATGATGATAGTCGTCCTTTCTATGAGGAGAGTTCACATTCTCAACTGTCTGTTGCAGTTAGATATTTAAGTATCAAATCTGATTGGAATGTTCCTCAAGGAGCAATGGACTCTATGGCAGACCTTGTTAAGGAATTAGTTGACTCCGATCAAGAGGTTTTTGATTCTTACTACAAAGCAAAGAGATTGGTATCTAAGGTTAGGACTCTTCTCGATCAGAATTGATTGTTGTGAAAATGGCTGCATGTTATACTTTAAGGAGGATGTCGATCTAGAGTTTTGTAAGTTCTATGAACACCCTCGTTAAAAGCGTGGTACTAGTGAAAATAAAATTGCTATTAAGGCAATGCATTATTTACCTCTTATACCAAGGTTGAAGAGGTTGTATGCGTCAAATAGTTTTGCTCCCCATATGAGAAGGCACCATAAAAATAGAAGACCACCTGATGTAATGTGTCATCCATCTGATGGAGAGGCTTGGAAGAATTTTGATAGAAAGTGTTCAGATTTTGCAGCTGAACCACGGAATATTAGGTTGGGTTTGTGTGCGGATGGTTTCAACCCTTTTTCTGTTAGAGCTATATCATATTCATGTTGGCCTGTGTTTATTACACCGTATAATCTTCCACCTGAGATGTGTATGACGAGTCTATATATATTTCTGAATTGTGTTATTTCTGACCCGCGTAATCTAAAAAGTCAGATTGATGTGTATCTACAATCTTTGATTGATGAGTTAAAACTGTTGTGGTCTGAGGGAGTTTAAACTTGGGACATTTCACTTAAATAAAATTTAAATTTGCGTACTTCTTTAATGTGGACTATTAATGATTTCTCTGCTTATGGAATGTTGTCTGGGTGGATGACAGCTGGAAAGTTAGCTTGTCCCTACTGCATGGAAAATACTAAATCTTTTCGATTAAAACATGATCGAAAAACTTCATGGTTTGATTGTCATCATAGATTCTTGACAGATAATCATGAGTTTAGAAGAATGAAGTATGAATTTACAAAGAATAAAACAGAACGGGATGGTCCACTTCAAACATTAATTGTTCATGATATTTGAGAGAGGGTTAAATATTTTCCAAATGTTACCGAGGAAAAAGTGTACAAATTTCATGAATATGGTGTTTCACATAATTGAACAAAGCAAAGCATATTCTGGGAGTTACTATATTGAAAGAATAATCTACTTATGCATAATCTTGATGTCATGCATATTGAAAAAAATTATTTTGATAACTTGTTCAACACTGTGATAGATGTGAATGACAATACAAAGGATAATGTTAAGGCTAGACTTGACTTACCAATTCACTGTAGATGGCCAGAGCTACATTTACAAAAGTCTGTCAATAACAATGTCTTTAAGCCCAAGGCCAGTTATACATTCACATTGGAACAAAAGTGAAAAATATATGAGTGGGTAGAAAGTTTGAAGATGCCAGATGGATATGCCTCCAATTTAGGGAAGAGGGTTGACATGGAGCATGGAATCTTACATGGGATGAAAAGTCATGACTGTCAAGTTTTCATGGAACAACTAATTCCAATTGCTTTTAGTGGATTTCCTAAAAACAATATAGAAACTGATGACAGAGATTAGTTTGTTCTTCAAAGAACTGTGTTCTAGCACTTTAAGAGTAGAAAATTTTATTCTGATGGCCGAAAATATTGTTGTTATCATCAATAAATTGAAGAAGATTCTTCCATCTGAATTCTTTGATGTGATAGAACATCTTCCCATTCACCTTGTCAATGAAGCCCTATTGAGAGGTCCAGTTCAAACTAGATGGATGTATCATTTTGAGCGGTAAGCAATGATAATAGACTAACGTATAACTATTTTTTATAAATTATATGGCTAACATTTAATTTGCAGAACCATTGGCAAAAGTAAAGGAGGTGTTAAGAACAAAAATAGGGTGGAAGGCTTTATAGTTGAAGCATACCTTGCTAGAGAAATAACTCACTTTTGTTCTTACTACTTTGATGATCAAGTGTCATATTTGAGAAACAGACCAAATTGACATCAAGATACTCAGAATGACCCTGCTCTAGATCAATTATCAATATTCAATCAACCAGGTAAGCGTGCAAAAAAGCTTAAACATCGCTTGCTTACCAAAAGGGAGAAAAATATTGCGGCGTTACATGTCTTGCTGAATTACCCCGAAGTTCAACCCTTTTTAGAGTAAGAAAATTAAATACTTACACAACATATTCAATTGTGATTATTTTAAGGAAACTAACGCCTCATTGTAAATGAACAGTTACTTTGTGAGCGAATTTGTCTAAGATCAAGTGAATCCATCATTTACATTATGGTATAGTAATTGGGTAAGTGTTATTATAATCACATAATAAAGTTAAAATCTTCACTCATCCTTTAACTAACATTGTATTTAACTTACAAACTATATATAGGTGCACCATTCGTCACATGCAGCCACATACTCTCAACTGTTGAAGGATATCTCTTATGGACCGATTGAAGTTCATGCAATGACTCAGTATA
The DNA here is from genome assembly GCA_003996215.1 of Jaltomata sinuosa. Lineage (NCBI taxonomy): Eukaryota > Viridiplantae > Streptophyta > Magnoliopsida > Solanales > Solanaceae > Jaltomata > Jaltomata sinuosa. The sequence continues at coordinate 234,891 of QJPP01006933.1, forward strand.
TTGTAAATGGGTTTAAATTTGCCATCGAGAAATACTCAAAGCATAAAAAAACTAACAATAGTGGTGTTTGGGTTAAAGGTGATGATGGAAACCAAAATGACAGTGTTGATTATTTTGGCGTCTTACAAGAGATTCTACAGTTGGAGTATTCTGGTTGGCCAATAAAAAGAATAGTACTTTTTCGATGCAAGTGATTTGTTCCAACACTAAACATAGGCACAAGAGAACTTAAGAAACATAACATCATTGAAGTTAAACTCACTAGATTGTTGAGAGCTTATGATCTTTTTATTATTGCCCAAAATGCTAAGCAAGTGTACTATGCTCCTTATCCGTTGTGTACAGACAAGTCTAATTGGTGGGTTGTTATCAAAACTAAGCCTATAGGGCGGGTGGAATTTGAGAATGTATTGGATGTTGCATATCAGAACGAAATAGAGAATGTTCACCAAGTTGTGGATGCTGATTTAGAAGATAATTTGAAGCATCCTGAATACATTTTAGAAGAAGTTAGTCCAAAAGAGATATAAATGTTAGCAAATATGGATGATGAGCAACCAACAGAAGAAGAGGCTGAATGGATAGACGATGAGAAAACTTTTGAAGAGGATGAATGGATAGACGATGAGGAAACTTCAGAAGAAGAGGATTAACAATATAATTAGTTTGTTGCATGTGTTCTTTATTTTTAATTATTGATGTTTGTATACTTTGTATTATTGTCTTAATTAATATTCATTACTACTATTTTTAGAAGCAAAGTGACTAATGTGGTGAATATTTTCTCGTATTTCTTTTCGTATAAATGATAATCTATATATATATATCTTCACAAATTATATTTTACCTTTTAATTAATGTAGATGGTAAGTGATCAGGAAAAGGGGAAAAAATTAAAGGTCTAAAAGACCAAAAGTAAAAGAAACCCTCCTAATCCTAGAAGGCCCACAGGAGTTCATATTCATGAGTCCCAGTCAGAGTCTAACTCACATAGGGCCCTACTTTCATATAGTAGGTCGTCTCAGCAGCCATAGAGTGTTCTTACACAGGTGGGTCCACTTCATCCACTTGATCCCTCTATTCAGATTCGATCAGCCCCCATAGTGGCACCTACGCAGGGCTACACCACCCTCGATGGTCATTATACACATATAGGTCCATCGTCTGTCATACCATCAGCTAGCAGCAGTAGGTCAGCTAGCACTACTGGATCAGTTGGGCTCTCCACTCTTTGTATCCGAGACGAAATCCCTACGCGTGCTAGTACTCCCCCTACAGGCTATTCAGGTGTACAGAGACCTCATCCAGGCGATAGAGACAATGCCCCGAGGGTCTTTATCGAGCCTGACGAAGACAAGTATAATTTTATTAACTATATATAATAATTAACTTTCTATATGTTAAATTTTTTAAGTTTTGATTTAACCTCTTAAATGTTTGATCTTGTATTGCAGGTACAATCCAGATAACAGAATTACAAAGATCATCTTCAAATGCATCTCCCGACACTATAAAGGTGTCTGGTCGTGTTGGGGCATGGAACCAAAATATGTCCAAGTGCAAATATTTAATGAATTTTGGGTAAAATTTTTATTAATTAACACACTTTACATTTAAAGATTGAATCTTATTAATGAATTTTTGTTGCTAAAATATTTCTGGTGGGCTCCCGAGAATGAACAATGCATCTCTGATAATTTTTATCTCAGAGTTGCTAGTAGACTACATGGCTTACTTTATGATGCTCGGACGAAGCTTAAAAAGCCTATATGGGTGTTGGCACCTCTTTGGAGTGGCTTATTAAATTACTGGCTAACTGATCCGACGTTTCTGAAGAGGAGCGAGTTTGGAAAGAAAGCCAGAGCGTCTAAGAAGGGAGGTTGTTTACATACTGGTGGAGCTATCGGCCGGGTTGCTAGCCGGAGGAAAATGGTACGTATTTTTTCATAATTCAATAGCTCTTTTTTCTTTGCATTTTTTTTGAAAGTTCTCATTTTTAGATATTGATGATTTTATAATATGCAGGAAAAAGAGTTGGGTAGAACACTAACTCAGGAGGAGTATTTTAAGCACTTTTACATAAATAAGAATAAGAAGAACCCAACGGATGAAGATTGTTGGGTTGAGGAACGTGCAAAAGAGACACATGTAAGAACTTCATTCAAACTTATAATTTTTTTTAACAATTAATGTTATTTACTTGCATCTTTTCATATTAAGTTTGAATAGTTTGATATATTTTCGTTATTAATTACTTGCCTCAATTTAAATATAGGATAAGTATTTGCAAAAGGTTGATGAATACAGTAGTACTCGACCTCCTGAAAGTCAGGACACCCCACTTTCACAAGAAGAAGTTGAGAAGCTTTGGAAAGAGAGTGCAGGTGACCCGGTTAGAGGTTCAGTCTACGATTTTCCTAGAAAGGTCTCCGACAAATCAAAGTCTTATTTGCACTGTGGATCCTCCTCCTTTAGCGTAGATGATAGAGATGATATGCGGGCTACGATAGCTGCTATGAGTATAGAGCTTGTTGCCAATGCCGAGAGGGAGAGGTTGAGGGATGCTGCTATTGCCGAGAAGGATGTTGCTATTGCCGAGAGGGATAGGTTGAGGGACGAGAAGTTACAGTCGCTTCAGTCCCAGCTAGATCGACTCTTACAGTCTGGGATTCTTATCCCTCCGTGTCCCAATGATGCACGACGACGTGCAGCAGGTCGAGGCCCACTTGATAAGTCCACTACAGAGGATGAGGAGGAGGACGATGAGGAGTGATTAGACTTGTTTATATTTTAAGACTATTTCATATTTAGACATGTTATGTATGAATGTTTCTTTATGTTTATCTTTAGACGTATTTTGATGGTGTTCTGATCGTATTTTAGATTGATTTGAATGGATTTTACTTTGATTTGAAATTGTGTAGCGTAAATATCATTATGATGTGTTGGCAGCTCTTTGAGCTGCTTTGGGTTGATATTTTCGTGGATTTTGAGCAGGTGAAATAAAAAAATGCAGTTTTATGCTGCTATTTATTTTCAAGAAAACCGACCACAAGAGGTCGGTATGTTATGGTAAAATTACCAGAAAAACCGACCTCTTGTGGGCGATTTTGGTAAAATTACCAGAAAAATCGTCCACAAATGGTCAGCTTTTTTAATAGTTATTTTTATATATTTTATTAAAATCGACTAAAGTTGGTCGGTTTTGATTAAAAAAAATTAATAAATTTTAATAAAACCGACCAAATATGGACGGTTTTTTTAATTTTCTTTTTAAATTAATTTTAATAAAACCGTCCTCAAGTCGAGTTTCAAAGACCTTTTATTTCACTTAAATTTCCTTGTCTAGTGGCTCCTTCTACTTATTACTTTCTATGATTCATTTTAATTGTCATGCTTACTAAAAATAATTGATTCACAATAATTATTATTTTAAAAAATTAAGCTATGATTATGTTTTTTTTTCATTTTACCCTTAATATAACTAATTATTCTGTAAAGTAATGAACATCGATTACTTAGCATAGAAAATCTAAAAGTGGTACCTACACATAATGTTATGATTATTTCGATTAGCTCAACCCTGTTCTTATAAACATTTTGCTACATAATGTATTAAGATATAAATAAGGGTATAATAGTAAACACAAAACTCTTTTTATTAAAATTTCCTCCGTACATTTTTATCTTCGATATACTAAAATAAATTTTTACTTTTACTTGTTACTTTAGCTTATCAAGAGAAGGATAAAAAAAATTTATTTTACTCTTAGCATTAATTGTTCATTCCAAATCATTGCTCAAATCCATTAAAACTATACACTAATTAATATGGGTATCACTATAAAATATGAACTTTATTTATTATCCTTAAAGGACGTGCAAAATCTATTGTGGATAAATAAAAGTGAACGGAGGGTATAGTTTCTTAAGGGATGTGCAAAACAAAAATATAACAATTAAAATAGACCGGAGGGAATATTTACTACAGTTAATTATTAGGCATAATGCATAAACAGACACTCAAATTTGACCTCACCTAGCAAGTAAGCACTCCAATTTTGAGAGTGCACATCTAAACACCTTAACTTGGTCTCAATTGACAACTAAATAGTCCAACTCGTCCTCATTGTGTCTCGTGGACACCAATGCTGATGTGGCACATAAATATTGTAGGTGTCAATTAGATGATCATTTTGTAAGTTAAAGTGTTCAACTGGCACAATAAAGACGAATTAAGATGCCTAAATATTTATACTCAAAACTGAAATATTTAATTATCAGTTGAAACCAGGTTGAAATATATCGATCTATGTATTATGCATAATTATTAGGTGCACCACGAATGCGGGAAGAAAGGAGATGCTTTTACTTGAGACCACCATCTAATTCTATCTTTTAACTCAACTAATTAATAATAAAAATACAAACATTAGAATGATTAATTTACAGCAATAAACTGGAAAATTCAAATCATGATCACCACACTTTACGTAAGGATCTATGTTTTAAAACAAATGTCACAATGTATAACAGTATGAGTTATTATTTATACAAGAATAACATGCACTCGCTCACTGACAACGGGAGAAAAGTGAATACCAAAAATAAAATTCTAGTCCCGCATTTTTCTATAGCCAAGCAAATCATAAGTAGTACTATTCCATACTGCTAGTGTAATATTTGTGTCTCGTGAAGGACACAAGGAAAAAAAATCTGCAATAACACCCACATATACATGGGTCGATGACAGTGGCAGATCTAAAATTTGAATATGGATTTCAGATAGTAGAACGACGACCTCAAATATTAGTAATTGAGTTCTAAATTTAACTTTAGTACATATTTAATAAATTTTCCAATGCATGTACATGATTTGAGTCAAAAACTATATTGAGTTTTGCCGAACACTTATACTGAAATTCAGGGGTAGATAACTTTAACCCAAATCATGTATTCATTTTAAAAATTCATTTAATATAAAAAGTTATAAATTTAGAACTCATTATTAGTTAGTTATAAAGAGTTAAAATTCAGAAGTCATAAATTTCAAATCTTGAATTTGTGGCTGGTTGAAATTGTGTATGAATCCACATATATCCAAGCTACAACTTAATGTTAGAGTGACAAGATTGGTTGGGGATAGTTGCCGTGCGGATATCCAAGGAGAGATCGCATTTGGAGGAAATTTTGACCTTGACTTTAAACAATACATTTAGTTTTACTTTACCCTTCAGTTTCACGTAAACAGTTAACTCCAACATCCCCTTTTCAACAACGTCCGAAAACAAATTGGGATTCGACGACAGCTGATCCGCCATTATTATCAGCGTGAAGTTCATAGTCGTCGTGGTCTGTGACCCGATCTTCCCCGCCGGGATGTGTACGTCTCCGACTCGTTTGCCTCCGTACTCGATATAAGGGTTGATGTCTTCGTATTGAAGACTGACCCTGTTGGCAAAAACGGACATATAGAGTGTTAAAAGTTGGTTCAATTGAATCTCTTATTTTCACATCATATGTATTAAAGTATGAGTTTAAGTTCTATATATTAATTGTGTAAAAAGTATTCACACAATCAGATCATAATATATGTAATTACATGTAAATTCTGATACGCCTTAATTGGTAATCTAGTGATATATGGTAATTGACATGCTATCATTTATCTGAGTATGTTATATATGTGGGGTAGCTCACACTTTTTCATCCTTGAAATATCAACAAATTCCACTTAATGCTTACGATATCTAATAAAGCAAATTTAATGTTCAATTAATTGAAATCTAAATTTCAATCCTTCTGCTTGTTAGTTTCATAGATTTAACATAATATAAATTTCTGAAAGATTTAATTAATCATGTATTATGCTCAATTGGATTACTCCATATTTCGTGGATATATATAGTTCGAAAAATAATTTAGATACAATAATTTTTTTATATAAAGGGATCAAAAATATATATTTTGATTAATTTAATACAACATATACATATTTAACTTTACATCACCAGAACCAAATTCAAAACTTATTTATTAATAATAATTAAGGGTTCAAAAAGTGAAATAAGTACTATAATACTATAAATATAAGCTTAAAACTCAAAAATTTCCGAACTCATTAAATTTAAATCATGAATCCGTCTCTACCTGTTAGGGTTCTTAACGGAGAGGGTGCCATTCATGGTGATGTTGAGGAAGACCTTGAGCCTGGCCGTGTCAACGGACACGGCCAGGTCCTGGATAGCCATGGAATCGAACGTTATGACAGGGTCCTTGGGCCTAAAAACAGTGAAATTCAAGATAGTATAGGTTATAGAGACAAGTATATAGGCACATAGAACCATCATGCATATTTTCCTTCTTCTTTTGTGCCTTCGAGCGTACTTACAATCCGCAACGTTATATGATCTGCTGCTGCTCTCTACTGGATTTGATGATTCCACTTCTATTTCTAAAATTCTACTAGTTTGTTCTGTCATTTTGGATGTGCATATATGGATGAGATGATTGCTGGGGCAGTATGTATTAGTGCTATTTATAACTTGAGGCTCTAGAAAAGTAGGCCAGAGTCTAGCTACTAATTACTCTCGTCTCAACTTATCCGTCGTGATTTCTAAAAATAGTTGTCTCAAATTATTTGTCATTTTAGAAGTTTTAAGATAAAATTAATTACTCCCTCCGGACCACTTTACTTGTCACATTTTTTGTTTACACGCCCCTTAAGAAAAATATTAAGTAGAAGGTAATTTGACTAAATTATCTTTATTTATTACTCACTCAATTTAATACTTTTTTTTCGTTTGCTATATTAATATATCTTCATATTTATGATTAAGGGTAAAATTGAAAACAAACAACTAATTATGTTTTGATTTTCTAAAATGACAAGTATTATGGACGGTCTGTTTTTATTAAGGATGACAAGTAAAGTGGTTTGGAGGAATATTTTTTTCTCATTTTATCCTAGTAGTAATTGTTTTTGAATGCTACAAATACTTCAGTTATGGAGTGATGACACATAAATAAAGTAAATATTCAATAAAGGGATATTATATCTTAAGATATAAATAAAGGTAAGATAGTCAAATTCTTTCTAATTAATATTTTCTTAAAGAGCGAGTAAAAGAGAAACACGAGGAATAATTTGAGACGGAGGGAGTATTAATTAATTATTCAGAGCTAAAATCAACGCGTACAAATTAATGCTTTCAGCTTTTTTATTAATGCTTCTTAATTTCATCCTCTTAACTTTTGTTGGACTTGCATTTTGGTCTTAATTAATTTGCTTTCTAGAATGTGTCACATTTCATTTGCAATTTTTTGGCTGGTCCTTACGACAATTGACAAAGACAAAGATGAAGAATTATAGTAGTAAAAATAATGGTACAGTGGAGAAGGTAATTAAAGGCGACGTTAGAACCAGAGGGATAGGCTCCTCTCCATTTTCCTTATTTTCATTTTTTTCAAGTTCCGAGAGACATGTGTCATAATTAAGAATTGAAGGTTGAGATTTAATTACCTAAATTAAGATCTTAATCACAATTAAAATAACAAATATTTTCTTCATTTAACCTAAAAAGATTTAACAATCTCACAATTCTAGCTAAAACATTATCTCATTTATAAATTAATTCTAAGATTTTCTCTCTTTTCCTATTTTATCACATTTTTTTTCTTCTCTTGAACAATTTTTTTTTATAACAGTTCTTCTTAATCTTTTACCCTACCAAACATGGAAGAAATAGAAATCTAAGTGGGTGTTTGGCATGAAAATAAAAAAAAAGAAATTATTTTATTTGAGATTTTTAAAATTAGAGTTGGAGTTGTGTTTAACCATAATTTTTGCAATAAATATTTAAAATTTAAATGTATTTTTAAGAGAACATAAAAATAATTTAAATATAAAATATAATCTAAATGGAGTTATTTTATGGGGAAAAAAATCAGAAAAAAGTGAAAAAATAGTATGACCAAAATGAATCAGCATATAACATTAAAAATCTATTAAAAAAAAATTAATATTTCTATAAAGAATAAAAACTCATATTTGTATTTATTCTTTTTAAAACAGACGTAAATAGTTGGGAAAATAGAAAAAAAATTAAATTATTTTATAAATGAGATAAGTAATGTTTTAGTTAGAATTGTGGAATTGTTAAATTTTTTAGAGTAAATAAAGGAAATATTTGTTATTTTAACTATGGTCAATCTTGATTTAGGTAATTAGATCTCAACCTTCAATTCTTAATTATACACATGTCTCTCATCTAAGTAGGAACTTGGGGAAAATGGAGAGGAGCCTCATTCGAACAGAAAATGTTGTCTTTGCTTCTTTTTTTAAGAAAATTTCACGGATGATAAGTTAACTATCACTTTTTTTCACAAAAGTAACTTAATTATATTTTCATACACAAAAATAATTAAATTTTGGGTAAACTAACACAAACATAACATGATCGGAATATGATAACTTTTCCGATGAACCCACTCTTTTTCACTCTTATTTTATTTTAAATCTAATAAATAAAATTTAAAAAATATCCAAACCGTCCAGCCCGACCCAAAACTCATTTCAAAAATATAAATATCTTTTTTAATTGCTAATGCCATAATCTTTCTTTTTCGCTATTTTTTTAACATGTTTGATCTGAAATAATACATGATAATTCTTTTAGTACCAAATTAATTGAAATTAACATTCGCATGCTATACATCTACTTTGAGCTACAATTTAGAAAAAGTTGCGATGATTATGACTAATAAACATGAAATTATTGGTTATTTCATTTTATAAATAGTAAACATGTCTGTTTCATAATTATCTTTTCTTTTCTTTGGAAATACTGATGTATTTCTTTGATCTTTTTAATATAGGATTTTTCAAATGGGTTTTTGATTGGGCAGGGTCGAGTTGAGTATTTTTTAAATTTTATTTATTAGATTTAAAATTTTAAAAAAAAAGTGAAAAAGAGTGGGTTCATCGGAAAAGTTCTCATATTTTGGCCATGTTATTTTTGTGTTAGTTTACCCAAAGTTTAGTTATTGTTATGTAAGAAAAGATAGTTAAATTACTTTTGTAAAGAAAAAGTAATAGTTAACTTACCACACGTGAAGTTTACCCAATAATTTTCCTAAAATATCTTTCTTGATGAAATTAGTTTTCATTGTTTGTAAATTTTGAGTCATGTTGACAATATGTTTTCAGCAGGAAATATACTTTTAACCAAAGGGGAAATAATAAATATACATTATATTGAATATGATGTGATATTTCTGTACGCTCTTCACACGTTTAGTCAATTAAACTAATTAAGTACTCTATGATATTATTAATAGAGTGGCTGGGTGTTAATCCAGTCGATTTTATTTATATAATATATATATATATATATATATATATATATATATAGGGGAGAAGTAACTACATGCTACTCCATCTAATATTGGTGCACTAGATCTATATGTGTGATGCTAACTAGTTTTTGTAAGGTGTAACTCTATGCCCTAGGGGATTCGGTAAAGCTAATTCTTTTTGCTCGACTGATTAATTAGTAGTGATATTTTTTCCTCACATCTTAGTGATGTTTTCTATGATTCCTTTCTTTCTCGCTTGATTAGTTAGTACTCTCTCGATCTCATTTTATGTGATCATGTTCAATTAGAGACGGGTTTTAAGAGAAAAAAAAGAACGTCTGAAACTTACGATTTTAGACATTGAGAAACATTATTGCAGCTATAAAGATTTTTCAAAATTATAACTTAAGCATATCATGAAATTTGTATGGCTTAAAAGCTCGTCATCAAGGATAAAAGAAAAAAAATTAAGTTAAATTATTGGCAAAATTTATAAGAAAATTATTTCTTTTTGAACAAATTAAAAATGAAATGAAATTATATAAACAGAAAAGAAGGGAATAATACAGAAAATGGATATTAGTGTTTTGTTGTTATCGTGCAAGAGGCGTACCCTTTAGAACCTTTGGATTGACTTTTGACTTTTGCCTTATAAGTCTTTTGCAATAGGTAGTTTTTTTGAAAGAACAGAAAATTGTTTATCTTTTTATTTCCTGGAAAAGAAAGTTACACGTACTTGGTTCTAGAATATTAAAGTTAAAATGTGAATTAATAGTAAATTTCTTCCATCCTTTTTTATACGCAATGTCTTTGTTGAGAACATTAATTTGAGGCTGGATGAATACAAGTTTGAATAATATGAACTTGCAGAGCACAGAATAAAGATGCTTATTTTATGTCACTTTATGATAATAACGAAGTTCTTGTGATTTCTGATACCACATTGTTTGTTTGTGCGATAATCAATAACCCAGAAGCGGGGGTGGAGCTAGGATAGAGCGTGCAGGTTCTCGGTCAAACTCAGTAGCTTTAGTTCAAACTTTATATTTTTCTTAAGAAATTTATTAAATATGTATAAATTATTTAGTTTAGAACCCATTAAATTAAAAAAAATTAGAATTCTGAAACCATAAACTTCAAATCTTAACCCCGTCTCTACGGCCAGAAGGATATTGAAAAGTTTACTTATTTGTTATGATGAGAAAAATACATCAAATCCCCCTAAACTTACTTTAGTACTCTAACTTTGCGAATAGTTCTTTACCCCTAGTCTAGTTTCAATTGAATTTAATACATCCTTATAAGTAGAGAACCACACGTGGTGGGAGGTGTTCTACACGCATTTTCACGTGTCAAATCTTTTTTCTTTTTCACTTTTTATCTTTTTTTTCTTCCACCATTCTTGAAACTTAGTGAGTAACTTGCATATGCTGCTATGTTCAAATGCAGCCATGGCAGTGTCACTCTTTTGCTTTGTTTAAATACAGCAAACTTGATCCCTCAATAACCCATTAGAATCGGAAAACCCATTACGGGTTTGCTTTGAAATTTCAGCTCTAAAGAACGAGGCATAAGAGAAATTGGGATTTTCTGTAAAGGGTGTCCTCTCTGCTTTGTACTGATTTCGCCATTGATGACAAAAAATCGAACTTCTCCACAAATTTCATACCCTTTTTATTTGCTATTAAAGATTCATATTTTCGACTGTCTATTCATACCTTTCTTACTTTGATAACGGAAATACAACAAACAAGAAGAAACGAAGGAAAAGATATGAGAATTAATAACTAGGAATTGAAATTATGGGCAACAAGGGGCTAAAACCCTCACCTCCCAATTGATTCCAACAACTAGATACTAATTCAACTCAACTAATCAAGGAAACTAAATGAAATCCACAAATGGGAGACCTTCGATTAATTAAGTAAAGAAGTTAAACTAACAATCAAGAGAGTCACCCTAATCACTCACTAATTCCTTAAGGGAATTACACTAAGCCTTACACTAGCAACTACAAGTTTAGAGTATCAATCTTCAATATGCAAAAACTGGTCTTCAAAATGAAGAAAAACTACTACTTATACTAGGGAATAAGAAGACACTAGCTATTACAGTTTTGCCCTTAATGAAGTAAGGGCCTTGTTTGGTTGTCTTCTTTTGGGAATTCTTGAATTCCTCCTTCCACCTCACTTTAATGGACCACCCACACATTGTATGCTTTCCTTTGAGATTCTTCAAGCTTCTCCAATGCTTCCCTTTTCATGAACATTGCTTGAAGGTCTTGGAGCTTTTTAGCTTGACTACGTGTGAAAGGCCTTGAAGGATAAGTGTCATCCAAGATAGTACCATCCATGTTTTCCAATCTAGTATCATCCTCCCCTTCTTGAAAATGATTCGTCCTCGAATCCAATTGATCACCTACAACACAAGGAGAAAGATCACTAATATTGAAAACATTATGAACATTATACTCACTTGGTAAGTCAATCATGTATGCATTGTCATTTATCCGCTTGAGCACTTTGAAGGGTCCGTCTCCCCTTGGGCTTAGCTTTCCTTTTCGAACTTGTGGGAACCTCTCCTTTCGAAAATGAACCCACACCCAATCGTCCGGGTTGAAAATCACTTCCTTCCTTCCACGATTCTTTCGATTGGCCACCTTTGAATTGTTCTTTTCAATGGCCTCTTTTACCTTGGAATGAATTTTCATCATCTCCTTTGCTCTTTGTTCAGCATCTAGGCTCACAACAACATGGCTAGACAAAGGAGTCATAGTTAATGGAAACAAAGGCTTAAAGCCATAACATGCTTCAAATGGGGACATTCCAATAGAAGAGTGAAAGACCGGTTATATGCAAATTCTATCAAGGGTAAATGGTCTTCCCAAGTGGTTGGGGTGCCCCTAATCATACACCTAAGCATGCTTCCAAGAGTCCAGTTGACTACTTCGGTTTGTCCATCCGTTTGAGGATGACAAGAAGTAGAAAACATGAGTTTGGTACCAAGTGTACCCCATAGATTCTTCCAAAAATGACTAAGAAATTTGGAATCCCTATCACTAACAATGGTTTGAGGGACACCATGCAATTTAAGCACATTACTGACAAACAAGGATGCTACATGGGATGCATCATCACATTTATGGCATGGAATGAAATGAGTCATTTTAGAGAACCTATCCACTACCACAAATATGCTATCATGTCCTCTTTTAGTCCTAGGAAGTCCTAACACAAAATCCATAGAAATGTCCATCCATGGACCACTAGGAGTAGGAAGAGGGGTATACTTACCTTGAGGCCGAGTCGTGGATTTGGCTTGCTTGCATTCGAGACATTGTCCACAAATTCGCTCCACATCATGCTTCATCTTTGGCCAATAAAATTGTTCCATAAGGATGTCAAGTGTCTTGGGTACTCCAAAGTGCCCCATCAAACCACCACTATGAGCTTCCTTGACAAACAACTCTCTCCATGAACTCATGGGCACACAAACTCGCCCATTCTTGAATAAGAATCCATCAACCAATTGGAACCTATCAACCCGCTTCCCTTGACTAAGACAATCAAAAGTTTCTTTGAAATCGGGATCCATAGAATAGAATCCCTTCAAGCTTTCAAATCCCATCATTTTAGAAGCGAAGGTGTTGACCAATACAAACCTCCTTGATAGAGCATCCGCTACTACATTCTCTTTGCCTTGCTTGTAGTTGATCACATATGGAAAGGTCTCAATAAATTCAACCCATTTGCCATGTCGCTTGTTCAACTTGGATTGCCCCTTAAGATGTTTCAAGGACTCATGGTCGATCCTTATCACGAACTCTTTGTGCCACAAGTAGTGTTGCCAATGAGCCAATACCCTCACAAGTGCATATAATTCCTTGTCATAAGTTGAGTACCGAAGAGTAGCTCCCTTTAGTTTTTCACTAAAGTAAGCCAATGGTTTTCCCTCTTTCATCAAGACACCACCTATCCCAACACCCGAAGCATCACACTCTATCTCAAACGCTTTATCAAAATTAGGTAGTTGGAGTAATGGGGAGGAACGCAATATGGACTTCAATGCTTGAAAGGACTTCTCTTGTTCTTCCCCCCACACAAAAGGTACATCTTTCTTGATCAATTCGGTTAATGGGGATGCAATTGAACTAAAACCAAGCTCTTGATACCAAGACTTAGATTTGTGGAAACAAACCTAAACCAAGCTCTTGATACCAAATGATAACGGAAATACAACAAACAAGAAGAAACGAAGTAAAAGATATGAGAATTAATAACTAGGAATTGAAATTATGGGCAACAAGGGGCTAAAACCCTCACCTCCCAATTGATTCCAACAACTAGATACTAATTCAACTCAACTAATCAAGGAAACCTAAATGAAATCCACAAATGGGAGACCTTCGATTAATTAAGTAAAGAAGTTAAACTAACAATCAAGAGAGTCACCCTAATCACTCACTAATTCCTTAAGGGAATTACACTAAGCCTTACACTAGCAACTACAAGTTTAGAGTATCAATCTTCAATATGCAAAAACTGGTCTTCAAAATGAAGAAAAGCTATTACTTATACTAGGGAATAAGAAGACACTAGTTATTACAGTTTTGCCCTTAATGAAGTAAGGGCCTTGTTTGGTTGTCTTCTTTTGGGAATTCTTGAATTCCTCCTTCCACCTCACTTTAATGGACCACCCACACATTGTATGCTTTCCTTTGAGATTCTTCAAGCTTCTCCAATGCTTCCCTTTTCATGAACATTGCTTGAAGGTCTTGGAGCTTTTTAGCTTGACTACGTGTGAAAGGCCTTGAAGGATAAGTGTCATCCAAGATAGTACTTACTTGATGTCAAAAATCCGAAGATCATACCCTTCTCCACAAATTTCATACCTTTTATTTGTTGTATCATTGCCTTCTTCTTTACGCTGGCAAAGATTTATTTTTTGGTGAAGAAGGTCAGAAAATTTCTGTAATATGGGTGAAGTTGGTGAGAGACTTAAGATGATATAATGGTTATTTGATTTTTAGAAGAAAAAAGCCTCCATTTTTATTTGTTTTTGAATTATGGATAAAAAAAGTATAAGAGATACGAAGCACATAATAAGAATTTAAGGGGTTCACCGAAAAAGGTATTCCCGATGATAATTCCGGCCTCTGTTCATCTTGAAAATTTGATATAGATCTACACTTTGGGGTTAAGAAATAAAGAGAGAGAATGAGGAAAGAAAAGAAAAGGAAAAAATAAGAAAAGAAAATGAAAGAGAAGGTCCCACTAAGAATTAAATGTAATTGATTAATAACCTCCAATTAAAAGATGCCACGTGTAAAGTTGAACTGTTCTTTTTAAATATTTTTTCATTTGTCACGCGTGTAAGAGAGTAGTCTCACTTTCTTTGCCACGTCACTTTTAAGAGGATATTAAATTCACTTGAAATGAGATTAGGGAAGTAAAGAATTACATGTAAAATTAGAGTGCTAAAGTAAATTTAGTGGACAAGTTTAGGAGGCATTTGATGTATTTTCTCTTGTTCTGTCATGTGTTTGAACTTTGATGTATGAATGTAGAAAATTGAAACGTGTATACAAAGTACAGACCAGCAGAAGTCATTTGGCATTCCTGCAACTTTACTTCAGATATCAGACACTTGAAGCCAAACAATGAACCGAAAAGGTCCAATGTCTTTTTCTACTTTCATGTGTGACATTTTTTTCCTTGGCATTTTCAAAATTGTGCACCACAGCTCTGGTTTGAAAATTAAACCTTTCAGAATTTACCCTAACTTGCATGTTCAAGGCAGAATATAGAAATATGGAAAGCTATGATCCATTTTATCATCACTTGACGGGGATACTTGTATTCTCTACACTCAGAGAACATAAACTTTTTTGTTACTCAAAGCATTGTAATAACTACACTAAACTTGGCTGCAAAACAGGCCTTCTTACAGGTGATCTTTAGAAATACATTAGAAGAGCTAGAACAGTATATTGAAATATGAAAGTCGACAAGATTACATGGCAAATTTCAAATCACCAAGATGATGATATCCTCGTTCAGGGACTGAGAACATCCTAAAACAAGTGATGTAAGTGATCATTACAGGTGATCTGCAGGAGTAGAAGCAATCTTAGAATTGAGACTTGTCCAAGCTGTCAAAGTATGGATGATCAAGAGCAGCTTTCGCTGAAATCCTATCTGCTGGATCAAATTTGAGCATTTTCTACAATGACCAAGCACATATAAAAACATTACTTAGTTCTAATAAAGAAGCAGTAGAATGAGAAATAAATAGATCGAAAGTATTACATGAATAAAAACACGAGATACTATAGTAGGAAAATTATATCCAAAAAGATGAGATGGAGATTTACCGTTAGGAGGTCCACACCGTCAGGTCCTAGAGCTGGAACAGCAGAGGCCAAGTTCTGAGGTTCCCATTGTGGATAAACATGCCAGTCGCGGAGTGAACTGACTCCAGGCCACTGCTTATCAGTTGGAGTTCCTAACAACCTTCACCAATTTGCATAAACATATGATAATCAATTCGTCTGCATTAGACCAATTTATCAAAGAAAGTTGGTTGCAATACTAAAATTCAGTTCCTTTTCCTTTTGATTTTATTAGTTTTACTAGTAAAAAGTAAAAACTAGATGCTGCCCCTCAAATTTCAGATTTAAAAACCTTAAAGTCTCAACCATTTTAACCTATTGGCAGTTCTACTTGTGATATCCCTATACGGGGGCTGCTTTTATGGCCATGATATCTTTCCGGATCCTGTTAACATGAATCTGATTTTCATTTCATCAGGAAAACACCATCTATCCTTAAGAACATCCTAGCAACTCAATCCTTGAGGCTGAACAACTTTTGTAAGACAAACTATCATCAAGGTGGCAGTTGGTATCATTAGATAACATCCTGAACACTAACTAATACCTCAAAATCATGTGGAAAACATAATTTAAAATCCAATAATTTTGCCACAATAGTCATCAGTAGCCTTCCTGAGGTGTTTGCTACTTAACTGAAGAGCAATTACACAAAGCAGAAGCTACGGTTAAAGATAAATCTAACGTAAATATTGTTGGTAAACACCCTCTCCTTACCAGACCCACACAAAAATGACAAGCAGGAAATACAAAGAACTAGGTGACTGATCATAGACATACCTGAATATGTGAAGCAATTGCTGAAACTCAGAGTCACCAGGAAATAAGGCTTGCCTTCGAACCATCTCGGCTACATCACATAGAGAAAATAAATTCAAACAACTTTCCTTAAAGTGAGTGTATTTAACCAGGAAATATAGTTCGCCTTCGACCTCTAGGCCAACCCCTTGAGGAGCTAAAAGTATCTCTTTGTTGTGTCCATTTCTTTGTCAATGTTAAAACCCATACCCAAAAATTATCAACAATTGGTGATTTCTGTTTGTCCTGAAGTGCTTGGTCCAATTAGAATGCATTTTCAATTAGAGAATTTTCATGGAAGTGCTTTACAAGAATTTATTCTGCAACACTATTTAGCTTTTACAACAAAAATATAGATGGTAAAAGTCTTCACTGATACGATTGTAGTTATACTCAAGTTCTTTAGAAGTCCTTCTAGAGATGTATCCAATGTTGTCAAAGGCAACAAGCGTATAACAGCTTCTAAGGTCTGCCAGAGCTTTTAGTGCAAAACGCAAATAAAGCATGGGCTTAGATCTCTAGTTAGTAATGACTATAGCAACAATCAATAATTATATGAACAAAGTAATTAAAAAAAAACTACAACAAATTAAACATATGAAGTGAAAATATGTAAATTAAGTTAAAAACCAATCTAAAATTTTGATTTAGATGTGAATATGCAATTTAAATCTCTAAATTCCATTGTGTTTATAATAAGTAAGAAATGTATTCATAAAAAAAAATTAACAGTTAATTTATCTCTTTTCCAGTTATATTTATTGTTTAGTGCCATCCACTTCAAAAAGAGCCCATGGTTATATGCCTTATAACCTTGATCGCTGCACCTCAAGAAGAGCCCAAGCCTAAGCTTCACATGATTTTAGAGCTTAAACGCGCCTTACATGAGCCTTTAACAACAATGCAAACTTATTCTAGTATATCCACCCTGATTTCTTTCAGCCACCCTAGCAGATATACCACAATTTTCTAAAGAACGCCTTTGAGATCAAAAAGCTCTTTTAGAACCTACTATATGTTGAAAGCAACCCAAACCCTCCAATATTTTATCTGAATGTGATTCTAAAAGAACATTAACTGCCCAAATCCAATTTCTTGGGAAAAGTTCAGACCGAAATATGGCATTTAACACTACCATCCTACTTAAAATTAGAACAAAATTATGTCTTAACTGAATTTCCATCAACTAATCACAAATTGTATTCAAATTATCAGATCATAAACATATCAAGGATGTGTGGTATAACTAGTTAATGGAAGAAAAGGCTAAAACAGAGTATAATTCAAAGCAACAGACAACAGGAATACTGTAAAGAATTAGCAAACGTTTCTAACTTAAAGAAGCAAAAAGAATCTAAGCAGTCATTTGGCATAGAAGAGTAAACAACATGATCAACTCAAACAAACTTACCAAAAATACATCCCACAGACCACATATCAACAGCAGTTGAGTAATGAGTAGATCCCAACAAAACTTCAGGAGCTCTGTACCATAGAGTAACAATCTAAACACAAAAAAAATCAGTTACTTATCATTCTGGTGGTTTATGTGGCAATTCCAGTATGAATAAATAAAAAAACTATTAACCTCGTGGGTGTAGCTCTTCATGGGAACAGTGAAGGCCCTTCCAAGACCCAGATCAGCAATCTTAAGTATGCCCTTCTCTTTGTCCACTAGCAGGTTCTGCGGCTTCAAATCTCTGCCATAAGATAAGAAAGAGTCGATTAACACTAAGTAAAAATTGACCAGAAATTACACATTTTAAAGGACCAGTGACTAAGTTAGACCTGTGAAGAACTCCATGGCTATGGCAATGGGCAACCCCTTTGCACAATTGATATAAGAAACTCTGCCCGAAACGCGAAAATGTCAATATCAAGCATATCGTGTACACACAAACACAGAAATGAAAGGTGGGGGAGTACGGACCTGGATGAGGGAAGGAGGAAGAGGCCTAACATTGGGTCCCTTACGGTGAGAATCGATGAATTTCTTAAGATCAGTATCCAAATACTCAAAAACAAGGTAAAGAATGGGCTTCCCGTTTTTGTCAATGTGCTCAACGCATAGCAAACGGACGATGTATAGAGAATGAGAGAGCATCTGAAGAAGGGAAATCTCTCTGAGGGCAGTAGGCGGTACTCCTTCTTCATCCATTTCCAGACGAGTCTTCTTCAGAGCCACCAGTTGTCCAGTCGCTTTGTCCTTGGCTTTGTATACTTTCCCGTAGGTTCCTTCACCTACCTTCTCCAATTTCTCGTATTTCTCCATGATGAAGCTGTTGATTGATTTGGGCTGAAGTGAGGAAGAGAGGGATTTGGAGTATTTGGGGAGCGTTAAAGCACAACGGCACCAGACAGCAGCCAGGGTTTTCCCCCTCTTTATTTTGAATTTCGAATTGCGTTGCTACTTGCACATGCTACCGCCTCCTATAAATAATGTTCACTAATCACTCATCCATTTCATTTTACCATATGCTAGTCTATTATTTCAATTTCTTTCAATTTATTTCTCTTACTTTTCTCTTTAGTCAATTTCAGAAAAAATATCTTTTTCACTTTTTAGTAACTATTTAATTTTAACTTTTCACATGGTATGTTTAAAATCACAAATTAAAGGTCATTTTGGTACATTCTACATATATTTAGTTTAAGATCACAAGATTTAAAAGTCTTCTTTACTTTCTTAAATTCTGTGCCAAATCAAAATCAGACAAACGAATTGAAACGGAGGAAATAGTAATTAAGTTGGTGGTTGATATGAATTTGGTGATTGAAAAAAAAATGAAGTCAGATTAAGAAAGGTATTTAAAAATTAAAGTTATGTTTAGATATAAGTTTTATTTAAAAAAAATGTTGACCTATTCTCTTGGAGGGTTGGGGGTAGGATGTTCATCGATTGGTTTGATCCGATTTTGTGTATTTATTGATTTGGTTTATCGATTTTTGATTTGTAAATTTGCTAAATTGATAACCAAACCAACTCAGAAGAGGTGTTACAATAACAACTATTAAATGAAATTACAATGAAAACTAAAGAGATAATGCATAAGTACCACCCTAAACTATGGGCGAAATCCCAGAGACACACCTAAACTTTACATAGGTCCTATTATCCCCTTGAACTCATTTTTTGTGTATTTTTATGCTCCTTTTGTGCTGATATGGCAGAGAGAGTATATCTCACTCTCTTTCCAAAAAAATACTCCTTCTTTTTCTTTTATTTTTCTCTTTTTCTTTCTCTCTCCTTATCATCACCTCCCCCCTCCCCCCCCCCCCCGCCTCCACCACCACCCCACCCCCTACCCTCACCTCCACCCCCACCTACCACCAATTTTTTTTGTTCTTCACCCCAATCCCCAATCCCCACCCCCCAATTTTTTAATTTTTTTTTGAAAAAAAAACTATCTTTTTATAGATAAAAAAAATTTAATTTTTGTACTCCCACCCCTACCTTCCCCCAATCCCCCAACCCCACCCACCCTAATTTTTTAAAAAAAAAATAACTTTTTTTTTAAAAAAATAAATTTATTTTGTACTCCACTCCACCCCATCTTACCCCACCCCCTCCTCCAGTCTACCCAAAAATTATTTTTTAAAAAAAGAATATATATTTTTTAAAAATATTTTTTTTGTACCTGACCCCCACCCCCACCCACCTAAGCCACAACTCACCCCTCCACATCCACCCACTATCATATCCCGTACCCACCGCACCCCCACCCACCCCAATCTACCCCCTAAAAATATTTTCTACTCTCTAGCCAAATACTAAAAATATTTTTTCACTCATTAATCAAACACTAAAAAATATTTTTCGAAAAATATTTTTCACTAGCCAACCAAACATGAGAAAATAAGTAAGAAATCAACTTATTTTTCATAAAAATATATTCATGGAAAATATTTTCCTTCATACCAAACACACCCTAAGTAAGAAAGATGTAAAAGAAAAGAAGAGATTTAAGTGGGATATAAAGGAAGGAAGAAATAAAGGAAGGAAGAAGAAAAAAATAAAGAAAAAAAATATTTTTCAGCTGGGCGCGCGTGCACGACACCTTGTGCAAGAAATTTGGTTATATAGTTTCAAGGTGTAAATAATTACATTTCAAAAGAGTTCGGGGGGAGGGAGGGCAATAAGACCTATGTAAAGTTTAGGCGTGTCTCTGGAATTTCGCCCATAGTTCAGAGTGGTACTTATGCATTATCTCAAAACTAAATTCAATCGTCTAATAGAGAGAACTTATGATGATTGGCTTATATCTTTAAGACAAACAAATATGATACAAAGAGGTGAGAGCCCTAGTTTGAGAAAACTACGGAAATAGAATCTGAAAAGAAAGTAAGAATTTAGAAAATAGATATTGTATTTAAAATGTAAAGTCGCTATTATATAATTAAGGATAAAAAGATAATTTTAATATAATTTTATTGGGTTATCGATTTAATCATTAACTAAAATAGCAAAATCGAAAATCGAATTCATAGTCCACTAAAAAAAATGTTTAAAAATTATTAATCCAATAACCTGATACTGATAAATCAATAACATTTTTTCAATTCAATTTATCGATAAAATCAATTTTTGTACACCCCTAGGTGTGGGGTGAGGGACTTTACTTGAATAAAATGGTTAGAACCAATTTTTCAAACTTGGAAAACCAACATCAAGTAACAAATTGGAGGGGAAAAATGACTACAATATAGAACCAAAGATCGAGTAGTTATTTAGAGAAAATATGGTATATTCAAACGGGCCCTAAATATGTTATGACGTTTTTATGATTATAAAAGCATGTCATTGAGCATAAATCAGAAATTTAAAGTTAAGGAGTTTGTGAATGTGATCATATATATGAATGTGATCAGCACAAAAGGAGCACAAAAATATTCTGCTACTTGGCAGCCATGTCAGCAAAAAGGAGCACAAAAATACAGAAAAAGTGAGTTTAGGGGGGTAATAGGACCCCTGTAAAGTTTAGGTGTGTCATAGCAACTTCGAGTATAATTTAGGGGGGTATTTGTGCATTGTCTCTAAAATAGTCATTTGTTAGAATATATGATCACATTCAAAGAGATCTGAACTGACATATCCAAGGAGAGATACCATGGTTTATGTTATTTGTAAATGACATAATTTTATTTGATGAGATACGAGACAGAGTTAATGATAGGCTAGAGGTTTAGAGACAAACTTTGGAGTCTAAAGGGTTCAAGTTGAGCTTGACTAAGACAGAATACTTGAAGTGCAAGTTCAATGATGCAATCCACGTGACAGATGTGAAAGTAAGGATTGATACACAAGTCAATTCCAAGAAAGAAAGTTTCAACTATCTACGGTCAATAATCTTGCGAATAGGGAGATTGACAATGATGTTGCACACTATATTGAAGCAGGGTGAATGAGATGGAAGCTCGTATCCAGTGTTTTGTATGATAAAAATAGGTCACCAAGCCTTAAAGGTTAGTTTTATAAAGTGGTGGTCAGACCAGCTATGTTGTATGGAGGAAAGTGTTGGCCGGTCAAGAACTGGCACATTCAGAAGATGAGAGTAGCGAAAATGAGTATGTTCATATGGATGCATGTGCATACTAGAAGAGATAGAATCATGAATGAAGCTATTCGGATAAGGTGAGAGTGGCTTTCGCGGTGGACAAGATAAAGTCGAGATGGTTCAGACATGTAAAGAGAAGATGCATGGATGCTTCAATGAGGAGGTGTGACATCTTGGCTATAGTGGGTATAAAGAGAGGTAGAGGTAGGTCGAAGAAGTTTTGGGAAGACGTGATTACATAGGACATGGTACAACTGTAGGTAACGAGGAAATAACCATAAATAGAAAGATACGAAGGTCAGGAATTAAGGTAGAAGGTTAGTAGATAATCGAGCGTTATCTAGTTCGAGCTTAGTATTACATGTTATTTTCTTCGCTTCGATTATTGTATTATTTTTTGTTGTTTCGCGTTCTCTTCTTAATTATTTTTAGCATGATTTCTTCGCTATTGTATTTGCTTTACATACTTAATTTTTGATATGCTTACTCAAGCCGAGGGTCTATTGAAAATATCTTCTCTATCTTCAAGGTAGGGGTAAGGCTGCTGTTGACACCCAATTTTGGCCCTCCTTTTTCCCATAATTAATTTTTATATGCTTCTTAGTCCCGAGGATTTTTCCAAAATAATTTTCTTATTCTTATATTAATTTTTATAAATTTTGGCACCAATAATCATTTTTTAAAATGATTTCCTTTACTTTTTATAATAATAATTACTAATAATATTGTATCTTATAAATCACCCCAAAAAAATTTTATAATTCATTCTTTTTAACAAGATATTGGTATAGTAACTTTTATTTCAAACTCTAAATGAGATTTGTCGTATCGCTATAACATTTCCTAAATATTGTTCTATCGATTAAGGATTGCGATTACGCGTATCAAAATTATGTTTAAGTCAACTATATACGTATTTGAAAATTAATTGGGATGAAAGAAAGCATCGTTAAATTAATTAAGTGGAAAAACGATTAGGGAAAATTACATTTTTTTCTACAAACTAATTCATTTACCAAGTTTTGGGCCAAATCCTTATTTGTTTCAGCCCAAACCATCCCTAACCCACTACCCAACCGCCCGACCCGGCCCAAACCGCCCGACCCGGCCCAAATTCCCCAACTAAACCCACCCTTAATCCTTTCCCTCACTCCACTCAGCCAAACCAAACAGACCCCTCACCCTCCACTTTCAACAAAACCAAACCGACAGCCCTCCACCCCCAAACCCTGTTACCCGTCGCCCTCACCACCAAAGAACCGCCGGATTTCGCTTCGTACCGGCAGGCAAACGGCGACAACACCCTCTCCCGTCACCTCACGTCGTCCTTTCCCCTTTTCGGAGGTTTTGCAACCTCGAAAAAGACCACCGCCGCTAGACCACCGAATAATGGCAAAATCCGGTGGTCTTCACCCTTCTCTCCTCCACCTTTATAGCCATCCTCTCACCCTTTTTGTCATCTCAAGAAACAGAGCTAAAAGCTCCCCCCACCGCCGGCTGCAGACCTCGGAAAAGAGGAAGAAATCGAGGACCCGTCGGATTCAAAGGGTTGTCCGACGGGTACGAGCTTAGTCCGACGGGTCCGAGCTCTACACCTCTCCCGTCACCTTCTCTTTCAAATCAGCCTGAAAAAGGTAGGCATCTTTTTCTTCGGTTTTCATCATTTCCTTTTGCAACTTGGCTTTCCAAGAATTCAAATTTTGAATTCTTGGAAAGAGCCGTTTGAGCCTTCAGCTTTGGCTATAAAAGGAACCCTTGGGTTTCCATTATAGCCACGGAATTAATCACCAAAAAAAGGGGAGGATCAAAAACAGCTCACAAAAAAATTGTTCTTTGGTTGTTCACTGTCGATTTGCATATACTCACCATTCATTTTGCTCCTGTGGTCTCGTTTGGATTTATTCGAATAACCGGAGTCGGAGTCGGAAGAGCTAGTTTGAAACTCAACACTTGACGGCCTCAATCGCTGCACAACACAAGGTAAATTCTATCCCGTCTAATTACTTTATGTTTAGTTTTGTGATCCATTGATCGTGTGAGTTTGGTTGTTCTTGTTTGGCTGATTCTTGGCGTAAAAATATGGAACCGAAATAGTTTCTGGTCGCTTGGTTATGTTTATACCTGATTGTGTTTGAGAAGTATTTCATGGCTTGCGATATAGTTGGATTAATTTATATAAGGTTTGAAGATTTAACCATGGTTAGCTATCCATTATAGAATTATCGTAATATCTATTGGGATGTTTGCACGTTGCCGTAGCTGTTTTAAACTATTTTTCTTATGTCTGTCCGTGTGTTCGCAAGGTGTTGGCAGCCCTTAACTTAGCATGGAAAGAGCTCTAAAAAAGCTTAAGACTTAAAGTGTAGCAATTTGCCCATCATAGAATCCTTGTAACTCTTTCCGATTTTAAAATCAGATCGCGTTTGAAGTTATGTCTTTCCTTTGGTTACTTTAAGTATGCCTACATGAAGTTCTTGTTTATATACAAAAAACTAGATAAGATAAACATGATTCAGTTTAGTGAGTAGAGTTACTTGTCCCCTTCCTTAACTATTTTTGCTAAAATTGGAGGGCTAGCTGGAAAGGTTAGTCATATTGACGTAATAAGTTTATATCTACGGAATTATGACGTAGTGCTTTATCTCACTCGAATCATACACATTAGTCCATTTCTTTAGAATTTTTAACTTGCTGGAAGTTTTGATTAACAGTTTATATGTGTCTTGGAATCCTCTTTAAGCTTATGAGTTACAAAGGTATGAAATAGGGGATTACTATGCATTGTATGTCCAGTCCAGTGACCCTTTTTCTTTGGTAATTATCTCGTCCTCTAGTCATGAGTAGTTACATTGGTTAGTAGTTTGGGATTAAGTTGTGGATGTGATTGCTGAAAAATGGTCTTAATTGCAAGGTTGGTTGTCTTCATATCTTTTTGAGCATGATTTCATGAGTTTTTGTCTTGATTAAGAGGTCCACAAGAAGGTACTTCAGTCCACCGAAAGGTTTTATTGTGTGTCAAGGTTTATCTTTTGTTTTGCCCGCCTAATTGCGTTATGCTTAGCTTTATTTTCGTAGAACATTGATTGTTGTTTGGGTTTGGCATTTAAATGTTAATTGGCTGATTTCAGGCATAAATGTGAGACGAAAAAATCAGTGTTTGGTCGTTTGGTTTTGTTCACATTAGGTGTCATTTGTTAAATATTTTGGACATTTTTGAGTGTAGTAAATTTCAATTTCAAAAATATGGTCACATATCATCTTTCATATATGCTTGTGTATTTACTGAATTGCATGTTTGTTTTCCTTATCACTTTATTGTTAAGCTTGGCATATTTCTACATTTTGTAAACTTTGTTATGCAAGTTACTAATCCTTATCATTTTTTTTGTGTTACATGAAACAACCGGAGAGCTGGAGTTCTCACTTGAAACTCACTTTTGGCCCAATAAATTTGGGTCGAGCAGCTATTAGGAGCTATCGCAGGCGCTCAGAGTCGTTTCTTTAGAAATTTAGTTCCTCCAAAGGAACTTGGCGCATCTAGCCCTTTACCCTTTTTTTTTATTATTGCTTTCCGTTGCGCTTACTTGAAATGTTTTAACTAACCTTGTATATTTGGATATGTGTTTTTCTTTGTGATTTCGATTAACGTTTATTCTTCGACTTACCATTTTGTTTGATTAGGGTATTTAGTTTGAAATTTTGAAAGAGAATTTCCTCCACCCCTTTTAGTTAGGCAAATGTTTCGGGTTTTCCTTTTTAAATACTTTGAAATTAGTGGTTAAACACTTTCAAAAATAGTAATAAGAAATGGTAAATAGTGTAGATTTTTTAGGATTAATTAATTTAGGCTTTGTTTCAAGAAAAACTTGTTTCAAATAACTCGCGGTAGATTTTCAAAAATCAAAAATATTAATTAGCGATTCAATATATTTCAAACAAATATTTAGTCATTCTTAGGCCTTAGATTATAGAATGCTTTATCTAATTTAGGCAAACCTCCTTTATATTTATTAAATACTTATGTATTCTCTTATTCTAACCCCAATATTTTACAAATATTTTTGGTTATACTCTATATCTATTTTGAGATTTCAGATTTTAAAGCCTCAAAACACAAGGTATATATGTCATATGCTATCTACTACAAGGTATATATATTTATATTTTTCTTACCCTTCTTCCTACTTAAATTATACATATATTATTTTATCACAATTACATTTACGTACATAATACTTTCTTTCATATTCAATGCATGTTCATTTTTTACCTTACGAATAAAAGTCTCCTTTACATGAAAACAAATAATTCCCGTTCTCTACTCAAGTTTTCAAATTGTTCTTTTACATGAAATATATTTACAAAACAAATATGATTTTCTCTTATATCTTTTTCTCTATTACCGGTATACTTATTTCTTATATACTTTTACCTATCCAAATCTTTTAAATAATAAACTTTCACATGATTTCCTATATACATTTAAAATATACATACGTCATCTTTATTCTCTTTTTAATAAACATGTCCTAAACTTTCTCAAACTTTAAGAACTACATATATTTTACTTCACAAAGGTATATTTAGTATAAATAATATCTTCATTTTCTCGTAGCTTTTGAGTATATATTCTTATGAATCATAAAGTTCTACATACTTTAATTATAATTACGATAAAAGTATTGCTATTAAACTTTCATATATTTTGACATGTACGTACATATGTTTCATCTTTTTACCATAAGCATATTTTATATTTTTGCCTATTGTAGTGACATGTGTCATATACTTTGAGTTTTTCTTTAAATTAATAAAACATGTTTTATCACCTTTTTAGCAAATAATTCAAAAAATAGTTTTTCCCAAATATGTTTCTAAACTGAGTTTAAGGACTATCTTCGGATAGGCTCTGAAGGGTGCCTAACACCTTCCCTTCGAGTAACCAAAACTCTTACTCAGAATCTCAAACGTTTTCGCAGACTAAAAACAGAGTTTTACATTAAAAAATGGTTTCCTAAGTTTCCTAAAATTTAGGTGGCGACTCTAAACCCTTTTCCAAAACAAAGGCAGAAGAGCCGAATGTTGCAAGCATATTTTGGCCAGTCCGAAATAGGGCGCGACAGCTGCATACACACTATCATTTTTATCTCCCACTTATAGAATTACACTGAATATATTATTATTATTACAGTATATGATCACATAAAAAAAAATTGAGAGAGTATTTCTCATGAAAAAATTTATATTGCATTTCACATAATTAGATATGGCAAATTTGTAAGTCCGATCAAACTTAAACGAGACAAAATGAGTCAAATTTGTAAATAGGACATGATTCAACCAGTGTTTTAGGCAATTTTAATAGGAACTTTCCCCGGTGCGAGGCACTAGAAAGTAGCAAAATGCTTCAAGGCACACCTGTGGGGCTTAGTTTTGTGAGGCGTATCCTCTAAGCGTCCGACTATAGATTCTAAACACGCTTAACGTTCAATGTTCGGGATTCGCCTAACAGATCTTACAGAAATTATGTGACAAATTCCTTAGTTAACATTGTTGATCCTCATAATTTTTTAATAAATGAATGATGCTTAATTATTATTTTTATTTATAGAAATAAGAAGATCCAGAATAACTCAAATAACAAGTCATAGTATTGCATATTTTACTATTTTAGAATACCGTGAGGGGTGAATATCACTTAACATTTTCTTTAAATATAAATTTTAAATTTTACTTCTTCCTTAGCTTTATCATTGGTCTTCATGTTTTTGTCATATGTCTCACAATTATAATATTTTATTATTTCGCTATTTGAAAGTAATTTTATTTTTATTCATGATGGAGTGATATTTTTATTATAACACTAATATAATTTATTGATCATTTTCTTTTAGGGTAGTAAATTGCATAGTATGATAGTAATATATTTTAAAAATTTGTGATTCTTTTATTATTTGAAAGTTAAAATATTAGAGTTGATTTGTATCTCATAATAACTTTTTTATCATTGCTTTATTTATACTTGTAAAATCATGTTAAAAGTTTTATTTTCTATGAATTTTTTTAATCGTGTTTTAAATTGTTTTAAACTATTAATGTATTTTTTTTAAAAAAAATTGTGTTATTATAATATTTTATGTATTATAAATTAAAAAATCCATGAGACTTACATGCCTTGAGGCTTACGCCAAAATGTCTCGCGCCCCTACTTTTTAAAACACTAATTTCAACTGACTCAGAATTTGCTTGAGTCAAATAATGGGTCTTAACCTAAACAACCTAACCTTCCCCTCCTATTTTTTAGGGGAAAATGGAAGTCAATGCATATTTTCAAATTATTAGCTCAAGTTATTCCTGGTTTATATAATTTTCTATCTCCAATTTTTGATCTTGTATATTTGAGTTTGGGTTGCATTTTGAATGATCAAGTTATACTATTTTTTTTATCATTTTGACCTAATAACCTGATCGATTATTTTGAATTGAACCTGTATAATTAAAATTGTGGAATAAGAATGCATTTAAATAAGGGAGAATTATGCAAAATGGTCACTGGAAAACTTATTTACAAAAAAATAGCCAAATTTTACTTTACACCATAAATGACAATTCACTCTTGTTTTCTTCTTCTTCTTCATCGCTGCTTCTTCTTCAAATTAAACTTTTATCAGTGCAATTCAAAGGTACTTATAAATCATGTGATCCATATATCCATGATTCAACGGGATGTTCACTGAATTAACTTATGAGAAACACAAATTCACAACCCCTCTCAAGGACATTTTCCTTGCTTTAGAGTTTAGACGAGGACGATGATTTCGGATCCAAAACATGAGCTAGAGCTCTTATTCCACCTTCCTTCATGATCATCTGCCTAGTTGATTCATCCCCAGAAGCCATAGTTTGTAGAAAATCAATTGAACTAATTTGTGTAACCTCATCTTTAGACCTTACAAGCTTGATAAATACTGAAACTGCACCTTCGTCAATCATAAACCTCTTGATTTCTTCAACCCCAACAAGATTTTTCAACACCCCACAAATCGAACAAACCAAAGAATCACCCTCTGTACATACCTTCAACAAAACAGTAACCCCACCATGAGCTGAAATTGACCATGCATTATCTGAATTCTCTGTGACCTTCTGCAAACACCTGGCGGTAAATTCTTTACTTGAACCGTTTCCACACTCTAAAACTCTAATCAATGGGACAATTATCCCTACAAAAATTAACCCACCTCTAAAGGATTGAAACCCAGCTATTACAGATAATGCCTTGGCTGCCTCTTCCTGAAGATTATCTTTTTGCAAATCAAGAAAATTTACCAACACAGAAAAAAGACTATCAATTTCAACTGCAACTTTAACATACCTATCATCTTCTTGAATAACGTCATTCAAGACAATCAAAGCTCGTTTCTTCATCTCTGAAGACCCAATCTTGAGCCTTGACAACAAATCCCTGATATAGAACTTGATATCATCACGAGAAGCTCCAAGACTCGGCCTTGGAATAATAATCGCAGAGCTCTGAGTAAGCAAACCAAGAGAGTAAATCTCAAAGATACTCCTTATATGATTGTCCAATTTTGTGGAAACTATATCAAGATCACTCTGCATAAGCAGTTTCCCACTATAAGAAAACTCAACACAATGCCGAGAAAGTTCATGGCAGCTCTTGAGTGTAGCAGTAATGGCCGAAAGGGAGCTGCATAGTGGAGGGTAGTTTTTGGTGGAATCACAATTCTCAATGGCAGAGAAGTTAGAAAGAAGCTCTTCAAGCTTATTGCGTATAGATTGTCATTTCACAGGGAAAACTTTGATTGAATAAGAAAGAGATATAAGTGAAGAAATGAACTTAATGGCTTCCCGGATTCTTGATTTTCCGGTGGATGACTCCACTGAATTTTCTGCAGTTTCCGGTAGAGAAAACATGTTGGATTCCATTGGCCTTGCCAGAATTCCATTCTCCGGCGAGATGGGGTCGGAGAAAGTGTGAAGATTCCGGCGAGGGATGAATTTTTTTTCCCAATAATGTTATCAATGAGGAGAATGAATAGCTCTGCCAATATCCATTTGCTTATCTTCAGTTGATGTACAGAAATTGTGAACGGATTGAATTGACAAAACTAGCCTTGCTAACTTTGTGACAAAGACATATGAAATGGTGGATGATCCAACCTGTGATACCATTGTCTCCTGGATTTTGAGTAATAAGAGCTTCATTGTGTGGAATCCTCCAGATTTGATAGGGTTGAGATTATACACGAAAGATCGATACATTACATATACATGCAATCAATTCTAATTCTACAATATGGATACATACATTATATGTTATA
The DNA here is from genome assembly GCA_003996215.1 of Jaltomata sinuosa. Taxonomy (NCBI): domain Eukaryota; kingdom Viridiplantae; phylum Streptophyta; class Magnoliopsida; order Solanales; family Solanaceae; genus Jaltomata; species Jaltomata sinuosa. The sequence continues at coordinate 265,337 of QJPP01006933.1, forward strand.
TATACATGTTTATATATCATTTATACAATATTGATACACGTTTATACATTATTTATACAATTTTGATACATTACACAATTTTTATATAATATTGATACACGTTTATACATTATTTATACAATTTTGATACATTACATAACTTTTATACACTATCGATACATTACATATACATGCGGCTATTTTTTTGTATTTTTTTTTTTGTGGCTAGTTCATTTTTTGGCTATTTTTTTGTAAAGAAAACTTAACTATATCTTTTGTAAACTAATTACTTTATTGTACATATTTGAAATTATCCCTTTAAATAATTCATAATTTTAAATAGTTAAAATGGCTTAACTAATTCTTATAATAGTAAGAAAAATTAATTTTATTTAAAAAGTAAATAAATATTGTACGATATACATTATACTTTATATCAAACTAAATATTCAATAAAAATTTAATCTATGTAATATGCAATTCTTGCATTACAAATATTCTCCTTAACTTGCCTTTAAACGAAACGACCCCAAAATGATGATTAAATTAATTTAAGAAAAATCCGACTACAGTTACAGAATAGATTTTAAAAAGTAATTCCAACTTTAGTAAAATAATAATATATCTATATTCATCTATATTATATTAATATTAATATTAAATTAAATCTATCTATCTATCTATCTATACTATATTAAAAGTGTGAAGCACCTTATAATGTGATTTGAACTTTTTACCCTTCATTAAAAGGGTTTGCTTTAGACAAAGTTGTCTTTTCACCATTTTTCTCAAATAAATTATAATTACACATAAACACTAATATATATTAAAATATTAATAATATTTATACTCTTAAAAGTTCCCACAAAATCCCTAAAGTTCCAAAAAAAAAAGTCGACGGCCTTTTCTTAATTTTTGGTATATATATAAATATCATATTTTTTACCCTACTTTTTGTAGTAGTATGCACGTTTATATAAATAACATAATTTTTAAATATCTGGAATATTTTTAAAGAAAAAATTATATTAATGTTAATTGTTATTTTCACATAATTTATTTATTTTATATAATTTTTTTAATTTATTAACATGTGCAACGCACATACATTAAGACTAGTATATTAAAAGTGTGAAACACCTTATAATGTGATTTGAACTTTTTACCCTTCATTAAAAGGGTTTGCTTTAGACAAAGTTGTCTTTTCACCATTTTTCTCAAATAAATTATAATTACACATAAACACTAATATATATTAAAATATTAATAATATTTATACTCTTAAAAGTTCCCGCAAAATCCCTAAAGTTCCCAAAAAAAAAGTCGACGGCCTTTTCTTAATTTTTGGCATATATATATATATATATATATCATATTTTTTACCCTACTTTTTGTAGTAGTATTCACGTTTATATAAATAACATAATTTTTAAATATCTGGAATATTTTTAAAGAAAAAATTATATTAATGTTAATTGTTATTTTCACATAATTTATTTATTTTATATAATTTTTTTAATTTATTAACATGTGCAACGCACATACATTAAGACTAGTCTATACTATATTAAAAGTGTGAAGCACCTTATAATGTGATTTGAACTTTTTACCCTTCATTAAAAGGGTTTGCTTTAGACAAAGTTGTCTTTTCACCATTTTTCTCAAATAAATTATAATTACACATAATCACTAATATATATTAAAATATTAATAATATTTATACTCTTAAAAGTTCCCGCAAAATCCCTAAAGTTCAAAAAAAAAAAGTCGACGGCCTTTTCTTAATTTTTGGCATATATATATATATATATATATATATATATATATATATATATATATATATCATATTTTTTACCCTACTTTTTGTAGTAGTATGCACGTTTATATAAATAACATAATTTTTTAATATCTGGAATATTTTTAAAGAAAAAATTATATTAATGTTAATTGTTATTTTCACATAATTTATTTATTTTATATAATATTTTTAATTTATTAACATGTGCAACGCACATACATTAAGACTAGTTATATTAAAAGTGTGAAGCACCTTATAATGTGATTTGAACTTTTTGCTCTTCATTAAACGATTTTACAATAGATAAAATTGTATTTTCACTTATTTCCTCCAATTATTTTTTAATTAGCTTTATTTCTTTTATAATTTTAGGGTTAGAACTCTATATATATAGAGAGAAAAGATACGCTTCTCGTGCCACCAGCTGCAAAGGTAACCAAGATATCCAATTTCAATGATTTTTTGTCTTTATTTTTGTGTATGAAAAATTTATTTATTAGGTTTTTCATAGATTCAAGTCACGAAACAAAGTTGTAAAGTTTTAAAAAAAACTAGAGAATCTATGCGACTATTTTGTATTGTTGATTTCTATGTGTATTTGTTATTTAAATAAATTATATATTGCACTAATATTTTAAGGTAACACTATATAACTTTTTTGTTATCGTGAATTTATTGATTCGATTGTCAATATCTTTTTTTTGATGATATTTTTTTGTCGATGACAGTATGTATGTTGTTAATACTAAATGTTTGTGTTGTGTTATATATGGGTATTACAACTATATCTATATAAATTGGTTGTTAGAAGATCATATATGAATTATATATAATCAACAATTGATGATGGATTCTCCCTATTTGATAATTTCTCGTGTTTTCTCTTTCAGTTGAAAATTTCTGATCAAAAAATTGGGAAACAAGTATGTTATCGCCAGATGAAGTAGCCAAAATAATCAAGGGTTTATCTCTAATTCCTGTGATTTGAGATTCATTTAAGTTTATTTGTTTGTACACTGGAATTTTATATAACATGATGACCAAATTGTTGGATGATGATTTAGAAGAAGATGAACTTTTCTGAAATCAGGAAGCTCTTAAGGATGTATGTTGTTACTTTATTTTTGTGTTTCTTGCAATTGTAGTTAGTAGGTAGCAACTTAAGCTTAATGTCTGTAAAGAATTTTTATTTTTAACTTTATGAAAAAAGATCATCTTTTTACTATCTTGGAGGACTTTTTCGTGAGGGGGTTCGGAGCAAAGGCATAGGCGAAACTAAAATATAAAATTTATGGGTTTAAATTTATAAGATGCATGCATGAGGGAGAGGCATACACATACTTCATGCTTATAGGGGAGTTTAGTTTTTTTGTTAATAAAATGTGAAAGTTTCGAATAATTTTTAGCATTTTTATAAATGAGTAATTTGGGTAAAAAAATTGCTAATTATACTATTCTTTTCTTATATTTAATAATTTAAAATCAGTTAAAATTTAACGTATCAAAACTTTAAAATTAATAATTTACCTTGTACAAATATTTTCTTATAAAAATGAGTTTTTGAAGCAAACATATCATCAATAACAATTTTGAAAAAGGAATCCGAAAAGAATGAAAATCAGGTGCGAAAGAAAAAAAAAGAAAGAAAATATGGAAAGAAAAAACAGTGTACGTAAAACTTTGCATAATTTTTTTCTTATTTAAACTATAAAGTCCTAAACACTTAGAACTTCAATATCATTAGAATTTTATTTTAGATAAATCATACTTAAATTATATATAAATGATAAATAAAATAAATAATGAAGATTAAAAATATTGAAAAAAAGAGGAAGTACAAGTTTAAATTATAGAAAATAGAATTTAAAATTTTACTATTTTACATTGGCAAATAATAGTCCTATTAAACTAAAACAATACTCCCTCCGTTCCTTTTTAATTGTCATAGTTTTTCTTTTAAGAGTCAAACAATATAAACTTTTATGAATATTTTCAATATACTTTTTCATCTTATTGATATGAGAAAAATTACAATTCGTAGTACTTTTCATTAGTAAAGGCATAAAGGAGTCCTAAAGTCTACACCTTATACTTTTTTTCCACTGATAACACTTTTTTAAAGGGTCGTTTAATAAGAGGTACTATTGGAGAAAATAATATATGTACTAGTTATCATATTATTTAATCTCTTGTTTGATATTATTTTTCATTTATGTATAATTAATACATGTATTAGTTACCAAAGAAATTGAAGAGAAAGAATTGTTGAAATTTCCTAAACAAGTGACTCATTCAAATATGTACTCGAGAAAATGAAGAGTATGATGAAGAAGAGGTGTCAAATCCCTGTGGATTTCATTCTTTTGGTATTTATAAGTGGAGCAAATTAAAGGGACGGAAAAATTATTTATGGAGGTTCAAACCGTGTATCAGGCCCTCAAAAATTTCTCGGTTATCGAAAAAAAAAAGAATTATATCGTACTAGCATGAAACTAACTTCAAGCTCGTGCTTAAAATATATATGTATAGATAAAAGCAAAATCAAACTAGTACTAGGTACTTACCCAAACACACATTCAATTCTTCCATGAGGCAACAATGAAGGGGGAAAAAAGGGAAGAAGCAAAAACTGTGTCAGCAAATTGCTCTTCACCTCATACAGATTTGCCCATTTAAGAACGAACCACAACAAGCTTAAAAGACTATACTTTCTCCTGCAATTTACATCAAAGTATAGAACAGCAGTACACCCAAGCTACATTCAATTATGCAATGTTCCTTATCTAACACGGCATGCTGCAGGGCCACCTGGGGAACAGTTTGGGTTGGGGGACCGACAACCAGCTGCAGTACCAAGAGAGCTACCATAACGGTGATGTGTTCGGTAATCTGGGACCCTTCCTATGGCAAATCGAACACCAGTTCCAGTTGATGAGGCTTCATTTGTACTGCCACCGCTGGATTGTAGTGGCTCTAAAGTTTCAACCACGTCACTCATCAAGGGTCTTGCTTTGGGGTTTTGGCTCAGGCAATAGTATGCCAAACTGCAAGCCTTTTGAGCTGCCCTCACTGAGTATTGGTTATCTAATCTAGGGTCTATAATCTGCAGCATTTTTCTCTTATCGTTAAGCTTTGGCCGAGCCCAATCGACTAGATTCTGTTCCTTGCTTGGTCTGGTCTTGTCAACAGACTTCCTTCCAGTCAATAGTTCTAGGAGTACTACACCAAAACTGTACACGTCGCTTCTTGCAGTAAGATGTCCTGTGTCCAGAACATGTTACAACTCGCATCAGGTATGTCAAACATCAAATAGATACGACAACGATACTCAATTTTGCCTACAAAATTTGGCTTAAAAAATACACACCAGACTGATTTAAGTATTGGTTGAATACTTCATACTTACATGTCAATGAATTTGAACTCTAGGAACTACGATCAAGAGTCAGAATGGCTTTACATAACTAAACAAGACTCCAATGGGAAATAATGATATGTGTTAGTCATATGGAATCTTCATCAAGGACTGACACCTACTATTATGCAGATAGAGCACTGACCGCAACTCCAGAAAAAAAAAATCTAGTTTGTTTTTTTAACAGCTACTGAAGCACCAAAATGGCTATAGTAGAATAAAAGGTTCTGCAGATATCATAACAAGTCTTATGTCTGACATACTAACCACTTTTCTTATAATTCACCTTTCTCTGCAAATGTTGTCAATTGAAGCTACATAATGCCTTTTAATCATCTCTTTCATAATTTTCAGGTAAAACCTGCCTGGATCTATCATAAGAAACTAGCATGATAAAATCTCCGTGGGGATTAGGGGTTATGTGCTGAAAAAACACAGACTTTCTATGAACCAGCCTAAGGGGGAGTGAGGGTTCTTGAATCCACAGTTGGAACTGACAACTGCAGTATTTATTTATTTTTTTTGCATCAAATAGCCTAAACTCAACCAAAATTTCCAATTGACTTCAGAGGGTGGTAGCAGCAACTTTTTTTTTTCCAACTTCAGATTGTTTAGAGTATTGTAGATTGTAAGTTGAATTGAAGAATCAAACAAATGCATGATAATGAACCAGACATAACATCTTTTATTTTTTTATTTTTTTTTTTGGGGTGGGGGGGGAGCAGGGGTTAATATATACCAGTCATAACATATTCCGGAGCTGCATAACCATAGGTACCCATCACCCGAGTTGATACATGGGTCTCATCACCTTGCGGCCCCGCTTTTGCAAGCCCGAAATCAGATAGTTTGGCCGTATAATCCTGCAATTCCCACCAACCTCATGTTACTCCAATCAAGACAAAGGGTAACCAAGAAATAGGGGAAACAAGAAAAAGTAAAACCAGAGAAAAATCAAGTGAGTTACATAGTGCAAGTCCTGGAAACATGACTTACAGAATCCAATAATATATTCGAGGTCTTGAAATCACGATAGATAACTGGTCTTTCCGCATTATGAAGGAATGCAAGCCCTTTAGCTGCTCCAAGAGCAATCATCATTCTTGTTGCCCAAGATAATGGTACAGTAGCCCCTGAAAGCCTCAAGAAATACCACAACTTAGTAAGCAAGACCAACATTTATTCTTCTGAAGCAATAAGAATGTAATATCATGATTCATCAGCTTGATGCCAAGAAGATTAGTTACTTGGGTGGAAGTATCAGTGATTCGAAGCATCAATCACAAAAGACAAGCCTATTCTCCAAACAAAGGAGCATAAAAATCATTAGCACCACCAATCCTCTTTTCTGACACAGTATTATTCATAGAGCTAAATATCATTCTCTTTGCAGCAACACAAGATTTTCTGATTAGGTGCATGGCTGGAGGTTTTACAGGTCAATATATATCAGAGGTTAACTAAAACTGTATTTAGCATTTCTGTAACACTAAATAGAAAAGACAAGTCGATCTAGTAATAGATTCCAATAATATTACAACTAAGCCTGAAAATTTAGATGAAGATCTCAACATTTACAAACTTCAACTTCTACTACTATAAAACCTATCATATCTCTCAGGAGCTACATCATTTTCTAAGTGGTAAAAAAATAAACTACAGCAGGTGAAACTGTGGGTACAACATTAAATGATCAGGCTGAAGCAAACAGATATCATCACCAATGTAGCATCGTGCAGTGGTTGAACCACCACCTTCAAAGTACTTAACTGAAGCATGAACTAAAGAAGTTCCGATCTCATCATTCAACACATTCATGATCAAAGACTTAGGCTTAGGAGACCAGAAAAGACACCAGAGAAGAGGATGGGAGGCTCAAATGTACATCTACAACGACTCAAATTTCCACTTTCGAAAATTCCATCCCAACTTTAATCTGATAATCTGTGGAGTTGCTTATGACACAAGATTCCCGTGTATAAGCAATTTATTCTAAGGTGACAAAAGCAATAACCTTAAGCGGCAAAGTTACATATGGGACAACAACTATGACAGCATTGCAGTAAGACAGAAGAAGCCAATATGCAGCAGGCTAACCTAATATGACATGTACTTGAGATTGTCACTCACTCAGCTAAAGATACCGTAGTAATGTTTAAAAAAACGTGGCATCTTATTGGATAAGCATAGAGAAATCAAAAACCATCATGACATAATGCAGCAAAACAAGAGGGACAACAAGAGGACACATACTTCGGAAGAGATGATTCTCGAGGCTTCCTCTGAACATGAACTCATAAACGAGCAAACGATGGTCATCCTCACAGCAATAACCAATCAACTTGACAAGATTAGGATGCCTAAGCTGGCCAAGAAAGTTGACTTCAGTAAGCCACTCGCGATGTCCTTGAAGCCCCTCTTTGTTAAGTACTTTGACAGCAACTGGGAGAGACTTGAGTCCAACACGAACATTCTCATCAATGTAGCCCTTGTAAACAGTTCCAAAACCACCCTCACCAAGGATATAGTCAGATCGGAAGCTTTTAGTGATTGTTTCCAGCTCAAAAAGAGTGAAAGCAATTATATGTGTGTAAAGTACAGCATTCTTTCTAAAATCCTCTAAGTTTCTTGGGGTCGAAGGATCACTCAGATCTGATGTAGAGCGACTATGACTATGTTTCTTGGAATCAAAACCTATCCTGTTTGCCAACGATAACCCCTGATGCTGCTGCTGCTGCTGCTGGACTGCCCATCAATCAAGAAATTGCTAAATTCAAACACTTGTAAAAAAAAAAAAAAAAAAAACTTTGGGAATTCAAGATTGAGCATTTTCAGTACAAAATTGGCAAGAAGCATACACACAGCAGATCATAATGCAAAAAAGTAGCATATGGGTATTTTCCAATTATAGTGAAAATGGAAGCAGAAGATGACAGATCTGAAGCAAGAAAGAGATTATCAAGAAACCTTGATGATGAGCATTGGAGACAACAGCAGATTCTTCCCTAGTACCACAATTGCCCATCTGTTTCTTTATCTGTTCTTGGGTCAAGTCTCATACTTCACCTTAGCCTTCTCTAACTAGTTTCCCCTTTGTAACACTTTGTACAGAACAGAGTCAAAAAAGCAAAAAAGTTAGTATAAACCGGTGACTGACAAGCACGTTGGGGGAGTCTGTGTATTGCAATATAGTTAGCAGGGATGATGAAAGAAAGCAGGAGAAATAAGTGGATAGTGATGCCAACTTTGATGGGTATTTGTGCTGGATGCTGTAAAAGGGAGATAAAGGCCAAATAAACAGTGGTGCAGTGTGCTACACATACTCGCTCGCCCAGTCCGGGGCCACTCTTCCCATATGCGTTCTATATTTAATCCTAAAATATTACAATAAAGCTGTATGCGCGTGCTACATCAACCACTGTAAAAAAATTTACTTGTATCTAAGTGTTTATATCCAATGTTTTATGGGCCATTCCTAAGAGTGTATTAGAAAAAATAATGTATGTATTAGCTTTATATTATTATTATTTTATTTGGTATATTTTTTTAATTTATAAACTACGCAAATATTATTTATACACTCTATTTGGTATTAAGGTGTGTATAATTAATTCATGAAAATTCAAATTTTAAAGTATTGGTAATGTAATGTATTTTAATGCATGCATTAGCATGGGTGAAAATATAATTTTTCACAATTTTTTCTACGTACTTTCCATCATATTTCTGGAGGGGAGTTTTATAAATAAATACTTTTTTTTAGAAATTATTGCATGTTATTTTTAATACACTAAACCAAACATTGCATAAGTAAAAGCTAAGCATAACTAATACTAGCATTATCAATACAAGCATTATTAATACATCATATTTTGTACTATTTTTATACACCTTACCAAATAATCTCTAAGAGTCGAAGCGTTTTACGTAGCATGGAGCGAGGCGTGAGTCTCGAATTAGGAGTGTAAGTTTGAAGGATTTGTGGAAGAGAAAATGGATTATGATCACCAATAATACAAAAAAAAATACTATAATTATTATTTAAGAAAGATAACAATACAAAAATAAAAATAGTCGAGATAATCTTAAAATAAAATGATTTTTATTTATATATTTTTAGAAAGGAGAAGAATAAAAGGTGTAAGAATGTCAAAAAATAGATAAATTGCTTCAGGAACATAGTGCTATGAAATCTCTATCCTATCAATTTCAAGCATAACCTTCTAAAAGAACTATTTATGATAGTGTCTTTCTTTTTTCTGAGAGTTTCTTTATTTATTTACTGAATTCTTTATATATTTTAAAAAAAAATCATTACAACGTGAACATATGGTAGCATAAAGTATAGATACCATCACTCAAATAATTAAAAAATATGTTTTTATAGCAAGAATAGTTTTAAAATAAACAACAATCAAATTTAATGTGTTACATCCTTTTTAGCCTTTTTTTAGACTGTTTTGCCTTGAGCCGGGGGTCTATCGGAAACAGCCTCTCTACCTCTCCTCTGAGGTAGTGGTATGGACTGCGTACACTCTACCCTCCCCAGACCCCACGCTGTGGGAATACACTGGGTATGTTGTTGTTGTAGTTTTAAAATAAACAACAATCAAATTTAATGTTTGAGGCATACGCTTTTACGTTTTGGACTTATATTTTTACACTCGCAGCTTACCCTCAAATTCTAAGACGTACTCCATATGAATCTACGCCTTTCATTTGCACTCAGAGCATTTTTGGTACACCTCGTTGAAAATTTTTCTTGGGTCTCAGACCAAAAAATGTCTTTGAAAATACTGTTTATATCAAACTGATATATGTATGCAACCATATGCTTGTGGTTTCGACTTGGGCATATCCTTTATTTATTTATTTTTAGTTTTTCATTAAGTGATCAATATTTGTTGAAATTTGACTAATTTAAATTTGTGCTAAAAAAATATATACTTTGAGAAAAAATGCCACAATACTCCAACTTGAAATATCTTATTAAAAATAAAAAATCACCTCATCAAAACAAATAAATAAATAAAAACGGTCCTTATGTTTGAGAATATGTTCAAAATAGTTTTTTAAATGTGCAATGAACAATTTTAGCTCTTTTAAGTTTACCAAGATTTAAGATTTTAAATCTCCATTAAATATTTTTTAAACTTTGTCTATTAGATAGGGTGGGAACAGTAAAAAGACAAAAAATAATAATTTAGAGGTACAATTTTTATAGTTTTTGCTTTTTTAAAAATTTATTTCTAGAGTTTGGTATAGTTTTTTGAGATGTAACTATGTTATTTTCTTATATTTTGTTAGTGTCTTGTAAAGCTTTTCGTGTTGCATAGTTCAAAATTTGATGAGACTTTCTTAATGTTTGTGGTTAAAAAAAAATAATTATTGTTCCTGTCAAATCTAATCGATAGAATTTAATAAATATTTAAAGGAGATTAAAAGTATTAAGTTTTGAAAATTTTAGAGAATCATAACTATTTAATATATACTTAACGGACTATTTTAAATTTACCCTCAAACATACTCTCTTCGTCCATTTTTACTTATCCACTATACTAAAAATAAATGTTCAACAATACTTGTTCAATTTATGAAATCAAGAGATAATTTTATACTTAGTTCCTAATATGATAAAATTATCCTTTTATTTATAATTTCTTAAGAAATATGCAATCAATAATGGATAAGTAAAATGGACGGGGGAGTAATAAATATGAACCATTTTTTTTCATTTTCTCTCACCAAAACCGTTGGTGGTTTGACCATGTCTTTTCGGTTTAACGATTAACCGTGCTGTGGCCCTCCCTGCCAGACTATTAACAACATGAAAATTTATTTCTCCTGTCCCCTCCTATTTGTCCTCTCTGTTTTAATCTCTTTTAAGAAATTTCCTATTTAAACTTGTAGTACAATATGTTTACCCTTATTTAAGTATTCTCACTTTCTGCTCTTATAGACCCTTTTAATTGAATACATACAAAATTTGAAAGTGAAATAACGTGTATTGATTACTTTTTAATTTTATTTTTGGAAGGTAGTTAATTTTTATGCGTTTTAAACTTCACATGTGATATATAAAGTGTATGGGGTTAAACATGGATTGGACCGGGTTAAGAAAATATCAGCCTACAACAACGCCATTTCAAGAGCGAGTTCGACACGAAGAGGGGACTTCTCGGGCAAAGTCAAGGTAGCCCGAGAAGGTCTTCGATAGCGACTGCGCGCAAAGGACAGACAAAAGGACGGTGTGTCAGAATATTCAGGTGCGCGGGCTACACCAGGAAGAATCGCGTCAAAAGCAGTATGCCAGGCTGGCATCTCCAATGGCTCGAGGACAAGTGACGGTCATCCATTGGACACAGTGATATTAGGCATAACAAGATGGTACTATTCCTTCCGCACCAAGGAACGACGTGAACCCTATAATACAGACCCCCTTACTCTTTGTAAAGGATCCACTCTTGGCTAGCCCAAACTCTAAATATAATAAAATCTCTCGCCTGGTTCTAAAAGCTTGTTCTGTATTTTCTTAGCTTTTCTCTTAGTTCTTACTATTTTATTGCTGTTACGCTTGCTTATTTACTGTTCTCGGTCACTGCTCGCTCATAGTTAGGAGGACCGAACACCTCATCGGTGCCTCAAATTTGTTCCTAATCTTTGTCTTGTTGATTTACTGTGTGTTTCCTTTACGATTATTTCCTTTTAAAAATTTACGTCCCTAACAACGAAGCTAAGTTATAACGCGTGCTCTTGACCCACAAACAAATCTAACTGTCCAAAATCGACGATAAACATTATGGCGCTCACCATGGACTAGAGCAACTACATGGTTTTAACTTCGTTTTCTGCTTGCTAGTTCTTTTTTGTGTTGTTACCTTGCAGGGGAGTAGGTTATGGCGAACGATAACGTCGATCATGTAGAAGATGCACCCCCTGAGCAGACTTCCAAGTTCAACGACACGACCCTTGGGACTTAATTTTGGGGTGAGGGTTGATATCTCAGATCAGATGCCTCTTAAAGTGAACACGGCGAACATGAACATGCATAGAAGGTGGAAGGGGATCCTTAACCTTGACGAAGAAGGCGCAGAACTTAGCTCAGCTTGCCGTACTTACATGACCTGATAAGGAACCTACACGCATCCCGCAAAGAGATGATAGCTAGGGTGAAGGTACAAGATAAGAGGCTAGATGAGATATAAGTTGGTGCTGCTCAAGTGACTCCGGGAACCTCTAGGAGGAATGAGTTTGACAATTTGGAGGACAACGAGCAGGATGACGGATGGAAGGAGTGACTGTAGTGGATGAAATGGCCAGATTTAAGGATACAACTCCGACAATATTTGTGATAGAGTTGTTAATAAAAGAGATGAGGGCTCAGTATTTTGAGCTCCAGTCTCGAATGAACCGTATTCGGGGTGCCCCGCCAGTGGTCATGGGACTAGACTCCAAAAGTTATGCTAAAGTGCCCTACACGACAATTATTGCAGTAAGACCCATGCCAAAGATGTTTAAAATATCGAACATCCCAAAGTATGACGGGAACTCAGATCCCCAGGAGAACCTATTATTTTTTACCACGACAGTCAATGGGAAGGACCTGACCAAGAAGGAAGTTGAGTCGGTGATGGTGAAGAAGTTCCGGGAAACGCTCTCAGGAGGGACCCTGGTATGGTATTCCCTTCTCCATGAAAACTCCATCGACTCATTTAATATGCTGGCAGATAGCTTCATAAGGGCCCATACGGGAGCCAAGAAGGTGCAACCCCGCCGAGGGGATATTTTCAAGATAAAACAAGGGGAAACGGAGCTGCTTCGGGAATTTGTGGCCCGATTCTAAAAAGAGAGGATGCATCTCTTAATGGTGCCTAACGACTGGGCAGCAGAGGCCTTCACCAAAGGGCTGAACCCCGAATATTTGGTCACCTCTTTTAAGCTCAAAGAGAGTCTGATTGAGTTCGATGAAACCACCTGGGCTGATGTACACAACATGTATGAATCAAAGATCCTGATCGAGGATGACTGTAGGCGGATTAATGGGAAGGCTCCACAGACATGGAATGACTCGAAATCCCAGAAGAGCTTGTGGGGCTTGGGGATAGGTCAACTAGGAAGTCCGAGCGATAGAATGATTCAAGAGGGTCAACTCAAGGATGCTACACTCCATACTCGATGGAAGTTGAAGTCGATGGCAATAGAAATAGTAGTTTCAAGGATCAGGCCAGTCTCGGCATGATCGAAGAATGGATAGGGAACTTTCATGAAAGGATTTGTAGCCTCGAGAGGTGGCAAAACCCATTGTGTACGCCATCAGTGATGCATCCATGCTCTTGGAATATTGCTTCAATGTCAGCCCCGAGAGGCTAGTCTCGATAATCTGAGATATCAAAAGAGCCAAGTTCCTGAAACTCCTCCGGTCAAACCCATCTGCAAGGGATAAGACCTCTTGGTGCAAATTTCATGGGATGAATGGGCACGACATTGGGGATTACCGCCATCTTTGGGAGGCTGTAGCCGAGATGCTTAAAGGCGAACATCTCAAAGAGTTCCTGAATGAGCGAGCCAAGGGCCACTACATCAAAGGCATCGATGGTGGACAAGCATCAGCCAGGCCAGGAGCTCCTCAAAAGACAATTAACTGAACTTCGGCTCTGATGCACCAGGTAACTTCTTCCCCTCGTATTTTATTTAACTAATAATTTCTGGGTTACAAGTATTTTTTGCAGGTATGGGAATCATAGCACAAGACTTGGAAGGACAAGCTTCACTCTTTTTTTCTTCGCCTAGTTTTATCCCAAAAAGGGTTTTTTAGCAAGGTTTTTAATGAGGTAGCAGTAGAGACTTTCGGGGAAAATTAGGAAAGTTTTCTTTTTCTTTTCTATTTTTAAAAACAATGGCCAATGATGAGTGAATGAATAAAAAACTCGAAGAGGTTAGCATATGTCTATGCTTCTGGTTTTAAATTTTTATTCAATTATTGGAGCAAAAATCTATATCGAATCAAAAAGACGGCTGGCAATGGCCTAGACCTCTAGGGCGAGGCCCCCATATCCTTAAGAGGATGAAAGGGGAAAAACCTGATGGCCACTTTCCCCAAACATTGAAAGTGGAACGAGATCGCAACTTTGAAGCTCACGAAAAAGGCCATAATAAAAGTACATACAACCCCATAATATGGACCAGGAACATGCTTCCATCGGTGTGAGCATCTCCCACATGAACTCCCGTAGAAGCGCATGCATGGTAACTAAGCGGATTGATCATTTGATTGCGAATAAAACTCGAGACTATGTCACCATATTCTCGGTCTAATATGCCCGAATGTGAGGCCTTATTAAATTTAACACATTTGAATTATTAGTTCCTAAAAGATGGTCCATGAGGCCAAAATTGGTTATTTGGAGTTTAATACTCTAAGGCTACGCGCTAAACTGCCTCGGAGACGTTCAAACTTAGACGCTCAATAATATAAAATTAAAAGGATTTCTCCTCGATATAATAAGGTATAAAATAGGCTATGACGCCCTAGGTCAAATTTTGATGAACTGATGGACCAGAGATCGCGCAAAGATAAAAATTGATTAGCGCATACTCCCATTCTTGATGTGCCAGGATTTGACGGCACTTTTAACGCTTAAAACGAAGGATTTTTGGGAGTTCTTAAGTACATTTTGTTGGAATGTCGTTTGTTAGTTATGCAGGGAAAAAGTATGAAATAGATGGGAAGACCAAAAAGTTGCAGTTTTCTGGGCAAAAGACAAGCCACCACGGGCGTCACACTCACGACGGCCCATGGCGCAAACCGTTGGAACAGGACAACAAGAGAGGCTAAGGAATTTGAGCCTGACGGGCCCCACAATGCCCATGGTAGACACGACAGGATATCGTAAATCCCGTCAAAACCATCCAGAGGAGCATGTAAGAGGTCAAGGAAGGGCAATGGGCATCCTCGACGTCTGTGACAATCATGACGCCCCATCAAAGTTTCCCGTGGAAACCAGGCAGGAGAGTTGGAGAGGAGCCAAGTACAGGTGATGAGATGGCCGACAGGCATCGCAGTCTCGACGGCCCGTCACCTCTGCCCGTGAAAGCTTGGCAGAGGCTTGGAATTAAAGAGTTAAATGATGGACGACGGGCGTCGCTTTCTCGACATCCCGTCACTCCCACCTGTGAGATCGTGGCAGAGATGCAAGTAACGAATTGAAGATTGGCTGAGTAACGAATTGAAGATTGGCCGACGGGCACTCACGACGCCCGTCGCAACCACGATGACCTGTGAGGCGTCCCGTCGGCACTGCCACGTCCAGCTTTTACTAGTTTTGTTGGGATTTGGTTTCTTTGTCTATAAATACTTCCCTTAGGTTTTAGTTTTGGTCGTGACGTATTATTTTGCATGAGTTACGACATTATTGTTTTGGTGTTGACTTTAAACACAAGTTCTTGATTAGTTGAAGTGTTCTTGATATTTTCTTCAATATTCCGGATTTATTTGCACTAATTTGTAAGTATCTATTGATGATTGCACAAACAACCATTAAGTGTCCACTTATGAATATGAGTAGCTAAATCCACAACTAGGGTTGTGGGAACCATGAAGAATTAACAAAGTAGGCAAAGTACTTAGTAATTCTAGGGCGATATTTATGCATGTATTGTTCTTTCCTTCGTAATAATTGCTTTCTAGCGGTGTACAACGTTAGAACTCGCCTTATCTTACTTGTCGGACCAAGGAGGTAATGGATGGGAAAAGGGTTGTTCAACGACAGAGATTTGAGGCTACCAACCCTCATCTAATAGATTGACCTTGTCTGAAAATAGCTAATCTGGGATCCAGGGTAAGGGTTAGTAGAGCATACACCCGCGGCCGGACCAAGGCGTGTGGTGAAATTTGTCTAGCTGTCGGACCAAGGAGTTAGATGAACCCAACTTATCAATTCTTCATGCTAAGTATCAAACTAGTTTACCAAGTACAAAAGCCTTACTAAGTTACGATCTCATGGGGAACACGACCTGAGTCACTCCTACTATTGATAACAACTGTTAAAATTGAGGTCTGTTACTTGTTTACGTTCTGGTTACTACTATTACTTGTTACTTTCAAACCCCTCTTTCGAGGGAAATAAATGACTAAAACACAATAAAATATTAATCGACCATAGTCCTACCATATTCCCTATGAGATCGACCCCAACCTTTGTTGGGTTATATATTTGTTCAGCGACCGCTTACGCTTCTAAAAAAAGGTGTAATTTGAGCGTCTCAAATTTTGGCGTCGTTGTCAGGGAATACGGTTTAGGATTAAGAGAGATTGTGTTTATCTCAATGTTAGTCCTTATTTCCTGATTTTACTTTTTTTGTTATTTTTATTTTGATCTACAGGTTGCACACTTGTGCATGCCAGTACAAGGAGTCAAGGCAATCCGTTGATCCCATACGATCCTGAGCTCTCCAAAACCTTAAGAAACATGGCTAAAGAGGGAGAGCATAAGACACAGGAGCAGATCACAGCCCGGTTGTTGGCCGAGGATGAGCAACAAAAAAAGAAAGGAGAAGATGCTCTTGCTGCTGAAGATGTTGCACTTGCAGCAGACCTCGCAGCTCAAAATGCAGCGGCTGAGCAAGCAAGGCAGGCTCGACAACAAGCTGCTCATCATGCTGCACTAAAGGCCTACGCAGCAGCAGACGGGGCAACTCACCAAAATTTGCCTAGAGGACCAGTCGCGCCATGACATAATAGGGGTCGACAGATGCAACAATCCAGGCAAGCCCCTCGCTACTATGATTATGATGATTATGATGACTATGACGAGGAGGAGAAATTAGGCATTGCAGGACCCATAGTGTTGCCACCACTGACTAAGGGTGCGAAATTTGACATCACCAGCACCATGATCCAGTTGATGAATAATAAGGGTTTGTATGCTGGAAAACCTACAGAAGATGCAAATCGTCATGTGCATAATTTTACTCAGATTTACAAGGCGTATAGTATGCCAGGAGTGGGGCAAGATTCTATTAGACTGAGGTTGTTTCCATTCGCATTGACCGACGAGGCAACTGTTTGGCTCTCAGAACTGCTCGATAATTCCATCTACATATGGCACGAGTTGAAGACCCAGTTTTTGGAGCAATTTTTTCCTCCATCAAGGATGTTGCAATTAAAACAGGAGATCTATATCTCAAGAAGTTACCTGTAGAGGCATTATTTGAGGCATGGCTACGGTTCAAGAAGAAGTTGAAGCAAGTTCCGAGACACGGAATCCCTTCAAGGAATCTGATGGAAATTTCTTATAAAGCACTGAACGCCAACACCAAAGCAGTAGCTGACACTGTAACTGGTGGGGCATTCATAGACAACTCGTATGATGAAGCTTCAGAGATGCTTGATCGGGTTACAAAGACCAACAGAGAATAGCACACCAGAGAATCAGAGACTCCAACAGGTACATACGCAGTTGGTAAGTCCTTGGATTTGAATGAATTGCAAGACATTAAACAGGAAGTTGCTGAGCTGAACACGACAGTTGGGTTGATTGCAAAGAAATTTCTGGCTGAGGGAGTAGAGAAGGTAAAAGCCATCAGTTCGCAAGGTAAAACACCTAGGCCAGACGGTTACTCATCTGAAGAAGAGGTTAGTTATCTGAATGATCAAGGGGAGGATTTTTGGGCCTCTGGCCAAGGAAATCAAGGTCAGAACAGAGATAGAGATGATTACTACAATTTGGTCTGGTTATAGAGATGGTGACTAGCAGAAAAAGGATGGGTATAAGAACGATAGAAGTGGTCTTTACATCCCGCTTGCGAATCTCGAAGAGAGGGTTGGACAACCTACCATGAGGGAAATGCTCAACAAGGTGTTTGAAAAGGTTGACTCCATGGATGCAAGCATGAAGGAGATAAAATCATACCTTTCAAAGATCAGTCAGAGAGTGGATTCCCATACTTCTCCATAAAACAGCTTGAGACGCAGATGCACCAGATTTTCACTAGCATGAATCCGCGTCAAAAGGGTACTCTCTTTAGTGATACCATTCAAAATTCTAAGAATGATCGATAGGTTATGGCAGTGACTACTCGAAGCAAAAAGCAGACCATTGATGTTCCCATGCCTAAAATTGTTGATGAGCCCGCCGAAGTTGAAAAGGGTGATGCTAAAATTTTGGTCGAGTCTGAAGGAATAGATGGTGAGGAGGAGAAAATTGAGAGACAGTCTTCTGAGTTGAAAGCAAAGAGAAAGGAGGTTGCACCAGTCCTAAAACCCATACCATTGCCTCCTCCTTATCCCCAGAGATTGAAGAAAAAGGTTGAGGACGGAAAATTTCACAAGTTCATCTCTATGTTAAAGCAACTGTCAGTAAATATCCCTTTGGTAGAAGCACTGGAGCAGATGCCTGGATATGTCAAATTTATGAAGGATCTGGTAACTAAGAAGAGGATGGTTAGTTTTGAGCTGGCCAACAATTTGCACCACTGTAATGCGATAGCATCCCGTTCCATGGTGCAGAAAAAAGAAAATCCTGGAGCATTCACAATTCCTTGCACTATTGGAGCTTTCTACTTTGCCAAGGCATTGTGTGATCTGGGTGCTAGTATAAATCTTATGCCGCTAGCAGTGTATAATCAGCTGGGCTTGGGAGCCTCCACTCCGACTACAATGCGGCTCTTCATGGCAGATCGTACGGTGAAGCGACCTGTGGGGATCCTTTATGATGTATTGGTGAAGGTTGACACATTTATCTTTTCTGCAGACTTTGTGATTTTGGATTGTGAGGTTGACTTCGAGGTGCCCATTATCTTGGGGCCCCCCATTCCTGGCTACTGGACGCGTTTTGGTTGATTTGGAAACTGGGCAGATGAAATTTAGGCTGAATGATGAGAAAGTGACATTTGATGTCTGAAAATCTATGAAGCATAATGATGACATGCGAGTGGTGTCAGTTATTGATGTTGTTGATGAGGATCAGATTAGCATACCTATTAAGGAGAGACTTGGAGTTGAAGCCCTTGCTGCCATGATTATAAAATTTGAAGGTGACGACATTGAGGAGTACGATGAAATGGTAGCAGCACTCACAGGGTTGGGATCTTACAGGTATGCACCAAAGAATCTAGACTTGGACTTGAAAAATAGGCAAACACTGCCTGCCCGACCGTCTATTGAGGAGCCTCCAGTCTTGGAGCTCAAAGCACTTCCAGCTCATCTTCGGTACGTATTTTTAGGAGCTAATGCGACTTTGCCAGTGATCATTGTTGTAGATTTAGGTGAAGGGTAAGTGGAAGCTCTTGTTTCTGCCTTGAGGAAATTTAAAAGAGCCAATGGTTGGATCATTGCTAACATTATCGAGATTCTGCCTTGAATCTGTGGACATAAAATTTAGCTCGAGCCAGATTATATTCCAAGTATTGAGCACCAACGTAGGTTGAATCAACCTATGCAAGAGGTTGTCAAGAAGGAAATCATTAAGTGGCTGGATGCAGGTGTGGTTTATCCTATTTCTGATAGCAAGTGGGTAAGCCCGGTTCAATGTGTGCCCAAGAAGGGAGGGATTACTGTAGTCCCAAATGCAAAGAATGAACTGATTATGATGAGGCCATTCACAGATTGGCGCATATGTATGGATTATAGGAAGCTGAATGCATGGACTGAGAAGGACCATTTTCTGATGTCATTCTTGGATCAGATGTTAGACCGTCTTGCTGGTAGAAGATGGTATTGTTTCCTTGATGGTTATTCGGGATACAATCAGATCTTGATTGCTTCTGAAGACCAAGAGAAAACCACTTTCACCTATCCATATGGGACGTTCGCTTTCAAAAGGATGTCATTTGGTTTGTGCAATGCGCCAGCAATATTTCAGCGTTGCACGATGTCCATTTTCTCAGACATGGTGGAGCACACTATTGAGGTATTCATGGATGACCTTTTGGTGGTAGGTGACTCTTTTGAAGATTGTCTAGATCATCTGAGCTGTGTACTGAAGCGATGCGAAGAGTGCAACCTAATGCTAAATTGGGAAAAGTGTCACTTCATGGTGAAAGAGGGCATAGTGCTTGGTCACCGGATTTCTAAGAAGGGTATAGAGGTTGATAGAGCAAAGATTGAGGTAATTGAAAAATTGCCTTCACCAATTTCTGTGAAGAGAATTTGGAGCTTCTTGGGGCATGCTGGGTTTTATAGGAGATTTATAAGGACTTCTCCAAAATTGCTAATCCATTGTGCAAGTTGTTGGAGAAAGAGGTAAATTTTGTGTTTGATGATGCATGTCTGAAGGCATTCGAATGCCTTAAATAAAAGTTGGTCTCAGCTCCTATCATTATTTCTCCTGATTGGTCTCAACCTTTTGAGGTTATGTGTGATGCTAGTGGAGTGGCACTAGGAGCAGTCCTAGGCCAAAGGCGTGAAAAGATTCTTCATCCTATATACTATGCTAGCAAAGCACTTAACCCGGCTCAGAAGAATTATACTGCAACTGAATAAGATTTTCTTAGTGTGGTCTTTGCGTTTGAAAAATTCAGATCTTATTTGCTTGGCACCAAGGTGGTGGTGCACACTGACCATACATCTCTTCGTTATCTCATGGCGAAGAAAGATGCTAAACCAAGGTTGATTAGATGGGTGTTGCTGTTGTAAGAGTTTGATTTTGAGGTCAAGGACTGAAAGGGTACAGAGAATCAAGTAGCAGACCATTTGTCTAGGCTGGAAGAAGAGGAAATTCTGAAGCTGAATGATGCGCAATAAATAGATGACTGGTTTCCTGATGAACAAGTGTTAGCCGCTTCTCAAGATTTGATCCCATGGTTTGCCGACATTGCCAACTATTTGGCAAGTGATCTAGTGCCTGATGTTATGTCTGTCCACCAAAGAAGAAAGTTCATGTCTGATGTCAAGAAATACTTCTAGGAAGAGCCATTCTTGTTTTGTGTGTATGCTGACACGATGATCTGTAGATATGTGCCTGAAGTTGAGATGATGGAGATACTAGAAGCGTGTCATTCATCCCCTTTTGGAGGTCGTCATAGTGGTATTCGGACTGCACACAAGATTTTGCAATGCGACTACTATTGACCGACTATTCACAAAGGCGCCCATGAATTTGCTAAGGCTTACAGCATATGTCAAAAGGAAGGAGGCATATCAAGGAGGCAAGAGCTTTCCCTTAATCCCATCCTTGTGATCGAGCTGTTTGATAATTGGGGTATTGACTTCATAGGTCCGTTCGTGCTATCCAATGGGAACCAGTACATATTGGTGGTTGTGGACTATGTATCTAAGTGGGTGGAAGTAGTTGCGCTTCCCAGTAATGAAGGTAAATGCATCACAACGTTCTTGAAAAAAAACATCTTCTCCAGGTTTGGTACGCCAAGAGCAATTATTAGCGATGAAGGCTCTCACTTTTGTAACAAGCTGTTTCGAGCTTTGCTTGAAAAATATGGAGTTAAACACAAAGTTGCAACCCCTTATCATCCTCAGACGAGTGGGCAAGTGGAGGTTTCCAACAGAGAGATAAAGTCAATCCTATCCAAGACTGTAAGTGCCAATAGAAAGGATTGGTCGCGGAAGTTATATAATACTTTGTGGGCGTACCGGACTGCATTCAAGACCCCAATAGGTATGTCACCATATCAGCTAATGTTTGGTAAGGCGTGCCATCTTCCGGTTGAGTTAAAGCATAAGCCCATGTGGGCATTGAAGAAATTAAACTTAAACTGGTCTGAAGCATCGTCACAGCGGCTTGGGCAGTTGAATGAGTTGGATGAGTTTCGTCTAAATGCATATGAGAGTTCAGCACTTTATAAAGAGAGGATGAAACTATATCATGGCCGTAAGATATAAAAGAGAGATTTCCAGTCGAATGATTTGGTCTTGCTCTTCAACTCTAGACTTTGCTTATTTCCTGGCAAGCTGAAGTCTAAATGGATTGGACCTTTCAAAGTGGTACAAGTGTTTCCTCATGGGGCTATTGAACTCGAAAACCATGAGGGAAAAAGGTTTAAGGAAAATGGGCAGCAGATTAAAGCTTATTTCTGCACAGCAGAGGAGCTCAAAATGATTGAAGCCTGGAGCCTTGATGAATTCGTCCCACCCATGGAGCTTGATGAAGTCTGATTAATCAAGCAACCTGCATCGTGCCGCGATGTTAAATCAGGCGCTGCATGGGAGGCAACCCATGGACTTGTATTTTTGTTTTATTTGTTTTTAGTTCAAGTGGGTGTACAGTGTTTTGGTGAAGTCTGAGTAGCCAAAACACTTACGTCGTGCCGCGACGCTAAATCAAGGGCTGCATGGGAGGCAACTCATGGATTAATGTGTGTTGATTTTTGCAGAAGGAAGGGAGATAAAGAACAAGAGCTGAAACTGTAGAAAAAGGGATCCCATGGGCTCTTTGACGGGCCGTCTCAAGTGCCACGCCTGTGGGACTGGGGACATCCAACAATAAAATTGTCTAAGTATGCAAAAAGGAGTGTCTGCCTCATTCCCACGTCCTACATGACGGTACGTCGCATCCCCGACAGGCATGGGACTGGGCGTGAAGCTCCTAACAAAGATAAGAGAATTTTCTAAGTGCTAAAACGCAGTGGTCTGTCTCATTTCCATGCCCCACATGATGGGCCATTGTGGCCTCGATGGGCGTCGGACTGGGCATGACGCCACAATCAAATGAGAAGGGGGTCATCCTCAGATGTCCAGGTAAGTAAAATTTGATAGGCCATCGCTAGTCCGATGGGCGTGGCGTAGCTCGTCGTCTGGGTCGGTCAACGGAGGGTCAACAGTTTTTAAATTTGTTTCTAATCGTGACCCAACCCGACCCGATAACCTTTCCCCTTACTCCCTCGCGTTTAATACATTTTGACCTCATTCAATTGAGGTCACGCCCTTTACAAACTCCATCTCCATCAAACACTCCACACACGATCGCTCTCTCTCCCCAACTCATCGATCCCACCCCCCAGTATCACTCAAAACCCATTCCCATAACCCCTTCACGAAATCGCTGGCAAATCACCTCTAGGAAGTGTGTATTCTAGAGTTTTTGGCAAACCAAAGAAGTAAGTTCTTCCTTCTTGTAGAGTGTCAACTATTCTTGTAGTTAATAATGAATAGGGATTTTGTTTGTGTTAAAAATTTTGGTCATAGTGTTTCAATTATAACCCTAGTTGTGAAAATGTGGTTTGACAGTTGAGTAGATGCAAAGTGTATAAGTTTGGGGAATTAGTGTCGTGTAGTGCTTTGTTAAAATTATTTGAGTTTTGGTGTTTTGTTTGATATGTGGGTTTTGAGAAACTGATATGTGTGAAAGAATAAGGGAAGAGAGATCTTTTTGTACTGATTGGATCCTATGGGCCAGCAGATGGGATGTCTGAGGAACGACAGGCGTCGGTCAGGGCCTGGAACTGGTCCAAAAAAACTTAAAAAGGTTTCTGGACAGATCTGACGCCCAACCCGATGGGACGTTGGACCTCCCATGCCCATGGCAGGAGCCCGTGGGAGGACAATTGTCCTTAAAAACTCCACTGTTCCATTCCGATGCCCTATCCCACAAGAGGTCGAACCTCTCACGCCCGTGGCACAGGGTCATGGGAGAAAGAATATCCTGCAAAACCCTACTGGACAATTCTGACGCCCGAGGCCACGTGACGTCGGCCCTCCCACACCCGTGGGAGGCTAATTTTTCTGTAAATATTTTCTAAGTGTAGAATTTTTTGGGTTTGTACTTTGGTTTTGATTGCTAACATTGGTTGTCTGCAGGTACTACTGGCACCAAAGACACCGCTACGACGAGAGGGGGCCCAAAAAGCTACGAATGCCTCCAACCCGTCTCAGATAAAGGATCAACCAACCGATTCTAAAGTTGAAAGGAGTGACTCAGACAACACCCCCTTGTCCGGAACACCAGGAGGAAGCTGGTTGTGTCTCCCTCCCAATCTGAAGAGGGGCAATGCATCTACTAAAAAACAAGGATCGTCTTCTGGCTCATTTGAGACTAGTGCAGAGAGTCACCATGCCAATACCAGGAAAGAATTGGCTACTCAAGTCTCAAGTGGAACAGCAAATGAGTCGGGAGATGAGGATGGTTTGGGGTCGGAGCACAGTGAGGCAAGAGAAGAAGAGGGTAATGTTGAGTCTGACACGAAAACTACTAACCCAGAAAAGGAGACCTTATCACCGACTTTGTCTGGCGCTGGTGCAGCATTGGGACGTGCTAGAGAGGCAGTCAGATGGGGGGTTGAGGGAGCGAAGAAAATATTTGATTACGGCATTGAAGTCACAGCAAGGGGTAATCTGCGAAGGCCGATCGCGAAAGAGTGGAGAATAGACCCTTTCAAATTGAAGAACTTCCCTAAGTTGGATGCATATTTTTGATATTACAGGTTGGGCTGGACTAGCAAGCCCCTCTCAGATTTTCAACCAACTCTCGTAAGAGAGTTCTATGCCAATTATCAAGCCATCCAGGAAGGGTCGTGCAAAAAGGGCTAGAAAATTGTAGACTTGCCCGCTCTTGAGAGCGTCCCACTGAGGGGTATCCCAATTAACATCTCGGCCGAGACCATCAACAGATTTCTCTTCGGTCCATAGTATGAGGCACCCACGGAAACCATCAATTATTACTATCGGGTGAAACATGAGGAGAAGTGGACAAAGTGGTTGGCCAAGCGCCTGACTACGACTGGGACACCAATGTGGCTTAGCCAAGACAAGCCGCAGATCCATAAAGCCTCTCTCTCTTTTGAGGCCAAGTTTTGGTGGGCACTAGTACGGCTCTGGCTCATGCCAACGGGTGCTGACAACCAACTTACTCTGGAAAGTACCATTCTAGTGGCTGCTTTGATGTCCAAGTACAACCTAAATTTTTGGCAAATCATCACAGAGGAGATCCAGGACAGAGTTACCAAAATAGCTTCTTCTTACCCTTTTTCATGCCTAATCACTGAGTTGTGTGAAGAAGCACAGGTCCCAAAGTTTACAGGGGTCGATAGGGCTGAAAGAGCTGCAATGACTCACCATCTGGAGCGGTCCAAAGGTGAGATACAAGTGTTGGGGTTGAGCAGTACTTTCGAGCCATTGGCTCTTACTCTTGAGGAACATGTCCCGACACCAAAAGGGACAACATCTCCTATGCCAAGACCAACCCCACAAGGCAGCCAGTCCGAACATACCACAGCTAGTCCGTCCACTACTGCAGCTGGTCCATCCACCTCTGAAGCACCTTCAGCGGAGGATCCAGAATCTATCTTTGCCTTCCATCCGACAAATTTCATCGATACGGTCCAGAGGACCATTGAGCTTAAAGCACAAATGAAGGCATTCTTAGCGCAGTTCCAACCGATTGTGAACGCTTCAATTCAAAGAGCCATAGCTTTGTTTCTAACTGTAAATGCCCGGATTGATGCATTGGAGGATAGGGTGGATGAAAGACTGAAGGATATGGGTGCGATGGAGCTTACAGAGTTGAAAAAGGAGGTTACCAAGCTCAAAGTCGATGTTGAGAAATTGAATAATCCCCTGCCTTCTTAGGCTAAGGCTCCAAAGGTCTTTCCATGGATCACACCGGAGGCGACACTCAATCTATGAGATTTTGTGGATCCCGACCTTTGAATGGCAAACTTGGACCCAACAGCAGCAAGGAGCCTAAAAAAGAAGCTGAATTACCTCCTCATCCCTCTGAGCGCAAAAAGAAGAGGAAGACCAAAGACAAGCAGGTTCAAGCTGATGATGCTCCTCTTAGCCCAAACTCACAAAAGAAAAAAGAGGAGAGAGCCGCAAAGAGAGCCCAAAAATAGCTGAAAAAGCAATAAAAGAATCCCTGGATATGCAGCAAATTGAGGTTGATGGCACTGGGACGGGTGCTTCCGCGAGTGGTGTTGCGGTATTGATAGAAGAAACTTCTTTAGACCCCATTGTAGGAGTTGGTGACATTGATGTTGCCCGGGCAGCTGATACTATGATTGAGAGGACTGCAGAGGTAGCCTCTGTTGTTGAGACATCTACGGGCACAGAGTTAGAGGGCCCGAGTTAGAGGGCCCGAGTGATGGCGCTTAGGTGCCACAGGTATGCCTAGTATCCCTTGCTTATCATTTTTTTCGTGCATTGGGGACAATGCACCACTTTTTAGAGGGGGTGGGGGCAACTGTGGTCATCTGGTGTATTTTTGTAGAGCATTTTGCCGAAGTCTGAATAGCCAAAACACTCGCATCGTGATGCGACGTTAAATCAAGCGATGCATGGGAGGCAACCCATGAGGGTACTCACAAGGTACCCAAATCCTTGGGGTTTTCTTGCCTGCGTTCTTTCCCTAAGGATTTTTAATTTTTGTTAGACCGGCATGTTTAGTATAGGAAGTGTGTTCGTAAAATTATCCGGTAAGCAAGATCTTTGATTGATGTGCCTGAATAAGGTTGATCAATGGTAGCTGCTTGGAGCTTTCTCTATACCTTAATTGAACTGTGTCTTTCCTTTACTACTCTTTCTCTCTCCTCAGTTGCTTCTTGAGCCAACAAAGTTTTTGCTTGTCTTTCCTTGCCTCTAGCTTTAGCGCGCACCCTTTCTCCTATGAGGCTTCGTAGCGGATAAGCCTTCAAAGCCGCCAACCACACTATATAGTGATGGGACAGCCTATCTCCCCCTTTTATGCCTTCGGCTATTACCGGCTGGCAAGGCTTGGCCCAACATTGGATTTTAATTGCAACCATGATTTTATTTTTGAAATAGAGTTCTGTGAAAAATAGAGACCCCTCCAAATTTTTGTGCAATAAAGTGTTAGAACCGACTTACGTGGATCTATAAATGACAGCATGCATATAAATGAGACAAGTAGCTTAAGCTAAAGCATGAAATCGGTAGTTAGCTAATCTATAGCCTTAACTCTGTGCCATGTGTGAAGTGAGCCACTTAGTATTTGTTCTTGTTGTACTGCAATCTAGAACTTGCTTGGTTAGTCGTGCTTAGGTTGTAGAATGATTTAGTTGGGACATGATCATAGGCTCTTTTTGAATTAGTCCACTTCAGCCAAAATGACCTACCAAAATGCTAAGTAATCCACTTGATCCCTAACTTTGAGCCGTAAAGTGAACCTTTTTGTTGTTAACCTATTCACCTTCCCGTTTCCTATAAATCTCTATTTTGGCCCTGGTCCCTCCTTGGACATCGTGCACCTCAACTCAGGTTGTAAGCCTAAGTTAAGGGTGGATACTGTAGGGGTGAGTAGGAAGTGTTGGGTATGAAAAGAATGGTTAAGCAATAGAAAGAAAAGAACTGGGTGTGGTTGGCGTGCAAAAGAAAAAGAAAAGAAAAATGATGAATGAAAAGAAAAAAAAGAAGAAAAATGAATGAAAAGACAAAGTGCAGTAATGCAATAGAAGCCACACCCGAAGCTTGATAAAAGTAGGAAAAGAGTGAAAGAAAGGAGAAGAAGGGAGGCAACCGGTAAGAACTGAAAAGTGGAGAAAATAATGAAGTAATTGTAGTCTCAAGGAGGGCATAGTCACTATTTACCCAAATGTACCATTCCCGTCCCTAAGCCTACATTACAAGTCTAGCAAAGTCCTATAGTGATCCTAACCGAACCATTTGAAAGTCGAAGCATAGAAAATAAGGGCAAGCCTATGGTATCATGCATGTACAGCTTGAACTTCTTTGTGAGAGTGAGTGATTTCCTAGTCCCTGAGTGTTAAATTGATAGCATGTGTGATTTGGGACTTCTTTATTATGAGGGCACTAGAGTAGACTGGATTGCTAATTACTTGGTTTGAATGTCTGGTGTGTATGCTAGCTTACTCGTAAATATCGTGTTGTCACTCATGGATTCGTATCGTGTTGTTGTGAGACATTGATAAAATGCACTGGTTTTTGAACTGTCAAGGAGTGGGTACTATCTTGAAAAGTAAAAGTTTAATGAATCAGGTTGCCATTGTAGTTTCTGGTTTTCTTCTACTTAAGGGTCGTTTGGTTTTGTTGTTGTTTAGTGCTTAAGGACAAGCAAACATTCTAAGTTGAGGGCGTTGACGTGTCGGGATTTGACGGTACTTTCGACGCTTAAAACGAAGGATTTTTGGGAGTTCTTAAGTATATTTTGTTGGATTTAATGTCATTTGTTAGTTATGCAGGGAAAAACTATGAAATAGATGGGAAGACCAAAAAGTAGCAGTTTGTTGGGCAAAAGACAAGCCACCACGGGCGTCACACTCATGATGGCCCGTGGGGAAAACCGTTGGAACAGGACAGCAAGAGGGGCTAAGGCATTTGATCCTGACAGGCCCCACGACTCCTGTGGTACACACGATGGGACATTGTAAAGCCTGTCAAAATCATCCAGAGGAGCATGTAAGAGGTCAAGAAAGGGCGACGGGCGTCCTCAACGCCCGTGACAATCATGATGCCCCATCAAATACCAGGCAGAAGAGATGGAGAGGAGCCAAGTGCAGGCAATGAGATGTCCGACAGGCGTCGCAGTCTCGATGGCCTGTCACCTCTGCCAGTGAAAGCTTGGCAGAGGCTTGGAATTAAAGAGTTAAATGATAGCCGACGGGCATTGCTTTCTCGACGTCCTGTCACTCCCGCTCGTGAGATCGTGGCGGAGATGCAAGTGAAGAATTGAAGATTGGCCGACAGGCACTCACGACTCCCGTCGCAACCACGACGGCCTGTGAGGCGTCCCGTCGGCACTGCCACATCCAGCTTCTCCTAGTTTTGTTAGGATTTGGGTTTTTTGTCTATAAATACTTCCCCTTAGATTTTATTTTTGGTGGTGACATATTATTTGGCTCGAGTTAAGACATTATTATTTTGTTGTTGACTTTAAACACAAGTTCTTGATTAGTTGAAGTGTTCTTGATATTTTCTTCAAGATTCTGGATTTCATTGCACTAATTTGTAAGTATCTATTGATGATTGCATAAACAACCATTACGTGTCCACTTATGAATATGAGTAGCTAAATTCACAACTAGGGTTGTGGGAACCATGAAGAATTAACAAAGTAGGAAAAGTACTTAGTAATTCTAGGGCGATATTTATGCATGTATTGTTCTTCCCTTCTTAATGATTGCTTTCTAGCGGTGTACAACGTTAGAACTCATCTTATCCTTACTTTCCAGACCAAGGAGGTAACGGATGGGAAAAGGGTTATTCAACAACAGAGATTTGAGGCTACCAACCCTCATCTAATATCTTAACCTTGTCCAAAAATAGCTAATCTAGGATCCAGGGTAAGGGTTAGTAGAGCATACACCCGCGGCCGAACCAAGGCGTGTGGTGAAATTCGTCTAGCTGCCCGACCGACCAAGGAGTTAGATGAACCCAACTTCCCAATTCTGCATGCTAAGCATCAAACTAGTTTACCAAGTACAAAAGCCTTACTAAGCTATGATCTCATGGGGAACACGACCCTAGTTACTCCTACTATTGATAACAACTGTTGAAATTGATGTCTGTTACTTGTTTACATTCTGGTTACTACTATTACTTGTTACTTTCAAACCCCCCCTTTCAAGGAAAATAAATGACTAAAATACGAGTAAACATTAATCGACCATAGTCCTACTATATTTCCTGTGGGATCGACCCCAACCGTTGTTGGGTTCTATATTTGATCAGCGACTGCTTACACTTCTAAAAAGAGGTGTAATTTAGGCGTATCAAATATTGATACGTAAACACGGATTCGTCTTGTATTGTTGTGAGGGCACTAGAGTAGACTGGATTGCTAATTACTTGGTTTGAATGTCTGGTGTGTATGCTAGCTTACTCGTAAATATTGTGTTGTCACTCATGGATCCGTCTTGTGTTGTTTTGAGACTTTGATAAAATGCACTGGTTTTTGAGCTCTCAAGGAGTGGGTACTATCTTGAAAAGTAAAAGTTTAATGAATCAGGTTGACATTGTAGTTTCTGGTTTTCTTCTACTTAAGCGTCGTTTGGTTTTGTTTTTGTTTAGTGCTTGAGGACAAGCAAACATTCTAAGTTGAGGGTGTTGATGTGCTAGGATTTGACGACACTTTCGACGCTTAAACCGAAGGATTTTTGGGAGTTCTTAAGTATATTTTGTTGGATTTAATGTTGTTTGTTAGTTATGCAGGGAAAAAGTATGAAATAGATGGGAAGCCCAAAAAGTTGCAATTTTCTAGGAAAAAGACAAGCCACCACGGGCGTTACACTCACGCCGGCCCGTGGGGAAAACCGTTGGAACAGGACAGCAAGAGAGGCTAAGGCATTTGAGCCTGATGGGCCCCATGACGCTCGTGGTAGATATGACGGGATGTCACAAAAGCCCCTCAAAACCATCCAGAGGAGCATGTAAGAGGTCAAGGAAGGGCGACGAGCGTCCTCGACGCCCGTGACAATCTTGATGCCCCATCAAAGTTGCCCGTGGAAACCAGGAAGGAGAGTTGGAGAGGATCCAAGTGTAGGCGACGAGATGGCCGACGGGCGTCGCAGTCTCGATGGCCCATCACCTCTGCCCGTGAAACCTTGGTAGAGGCTTGGAATTAAAGAGTTAAATGATGACCGATGGGCGTCGCTTTCTCGATGTCCCATTACTCCAACCCGTGAGATCGTGGCAGAGATTCAAGTGAAGAATTGAAGATTGGCTGACGGGCACTCACGATGCCCATCGCAACCACGACAGCCCATGAGGCATCCCGTCGGCACTACCGCGTCCAGCTTCTCCTAGTTTTGTTAGGATTTGGTTTCTTTATTTATAAATACTTCCCTTAGGTTTTATTTTTGGTGGTGATGTATTATTTTGCACGAGTTACGACATTCTTGTTTTAGTGTTGACTTTAAACACAAGTTCTTGATTAGTTCAAGTGTTCTTGATATTTTCTTCAAGATTCCGGATTTCTTTGCACTAATTTGTAAGTATCTATTGATGATTGCACAAACAACCATTAAGTGTCCACTTATGAATATGAGTAGCTAAATCCACAACTAGGGTTGTGGGAACCATGAAGAATTAACAAAGTAGGCAAAGTACTTAGTATTTCTAGGGCTATATTTATGCATGTATTGTTTTTTCCTTCGTAATGATTGCTTTCTAGCGGTGTAAAATGTTGGAACTCGCCTTATCCTTACTTGCCAGACCAAGGAGGTAACAGATGGGAAAAGGGTTGTTCAACGACGGAGATTTGAGGCTACCAGCCCTCACCTAATAACTTGACCTTGTCTGGAAATAGCTAATCTGGGATCCAGAGTAAGGGTTAGTAGAGCATACACTTGTGGCCGGACCAAGGCGTGTCGTGAAATTTGTCTAGCTGCCGGACTAAGGAGTTAGATAAACCCAACTTACCGATTTTGTATGCTAAGTATCAAACTATTTTACCAAGTACAAAAGCCTTACTAAGTTATGATCTCATGGGGAACACGACCCTAGTCACTCCTACTATTGATAACAACTGTTAAAATTGACGTCTGTTACTTGTTTACATTCTGGTTACTACTATTACTTATTACTTTCAAACCCCCCTTTCGAGGGAAATAAATGACTAAAACACAAGTAAACATTAATCGACCATAGTCCTACCATATTCCCTATGGGATCGACCCCAACCTTTGTTGGGTTCTATATTTGATCAGCGACCGCTTACGCTTCTAAAAAGAGGTATAATTTGGGCGTATCAAATTTTGGCGCCATTGCCGGGAAATACGGTTTAGGATTAAGAGAGATTGTGCTTATCTCACTATTAGTCCTTATTTCTTTATTTTACTTTTTCTGTTGTTTTTGTTTTGATCTACAGGTTGCACACTTATGCATGCCCAGTACAATGAGTCAAGGCAATCCCTTGATCCCATACGATCCTGAGCTCTCCAAAACCTTAAGAAACATGGCTAAAGAGGGAGAGCACAAGACACAGGAGAAGATCACAGCCCGGTTGTTGGCCGAGGATGAATAACA
The DNA here is from genome assembly GCA_003996215.1 of Jaltomata sinuosa. Lineage (NCBI taxonomy): Eukaryota > Viridiplantae > Streptophyta > Magnoliopsida > Solanales > Solanaceae > Jaltomata > Jaltomata sinuosa. The sequence goes on from QJPP01006933.1 coordinate 297,419, forward strand.
AAAAAAGGAAGGAGAAGATGCTCTTGCTGTTGAAGATGTTGCACTTGCAGCAGACCTTGCAGCTTGAAATGCGACAGCTGAGCAAGCAAGGCAGGCTCGACAACAAGCTGCTCATCAAGCTGCACTAAAGGCCCAAGCAGCAGCAGACGGGGCAACTCACCGGAATTTGCCTAGAGGACCAGTCGCGCCACGACATAATAGGGGTCGACAGATGCAGCAACCCAGGCAAGCCCCTCGCTACTATGATTTTGATGATTATGATGACTATGACAAGGAGGAGGAATTGGGCATTGCTGGACCTATAGTGTTGCCACCACTGACTGAGGGTGAGAAATTTGACATCCCCAGCACCATGATCCAGTTGATGAATAATAAGGGTCTGTATGCCAGAAAACCTACAGAAGATGCAAATCGTCATGTGAATAATTTTACTCAGATTTGCAAGGCATATAGTATGCTAGGAGTGGGGCAAGATGCTATTAGACTGAGGTTGTTTCCATTCTCATTGACTGACGAGGCAACTATTTGGCTCTCAAAACTGCCCGATAATTCCATTTACACATGGCACGAGTTCAAGACCCGGTTTTTGGAGAGATTCTTTCCTCCATCAGGATGTTGCAATTGAAACAGGAGATTTATAATTTCAAGTAGCTACCTGCAGAGGCGTTATATGAGGCGTGGCTACAGTTCAAGAAGAAGTTGAAGCAAGTTCCTAGACACGGAATCCCTTCAAGGCATCTGATGGAAATTTTTTACAAAGCACTGAACGCCAACATCAAAGCAGTAGCTAACTCTGTAACTGGTGGGGCATTTATGGACAACTCATATGATAAAGCTTTGGAGATGCTTGATCGAGTTACAAAGACAAACAGAGCATGGCACACTAGAGAATCAGAGACCCCAGCAGGTGCATACGCAGTTGGTAAGTCCTTGGATTTGAATGAATTGCAAGACACTAAACAGGAAGTTGCTGAGCTGAACACAACAGTTGGGTTGCTTGCAAAGAAATTCCTGGCTGAGGGAGTAAAGAAGGTAAAAGCCATCTGTTCGCAAGGTAAAGCACCTAGGCTAGACGGTTACTCATCTAAAGAAGAGGTTAGTTATCTGAATGATCAAGGGGCAGATTTCTGGGCCTCTAGCCAAGGAAATCAAGGTCAGAACAGAGATAGAGATGATTACTACAATCGGTCTAGTTACAGAGATGGTGACTGCAGAAAAAGGATGGGTATAAGAATAATAGAATTGGTCTTTACGTCCCGCCTGCGAATCTCGAAGAGCGGGCTGGACAACCTACCATGAGGGAGCTGCTCAACAAGGTGTTTGAAAAGGTTGAGTCCACGGCTGCAAGCATGAAGGAGATAAAATCAGACCTTTCAAATATCAGTCAGAGAGTGGATTCCCATGTTGTCTCCATAAAACAGCTTGAGACGCAGATGGACCAGATTTCCACTAGCATGAATCCGCGTCGACAGGGTATGGCAGTGACTATTCGAAGTGAAAAGTAGACCATTGATCCTCCCATGCCTAAAATTGTTGATGAGCCTGCCGAAGTTGAAAAGGGTGATGCTGAAATTCTGGTCGAGTCTGAAGGAATAGATGGTGAGGAGGAGCAAATTGAGAGACAGTCTTCTGAGTTGAAAGTAAAGAGCAAGGAGGTTGCACCAGTCCTAAAACCCATACCATTTCCTCTTCCTTCTTATCCCCAGAGATTGAAGAAAAAGGTTGAGGACGGAAAATTTCAGAAGTTCATCTCTACGTTGAAGCAACTATCAGTAAATATCCCTTTGGTAGAAGCACTGGAGAAGCTGCCTGGATATGCCAAATTTATGAAGGATCTGGTAACTAAGAAGAGGACCGTTAGTTTTGAGCCGGCCAACAATTTGCACCACTGTAATGCGATAGCATCCCATTCCATGGTGCAGAAAAAAAATGATCCTGGAGCATTCACAATTCCTTGCACTATTGGAGCTTTCTACTTTGCCAAGGCATTGTGTGATCTGGGTGCTAGTATAAATCTTATGCCGCTAGCAGTGTATAATCAGCTGGGCTTGGGAGCCCCCACTCTGACTACAATGCGGCTCCTCATAAAAGATCGTACGGTGAAGAGACCTGTGGGGATCCTTTATGATGTATTGGTGAAGGTTGACACATTTATCTTTCCTGCAAACTTTGTGATTCTGGATTGTGAGGTTGACTTCGAGGTGCCCTCTTGGGGCGCCTATTCTTGGCTACTGGACACGCTTTGGTTGATTTGGAAATTGGGTAGATGAAATTCAGGCTGAATGATGAGGAAGTGATATTTGATGTTTGCAAATCTATGAATCATCATGATGATATGCGAGTGGTGTCAGTTATTGATGTTGTTGATGAGGATCAGATTGGCATACCTATTAAGGAGAGACTTGGAGTCGAAGCCCTTGCTGTTGTGATTATGAACTTTGAAGGTGAAGACATTGAGGAGTACGATGAAATGGTAGCAGCACTCACAGGGTTAGGATCTTACAGTTATGCACTAAAGAAGCTAGACTTGGACTTGAAAAATAGGCAAACACCGCCTACCCGATCATCTATTGAAGAGCCTCCAGTCTTGGAGCTCAAAGCACTTCCAGCTTATCTTTGGTACATATTCTTAGGAGCTAATGAGACTTTGCCAGTGATCATTGCTGACGATTTAGGTGAAGGGCAAGTCGAAGCTCTTGTTTCTGTCTTGAGGAAATTTAAAAGAGCCATTGGTTGGACCATCACTGACATCATCGGGATTCTGCCTGGAATATGTATACATAAAATTCAGCTCGAGCCAAATTGTATTCCAAGTATTAAGCACCAACGTAGGTTGAATCAACCTATGCAAGAGGTTGTCAAGTAGGAGATCATTAAGTGGCTGGATGCAGGTGTGGTTTATCCTATTTCCGATAGCAAGTGGGTGAGCCCGGTTCAATGTGTGCCCAAGAAGGGAGGGATTATTGTAGTCCCAAATGCAAAGAATGAATTGATTCTGATGAGGCCAGTCACAGGTTGGCGCATATGTATGGATTATAGGAAGCTGAATGCATGGACTGAGAAGGACCATTTTCTGATGCTATTCATGGATCAGATGTTAGACCGTCTTGCTGGTAGAGGATGGTATTATTTCCTTAATGGTTATTCGGGATACAATCAGATCTCGATTGCTCCTGAAGACCAAGAGAAAACCACTTTCACCTGTCCATATGGGACATTCACTTTCAAAAGGATGCCATTTGGTTTGTGCAATGCGCCAGCAACATTTCAGCGTTGCATGATGTCCATTTTCTCAGACATGGTGGAGGATACTATTGAGGTATTCATGGATGACTTTTTGGTGGTAGGTGACTCTTTTGAAGATTGTCTAGATCATCTGAGTTGTGTACTGAAGCGATGCGAAGAGTGCAACTTAGTGCTGAATTGGAAAAAGTGTCACTACATGGTGAAAGAGGGCATAGTGCTTAGTCACCGGATTTCTAAGAAGGGTATAGAGGTTGATAGAGCAAAGATTGAGGTGATTGAAAAATTGCCGCCACCAATTTCTGTGAAGGGAATTCAGAGCTTCTTGGGGCATGCTGGGTTTTATAGGAATTTATCAAGGACTTCTCCAAAATTGCTAATCCATTGTGCAAGCTGTTGGAGAAAGAGGTAAAGTTTGTGTTTGATGATGCATGTCTGAAGGCATTCGAATGCCTTAAAGAAAAGTTGGTCTCAGCTCCTATCATTATTTCTCCCGATTAGTTTCAACCTTTTGAGGTTATGTGCGATGCTAGTGGAGTGGCGCTAGGAGCAGTCCTAGGCCAAAGGCGCGAAAAGATTCTTCATCCTATATACTATGCTAGCAAATCACTTAACCCGGCTCAGAAGAATTATACTGTAACTAAACAGGAGCTGCTTGATGTGGTCTTTGCGTTTAAAAAATTTAGATCTTATTTGCTTGGCACCAAGGTGCTAGGTTGCATAATGGATCCAGCAAAAGGTTACAAGTGCATGATGGCTAACACCGGGACTCTGAGGTAGAACCACAATCCCCCGCCCCACCCCCCACCCCACAACCGCACACACCGCCACGCAACCCGCCCCCACCCGGAGGCTCACCCCGCCGCCCACCCGCCCCACGTACGCTCTGATATCGCACACCGCCGGAACTATTTGAATCTGAACCTTCTCCACCACCTCTCTATTTTGTTTCTTCATTCTTATGTTTATTCTCTTTGGAAATTCTCACAATAAGTCCACTTCTACCTTAACTCTCGCACAACTGGGTCTCGTTTGATTTTGGGTGGCCAGATCTACTTGTAAGGGTTTTCCAACTGTAGTTGGTAATGAAAATACTGTTTTCCTACCAAAAACATTTGGAGGGACTGATGGGAATGAGATCCATGCAATGGCTGTAATGGTTTCTTTTTCTGGATCATACATCGAGTCCAATTTTTGGGTTCTCATTGGGTATGTCCAATTATGTTGTGTGATGTTGAAAGCAGGCTTTGAGAGTAGGTTCACGTAATCCTCCAGTTGTGAAGCCCTTATCAAGATGTGTCTATTATTAAGTAGGCCAATGTTGCACTCTCCTTTTAGATCACATTGTTTGGGAATCAATCTTCTCAATTCTTGTATGTCAGGCCAGCCATATGAGAATTTTTCTATCACTGCATACTGTAGATTTTCATTGAGGATTATTTGGTCTACTTCTCCTTGATCCCATAGTAGTCGTGGTTCTCCATGTAGGTAAGATATCTATTTGAATGGGATGGGTTTAATGTTGATGGGTGGAGGCTTGAGAGATGAGGCATAGGTAGGGATTTGTGGGTTAGGAATATGCTGACCATCCTCCGTGGGAGGTTGGACACTGGCCGTGGTGGCCATTGCCACCGAAAAAAGTAGGCAAATTTAGGGTGCAGCGGTTGTAGGTGTCACGACCCGAAAACTCCAAGTTATGATGGCACCTACTATAATCCACCAGTAGGTAAGCCAACCCTTAGCTCAGAACTACAAGTAACGGGCTAACTCAAGAAAGAACCCAAAAGAGCAAGAAAACAACAATAACAATGGAAGATACGATAAACCAATATAAGTAAACAGGGAAGGGAAGGGAATAAAAATACACAAGAATCCCTCAAGACCTGGTGTTAGTCAGTACAAGTGCTGCTACAACTTAGATGTTCTAGATAGATATAACAAAATACGAACAATCTCTGAAAGTACAATAGGAGACTAGTCCAAAGTAGAGGGAGATGGATCAACTCTTATCGCAAAGAGCTCACCCAATATCTCCAGTCATCAACTCTGCACGAGGACTGCAATCAATGGAGATAACCCGTACTAGGATCTGTATCAACAAAAAGATGCAGAAGTGTAGTATGAGTACCAAAACATGTAGTACCCAGTAGGCATCATCGGCCGACTGAGCTCAAACAAGATATAAATATAACAAAGAATATAACCCAAGGGTGAGAAAGATGAGTCAGAAGGAAATATAGTGGTCAAAACCTAAATAAAAAGGGGAAAAACCGCCACGATATGAAAAGCATAACAATAAACCAGCTACAACCAATTTGGACTTCTTGAGTCCAGAAAAAATACCCAATAAAGCCAGCCAAGTACACACAGATTCCGATAGTAAAGATACGCAAGGAATACCATGAAGATGCAATATGGAATGGATAAAATGAAATGGAATGAAATATGGCCAATGCAATAATGAATGAGAACCATGAGTCACCTTACGGGCCACTGGAGCTTACCAGCCAATATCGTACCATAATACCTGGAATGTCCCTTTAGGCCGCTAGGGCTTATGAATATAACAATCAATGCCACAATATCTATGTATAATCAAGAAAACCCAGAGTATTCTCATGGGCCGCCGGAGCTTACCAATATAATAATTTCCACAAGTAAAACCCTGTATATATACCAAGGGGGGCGGGGCACCGAAGCTTATCAATATAATCCCATAACCAATGGAAAGGAAGGTTCAAATCATCTCTCAAACCAAGTGTATAAAATGAAGTATTTTCCCATTTCGAAGTTAGTAAAATAGTGATGTACAATTTCTCCTTAACCGTACAAGTTTATAGAAAACAACCCATTTTCCCTCTTTATCAACCAAAAACATTTATAAAAGTAGGACGCTCTCCCTGGAGCTCCAATCATTTAAAAGGAAGTTTTAAACGTTAGCAGTCAGCTTAAATCGGCAAAATCTTTCCTTAATTTGAAAACCATTTGTTAAAAGAAGATTCCCTTATCAAACCATTGTGCCAATCAATTCCCCTAAATTCGTATTATTCAGTTCCCTTCAATCCATACCATAACCCAATCATATGTGAAAAAGAGATGAACACGAATCAATTCAAATGTATTTATGTATGCATATTATGCACGCAGATAAACCAAGATAGGGCATTTCACCCTTTATAACAATATCGTACTAACCTGGACTCCATCCATCCCAACACCATGGCCTTAGTCCCACAGATCCGCATATCGAATCCAACCATAAGAATATAACACGATAAGAACAACCAGAAAACCAAGTAAAAAACTACCCTACTAGGAACTATACCCATCGGATGCTAAGGCCGACTATTCTAGTACAAATACTAAAAGGGAACACTACATTATCTATCAAACCTCAAGGGACCCACCTAAGGAAATCAACTAACCGAAACTAAGCATAAAACGTACGACAAATAGAAACTTAAGCAAAGCATAACCATACTGACCTGGCTCCTGCAAGTCCCATCTCCACACCCTCGGGCCCATAATTACATGATAAATAGAACATCAAACCAACAAGAATAATAATAATAAAAATAACAAAGCAACGATAACATCTACTCTATCTCGAACCTTTATCTAATTCTAGGCTAAGTCTCCCTAATATAATAATCTCAACCACAAGCAGTCTAAACTAAACTAAGGCATCTGACCCTAATCCCAAGGATATTACACCTCCTACGCCAAGTCTTAAGGAAGAGCTACAACCTATACTAAGGATTACTAGCCAAAATCTTACTCTAGAGCACCTAAATCACCTATAAGGATCAATAATCCTACTCATAACCATATCCAAAGCACAAGATCCCACCAACCATTAGCAAGTTATTATATTCATAATTGATACAAGCAAAGTCTAGAAAATAGTAACCATAACCTACTGGAAAGGCCGAGCACGCGCGCATAATCCAATCCACAAGACCGTAGCCTATCTCCCTCGAGAAGTATCTACAAGCAGCCATACTATCATAACAATATTCTACACGTCAATACGAAGCTAACGGTACCCATTTTGCTAATATTTTAGTCGGGTCAAAATTCGGGTAAAAATTTGAGCTCGTAGGCCCCGCAACCCAAAATTGGAAATGAAAGTTTCCACGAGGTTCCTAACGCTACCAAAAATGCATGCTCAAAATTTGAGCAAAATACAAGCAGGGGAGGGGCCTAAAACAGCCCCTAATCCCAAGAATAAATTTAGAATCAAAAAGGAGATTTTACGGAAATTAAAGGTTAGAACTTACGAATAAAAGGCAAGAAATCAATCACGGACCGCAAAATAATCACCCCAATGCCTTGGAATAATCCCAAATAAAATTTGGGAGCTTGAAGCTCAAGAGCAATGGAGAAAATGGATATTTGGTGAAGAAAACGAAGGAGAAGGTATATATATATATAGACAGGGATTTGTTCATCGCTATCGCAAGAAAAACCCTCAAGATCGCGATGAGCAAACTGGCCAACTCATCACGATCGCGATGGTCAGCCTTCAAGATCGCGATGAACAAAGGAGCAGGGCCTTCATCGCTATCGCGAGAAAACCCTTTGCAATCGCGATGACCAAAGAGGTTCTTCATCGCTATCACGATGAACCCTTCGAGATCGCGATGAACATATTTCGGCCATATCAGCAACAGAAAATAACAGAAAAGAAACTTCAAAGGGGTATTCCAGGCACAATCGAAACCTGATACTCACAAACCAAATATGCTATTAAAGTGGAAATGACGCTCTGGACTCAACGGAATTGATGAAACTTCCATCAGAGGTCGATTTAACGAAAAGTGGGTTTCGCGCCCAAAGATCAACCTTAGACCAACTATTTCCAAAACAGAACCCAATGTCCGAAATCAAGTCCGAAAGCCTCAGGACCCAAACCAATGGTCCCTCTAGCCTAAACTCGACGTTCTGGAGCTAACAGCGCTGCAGAATTTCCATACAAGGCTGTCTTCTCCAAATGTTGATCAAAGTCAACCATACAAGCCTAACTGGTCTAAAAACGCAGAATATGAGAGAATTCTAAGCTGAAAAGCTCCTAGATCCTGACAAAGGATCCTCCTAGACTAAAGTCTATGCTCTGAAGCCAATGGAACTATCAGAATTCGAGCTAGGCCTCCTGAGGAGCCTCTACAGTCGGACAACAGCCAACAGAAAGATAACCAAGGAATGCATACTAAAACCTTAATTCAATACTAGCCAAAAGAGGAAAGACAACAAAATCTAACTCAAAAGCTAACCGGTCAAATAACTTAAATAGAATCCCAAAAGAAAACACTCAAAAAGCACTAATCACAACACAAAAACCACGAAAATTAAGGCAATCATCACACTGAATCGATAATCGTGCTATCACAAAGCATAAAAGCCACTTCCTCCAATATCCCAACCCACGAGTCCTAGGTCCGAAGACCCTTCCATCTATCCAGAAACATCAGCATTTAAACCACAAAGTCAAACACAAGCCAAATACTCGAGTAAAACTCGAAAAACATCAACAAATTCATCGGAAGGCTAGGATTCCTACCATACTCTACCTCCATGAAGAAGTCTAAAAACTTGATCTCAACAAGAACCAAACACTAGACCTACAAACCCAAGAAACGTAAACACCTGCCCAATACATACCCACTATGACCGGATTAGCCTACCCTGACTGACCATCAGTCCACAAATGTACAACTGTGCTAAGATTAACTGAATAACCCAAACTTATCCAACACAACCATCAGGAACCCCAACTGAAAAGAAAAACACTGGGATTTGAAAAAGAAGGTAACTAGGCAACCCATGCTGAAGGACAACCTTTCAAATGCAGATTCTAAATCAAACCCTCTGAACCACACAATGTCTAACCCATCAAAAGTGACTAGGCTAGGTCCGCCTATCCGATAAGACACCAAGGACACCAGAATGAAGCAAGAAAGGTAGCAAGTGTGCAACGAAGCCTAAAGTCAGCCTCAAACTCCAAAAGCTAGGAATTTCTCCTTGTTTCCCCAAACCCTAATACACAACCCAGAACTAAGCATCTGCCCCGCTAGACTAGTACATATCCTAATAGCTTGGAAGTATCCCTCTAACTGATAACTTTTTAGTCCTTCATAGAAGGGTTATGAACCAACGCTGGAATCCACAAGTTCCCAAACCTCAAAGAACCTATCTCACTCTGTCCAAACCACTAAAAGGGAATGATCTTCTAAATCAATCCAGTCAAAGGTGCCATGAACAGAGGATGTCTTTCGCAACCCTCCTGGAATAGCCTGCTAACCCGCAAAGTCTGAAACCAAAACCAAATACTAATCGATCTCCCCCTGCTCCCAGAGTAGACTCAGATGCCACCTAGGAATACTGTAGTAACTAGAACCTGAATAGGATCTGAACACAATGCTCAATAATCTACAATGGCTATGAGGGCATGGTTTAAACCAAAGGACACATCAGGGAACTTATAGATGAACGAGTCCTAAGGTAGTTCTTAGAATGCTCACCACCCCAAGCCTTAACAAAAAATAACCCAATCTCAAACTCTACCTTTAGCAAACACCCCCGCAACCTGAATCTTGATTACCCGCATAAACCGACCCAAGGGAAGAACATCGAAACTAGAACCACAAAACAAAAGTAAGACAATTCAACAAATCAAGGTGGCCAGGTTCTAAGATAGCAATAACCACGCCTACAATCACTGCATAAGCCCACAAATCTAAATGACAAGGCCTACCGTGCTTTGCACCCCAACATAGCTACTACCCAAAACCAGCATACTCAATCCACTACTAAAAAAATCCTTCTACGAGGTTAAATATATGTAGAAATATTTCAATCCCACAAGGTAAGTCCGAATGAGAGCAATGTAAGCATATATGTATAAGGATATGCAGGTCCCACATCAACAATACCAAAAGCTCACTGATGATAATAGAATCATACCTATAATAGAAACATCCGCGTGACTCCATCTGCCATGACTACTCGATCGATACGGCTGAGAACCACCGCCAAACAACTTGGGAACCATCCCTACTAACCTGTGCATTGCCTCTGGCCAGTGATGCTGGAACTTGAAGGGGGTGAAACTCTTTGAATCTTAGAAAAATCCTAGAAAAGTGTCCCCTCTCACCACAAACATAACAACCCTTACCTGAGGTGCCCCGATAAGAAAATCTTACTGAACCTGAACGGCCATCATAGCCCGGATACCCAGAATGCAAACCTCGAGAAGTCCAACCTAAACCCTGACTACTCTGCCCATTGTGCCCCAAAAAACCACTCTCTAAAGTCTGTAGTGCTATATGAACTGGCCGGTGAAACTAAGAATGTCATGGGTAGCCCTCACGAGAGAAACCTCTGCCTCGAAATTGAAAATCACTAAAATTACCTTGATGGCGAGGCCTCTTACCACCGCCTCCACTGGCCTCATGACATATACCCTCAATAACCCATTCATGATCAACAACTGCAAGGAATGTAGCCCCTAATGCCACTAGCTTCTCTGTAGCCAAACGAAGTGGTGGATCCAACCCTCTGACAAATTGGCGAACCCACTCATGCTTCGTAGGAAGAATCAGTCGCATGCCTAGACAACTCATAAAACTGTGCCTCATACTCAAAAACTGACATAGAGCCCTGCTCTAACTTGGTGAACTGATCCCTCAACCTCTCCTTCAAGCTGCAAGGTACAAACTTCTCCAAGAAAGACTCAGAGAACTGAGTCCAAGTCATTGGAGGTGACCTGGCTGGTCTGTAAATAGTATAAGATCGCCACCACTATTTTTCCAAACCATCCATCTGAAATGAAGTGAAATCAGCTTCGTGAGACTCAACTAACCCAAGGTTATGCAACCTCTCCTGGCAACTAATCAAGAACTCGTAAGCATCCTTCTCAGGGGCACCAAAAAACCTCGGAGGACCCAACCTGATGAACCTTCCCAGCATCTTTTGCTCCTAAATTGACCTAATCATCCTAGCTATAATAGGCTGAGCAACTAATGGAATCGACAATATCTCTAAATGGGGAGCCATATCAGCTGGCTGTGCTCCTAGTCCCTGACAACTAGGTGCTACTGTCTGGGCTGAAGTCTGTGCTTCATGTCTGATCTGTAACCACTAGGTGTACTTGCCAGAGTCCCGACCCTCCACATACTGATACAATCATGGTTAGCTTGGAGCATATTAGGAGGGGCTTTTATATATGGATGATAGCTTGAAGCCCGGAGAAAGCCATGGAGCAACAAATGTACAAGGCCATGGGCGATCAAGATGTCATTTGGGCAATCAAGAAGGGCCCTTATGGGTTATTTCGAAAATAGTCACTTTTGGGCTATTTTTGTAATAGGCTATTTGTGTAAAGGCAATAACTATAAATAGTTGCCTTAGCCATTTTCATACTTAGATTATTGATGATTGAATTGTCTTGAATAGACTTGATATTTTAGGTTAGGATATTGATTGGGTTCAATTCCAATTATTAGTTTAGAATGAGTGATTAGGGTGGATTCCCGAATTGCTTGTGTTATCTTCTTTGCTTAATTGATCATCGAGTTATCATCTTGTGGATTCAATTTGGTTTCTCATGCATTTGATTGAGTTCTATTCTCCCTTGGTTGATTGTTGATTCAATTAGCCTTTCTTTCTTCTATTCTCATCTCAATTTCTTCTAATTCTCATCTTAATTTCTCCACTATCTTTATTTTGTGTTGTTGAATTCCGTGTTTCCGGTATCGATTTTAGTCACTCGATTGAGATCGTTATCATTTGGTATCAGAGCTTAGGTTTTAAGAGTTGTTCCATCAATTCTTAGGTCTTAGGTTCACAAAAAAAAAAAAAAAAAAAAAAAAATCCGAAAATTTTCTTGTTTGATTTCTTGTTTTTGACACTAGATTCTTGTTCCCTAGTGTTTTTTGAGTCTAGATTTCAAATTATATTCAATTTGGAGTTGTAGAAGTGAAGTTGCCATTGAAGGACTTTGAAGTTTTGAAAACTTGCAAACTTGAAAAGTGGGTCTTTTGATTGGGGAGAAATTGGAGCTTAAAAACTATTGGGGTTTGTTCCCTAAGTCGAGGGGAAGATAATCCTAAAGTTTGAGCCAATTCCGAGTTGATTTGAAGGTGTTGGTGTTTAGTGTGTGTTCTTGGTGTTCTAGGTGTTTTTGATATTCATCAAGAACATCTTGAAGAAGAAGAAGCCAAAAGGTACATTTAATCCAACTTTTCCAAGTCAAAGTGGTCAAAGATGTTTGTTGGATCCACAAGTGGAATTTAAAAAAAAAAAAAAAAAAAAGAAATTCAAAGGACCAAATCTGCCCCTTAAAAAAAGTTTTGGGGGCTGAAATGCACACTTGCAAACTTGGACAGAATGCTTCAAATTTTGGGACCCCAAAATTTTTCTAAGTGTTGGAACTCTTAAGACCTCAAAATTTTTCTAAGTGTCCAAACTTCAAATTTCTTCTTCTACACTCATTTTTCTTCTATTTCTCTACTATTTAACAACTAATTAACATCTTTAATTACTTGTTAACTAGTTTTAAAATATCAAATCACTTCTTTGATCCTTCAAATTAAGCAACACAAGTAACTTTTCTACTTTTGTTACTTAGTTTTTTTTTAGTTCGTTTTCTTTCGTGTTTTTTTTCTTCAACTTTTCTCATTTCATTTCGTAGATAATTTCTTGATTCAAGTCCTTTTTAGTTTTATTTGAGTCGTCCTTCTTTCAAGAGTCACAAAGATCCATTCCTCCACAAGGATAGATAACCTTGAATTTATTAAGCAAAACTAGTAACACTATCAATTTGCGAAAGAAGCCATAGAAGGTGAGTTGAGAGTTCACTTAAAGAGTGGCGTGAGGATTTTATTACTAACTTGTTTGCTAGTTTTGTAGGTACAAAACGAGCTATAAGGAAGTATGTCCTCTATAGCTTCGGATCCTTATGATGATGAAATGGGAGACTATGCTTGTAGCAATGGAGGCTATGAGTATGATGATGATGGGGATTGTGGAGGCTATGATAATAGCCATGATTTTGAGCCATATGGTGATGAGAACTACTACTTCGGAGATGGATGTGAAATGAATGGGGCTTATGGCTCTTATGATGAACATGAAGGAGTAGAAGTATCTTATGATGAAAATGGTGGGGTAGAAGAAGAACCTTGTGATGATTCCTATGATGATGATGGAGAATATGAGGAATCTCACCCTACCTACTATGAGGATGAAAATGACTTGAGGTATAGTTCTTCCTCCCACATACTTTATGAGTCTTGTGATGAGAACACCGATGGAGCTAGAGAATATTCGTATGCCTTTTCTTGTGGTACTTATCCTAGTCAAAGTGGTGTGAGTGGGTATGTTGGTACAAGTGAAAGTCATCTAATGAGCAAGAGAAAATGTGCATTCCCTACTTGTAGAACTACTATGTCTCATGCTTCTTATCCTAATTTCAATGTGTCTTGTTCTCAATATGGAAATGGTGTTGGAGGTAGGATGGAAGGATCAAAGGGACATGAAAGTAGAGTGAAATCAAATGAGCCCCTTTCAGTGAGGGATCTTGAATCTTTAAAAATTAAAGAATTAGGGGATGCCATACAAAAAGGAGTTGACAAGATCATTCGATGGGTTGCCAATCTTAAGCCCGAGGAGTTACAAAAGATGATGAAGAAAATGATTCCTCATGAAGATGAACCAAAGGAGTTTCCATTAGAAGCAAAGCAAGCTACTCCTTGTGAGGATGGCATTAAGGGGTTAATCATGAAAGTGAAGGCATCTACTCTTTGTGCACCAAAGTGGAAGCTTGAAGTGAAGGGATCATCTAACCCTTCACAAGGGATACTTGGCACTTGTCCAAACTCTAATAAAATTGAGAGACAAAAGATTGAGAGGAGTAAGGGTGTGATAAGTGACAACTCTAGAGTGGAAAAAAGAGAGGTTGTGTGGAGTGATGTGAGAGGGTTGTCACAATCTTATCCTAATTCATGTAACTTTTCTTGTTTCTCTAGTTGTCTTGATACTTGTGCAGGTATTCTTGGAAGCAAGCCTAGCAAAGCACCTCAAAATGTGGAGAATCAAGAGGTGTTAAAAGGCTTCCCAAAGGAGCATTTGTGCTTCAATGTTGGAAACCAAGGTGAAGACAATCATTCATATGAGCTACGAGGTAACAAAGCTAAATCATACACTTTATTGAAAGTAAAAGATCATTGTGTGGCTAGTAGCCAATTGAGTGTAAGTGATAGCTTGTATATGTGTGAGCTTAAAGAGCCTTTACCTTGTGATGATCTTGATGACACCTTGTTGCATGATGATGATGCCATTGTTGTGAGTGCCCAAACACTAGTTGATCCTATAGATGACTTGATTGATTCTTCTAGTAAGATCGATTTGAGTCCATCTAGTGTTAGCACTTGTGACTTGAGTGAAAATGTATTGTCATGTAATGAGGGTAGTCAAATGCTAGTTGGCTATAATGATGGTAATCATGTGTGTGATTCTGTTGAGCTTGATATGCTACCAACTAGTCTTTATTGTAATGATGACCTACTAATTGAGGAGTTGTGTGATGTGATAAATGAACCTCAATTTAGTAATGGTAATGATATAGTTGGTCATGTAGTTAGTCATGTAGGATCTTTACTTAGAGGTGATGATTCCTTGGGTGTTGATTCTATTTCTAATTTTTGTCATAAGGATCTTGAGGTGGAGTATGAACTTAGGGATAATCCCTTATTCAATGATGACATGACTAATATGAATGATGAAGATAGTGGTGTATCTTATAATGTTGGAAGTGTAGCCACCCTTGAAGGCTACCAATTGTTTGAAAATCCACTATGGTATGATGACACACTTTCCAAAGATGAAGCTCTCTTCTTGAAAGATGATAGTACGTCTATTGGAGGGGTTAGTGGTCAAAAGAAAAGGGGTGTATGTTCTCTAATGACCTCTTCATTCTTGTGTGACCCCATTCTTGAGCAAGGCCTTAATGCTTGTGGATCAAAGGGTGATTCTATATGTGGGAACACCTTGAATGAAGTTCATTTAAGTAACACCTTTCTCTACTACCTCTTTGCATATGATGATGTCCATGTACGTATGGAATTTGTTTTATATAGAGGTAGGGGTTTCTTGGGTTGGTCCATTTGTTGTTGTGACCAAACTATGTGGGTCTTTCATATCTTTGACCCCGGTAAATCCTCATGGGTGTTTGAACCCTCTTTATTCAATGATATTTCTCACAGTCGAATCCTTTGTATGCTCTACAATGCATTGATCTTATTTGATACAAAGGATAGTTGGTTGTATTTCAAGTATGTGCCTCCTTGGCAAGTTGGTATGGTTGGTAACCCATGTGCTAACCCTCATGCTATGAGGATATGTTTGTTGTTTGTCCTTCTCATATTTTTGCAAGGTTCGGATTCGAGGACGAATCCTTTTGAAGAAGGGGAGGATGATACAATCATGGTTAGCTTGGAGCATATTAGGAGGGGCTTTTATATATGGATGATAGCTTGGAGCCCGGAGAAAGCCATGGAGCAACAAATGTACAAGGCCATGGGCGATCAAGATGTCATTTGGGCAATCAAGAAGGGCCCTTATGGGTTATTTCAAAAATAGTCACTTTTGGGCTATTTTTGTAATAGGCTATTTGTGTAAAGGAAATAACTATAAATAGTTGCCTTAGCCATTTTCATACTTAGATTATTGATGATTGAATTGTCTTGAATAGACTTGATATTTTAGGTTAGGATATTGATTGGGTTCAATTCCAATTATTAGTTTAGAATGAGTGATTAGGGTGGATTCCCGAATTGCTTGTGTTATCTTCTTTGCTTAATTGATCATCGAGTTATCATCTTGTGGATTCAATTTGGTTTCTCATGCATTTGATTGAGTTCTATTCTCCCTTGGTTGATTGTTGATTCAATTAGCCTTTCTTTCTTCTATTCTCATCTCAATTTCTTCTAATTCTCATCTTAATTTCTCCACTATCTTTATTTTGTGTTGTTGAATTCCGTGTTTTCGGTACCGATTTTAGTCACTCGATTGAGATCGTTATCACATACTCTCCAATAAGCTAAGAATCCTGGCTAGAATACCCTAAAAAGGCCAGTGAAGCTACAATTCTTGCTGGAGGCTGGGCTGACCCCACGCCCTCCGACTGAAACTAAACACCCGCAACCCCCGACTCTAGTAACTGCGCTCCAGTAGAGGGCATATGAGCCTCTCCCAAGCCCACTGTTGCCTCATTATAACCATCTAAGAAGGAAAGGAACATTTAAAGTTTTAGACTTTTATGGGGCGAAAAATGCATGATAAGGAATCAAAAAGATGGAACTTTCCTAAGGATGCCTGGTAGCCTCTCACAAATAGGATACGGATGTCATCGTACCGATCCGCGAGACTCTACTAGACACCTGCCCCTTGTACTAATGACACCGGTGAACCTAGAGCTCTGATACCACTCTGTCACCACTCGAAAACTCTAAGTCATAATGGCACCTACTATAACCCACCAGTAGGTAAGCCAACCCTTAGCTTGTAACTACAAGTAACGGGCTAACTCAAGAAAGGATCCAAAAGTGGAAGAAAACAACAATAACAACTGAAGATACGATAAACCAATATAAGTAAATAGTAAAAGGAAGGGAATAAAAATACACAAGAATCCCCCAAGACCTGGTGTCAGTCGGTACAAGTGCTTTTATAATGTAGATGTTCTAGATAGATATAACAAAATACGGACAATCTCCGAAACTACAGTAGGAGACTAGTCTAATGTAGAAGGAGATGGATCAACTCCGATCGCCAAGAGCTCACCTAATGTCTCTAGTCAGAAACTCTGCACGAGGACTGCAATCAATAGAAATAACCTGTACTAGGATCTGCATCAACAAAAAGATGCAGAAGTGTAGCATGAGTACCAAAACATGCGGTACCCAGTAGGCATCATCGACCGACTGAGCTTAAACAAGATACAAATATAACAAAAAGCAAATATAACCTAAGGGTGAGAAAGATGAGTCAGAAGGAAATATAGTGGTCAAAACCTAAATAAAAAGGGGAAACACCGCCACGATATGAAAAGCATAACAATAAACCAGCTATAACCAATTTGGACTTCCCGAGTTCAGAAAATACACCTAATAAAGACAGCCAAGTACATACAGATTCTAATAGTAAAGATACGCAAGGAATACCATGAAGATGCAATATGGAATGGATGAAATGAAATGGAATAAAATATGGCCAATGCAACAATAAATGAGAAGCCTGAGTCACTTCATGAGCCATCGCAGCTTACCAGCCAATACCGTACCATAATACCTGGAATGTCCCTTCAAGCCGCTGGGGCTTATCATTATAACAATCAATGCCACAATATCCATGTATAATCAAGAAAACCCAGAGTATTCTCATGGGCCACCGGAGCTTACCAATATAATAATTTCCATAAGTAAAACCACGTATATATACCAAAGGGGAGGGGAGAGGCACCAAAGCTTATCAATATAATACCATAACCAATGGAAAGCAAGGTTCAAATCGTCTCTCAAACCAAGTGCACCAAATAGAAGTATTTTCCCATTTCAAAGTCAGTAAAACAGTGATGACAATTTCTTCTTAACTGCACAAGTTTATAGAAAAAAACCCATTTTCCCTCTTTATCAACCAAAAACATTTATAAAAGTAGGACGCTCTCCCTGAAGCTCCAATCATTTAAAAAGGAAGTATTTCAGGTTTTAAACATTAGCAGTCAGCATAAATCGGTGAAATCTTTCCTTAATTTGAAAATCATTTGTTAAAAGAAGATTCCCTTATCAAACCACTGAGCCAATCGATTCCAGTAAATTCGTACTATTCAGTTCCCTTCAATCCATACCATAACTCAATCATATGTGAAAAAGAGATGAACACGAATCAATTCAAATGTATGTATGTATGTATATGATGCATACAGATAAACCAAGATAGGGCATTTCACCCTTCATAACAAGATCGTACTAACCTTGACTCCAGCCAGCCCAACACACAATGGCCTTAGGCCCATAGATCCGCATACCGAATCCAACCATAAGAATATAACACGATAAGAACAACCAGAAAACCAAGTAAGAAACTACCCTACCAAAAACTATACCCATCGGATGCTAAGGCTGACTATTCTAGTACAAATACTAGAAGGGAACACTACACTATCTACCAATCCCTAAGGGACCCGCCTAAGGAAATCAACAAACCAGAACTAAGCATAAAGCGTACGATAAATAGAAACTTAAGCAAAGCACAACCATACTGATCTGGCTCCTGCAAGTCCCATCTCCATGGCCTCGGGCCCACAATTACATGATAAATAGAACACCAAACCAACAAAAATAATACGAATAAAAATAACAAAGCAACGATAACATCTACTCTATCCTGAACCTTTATCTAATTCTAGGCTAAGGCTCCCTAATCTAATAATCTCAACCACAAGCAGTCTAAACTGAACTAAAGCATCTGACCCTAATCCCAAGGAAATTACACCGCCTACGCCAAGTCTTAAGGAAGAGCTATAGCCTATACTAAGGATTACTAGCCAAAATCTTACTCTAGAGCACCTAAATCACCTATAAGGATCAATAAGCCTACTCATAACCGTATCCAAACCACAAGATCCCACCAACCATTAGCAAGTTATTATATTCATACCTTATATGAGCAAAGTCTAGAAAATTGTAAACCATAACCTACCGAAAAGGCCGAGCACGCGCGCATAATCCAATCCACAAAATCGGAGCCTATCTCCCCCAAGAAGTATCCACAAGCAGCCACACTATCATAACAATACTCTAAGCGTCAATACGAAGCTAACGGTACCCATATTGCTAATATTTTAGCCAAGTCAAAATTTGGGTAAAAAATCAAGGCCATAGGCCCCGCAACCCAAAACTGGAAACGAAAGTTACCACGACTTTCCTAATGCTTCTAGCAACGCATGCTCAAAATTTGAGCAAAAAATGAGCAGAGGAGGGGCCTAAAACAGCCCCTAATCCCAAGAATAAATTTAGAATAGAAAAAGAGATTTTATGAAAATTAAGGATTAGAACTTACGAATAAAAGGCGATAAATCGATCATGGACCGTAAAATAATCACCTCAATGCCTTGGAATAATCCCACACAAAATTTGGGAGCTTGAAGCTCAAGAGCAATGGAGAAAATGGATTTTTGGTGAAGAAAATGAAGGAGAATGTAAATATACACAGACAGGGATTTTTCATCGCAATCGCGAGAAAAACCCTCAAGATCGTGATGAACAAACTGGCCAACTCATCGCGATCTTGATGGTCAGCCTTCGAGATCGCGATGAACAAAGGAGCAGGGCCTTCATCGCTATCACGAGAAAACCCTTGACAATCGCAATGAACAAAAAGGTTCTTCATCGCTATTGCGATGAACCCTTAGAGATCGCGATGAACAACTTTCGGCCATACCAGCAACAAAAAATCAGCAAAAAAGAAACTTCAAAGGGGTATTTTGGGAACAATCAGAACCCGATAATCATAAACCAAATATGCTATCAGAGTGGAACGACAATCCGGACTCGATGGAATCTATGAAACTTCCATCGGAGGTCGATTTAATGAAAAGTAAGCTCCGCGCCCAAAGATTAACCTTAGACCAACTATTTCCAAAATAGAACCCAATGGCCGAAATCAAGTCCAGAAGCCTCGGATTCCGAACCAATGGTCCTCTAGCCTAAACTCGACGTTCTGGAGCTAATAGTGCTGGCAGAATTTTCATTCAAGGCCGTTTTCTCCAAATATTGACCAAAGTCAACCATACAAGCCCAACTGGTCTGAAAGCGCAGAACGAGAGAGAAATCCAAGCTGAAAAGCTCCTGGATCCCGACAAAAGATCTTCCTAGACTAAAGTCTATGCTCCGAAGCCAATGAAACTGTCAGAATTTTATTTTGAGCATAATTACCAAGAATATTGACCAAAGTCAATTATTTTTAAAGTTGGAACTTTAAAACAAGAAAATAGTCATAACGACCAAATGAACTGCCCGGGAACTGAATCATCAGTCTCGGCAAGTCATAAATGACTTGTAGCCACTGTGGGGAAACTCAAAATGCAGAAAATGCAAGGAAATGGAGAAATGACCTAGAGGATCATTACAGTAGGGTTTGTTTTGGTGAGAGCGTTTTTTGATTACAAAAAAAAACTGAGGAGGTGACTTGGCCACACATCTCAAAACATTCTAATTTTCTATTATTACTCAAAAGGATTTATTTTTTTACTAAAAAAATGGCCACACATCTCAACTTTCTAAAATATGCTTATTTTTAAAAATAGCACTTTACCTTCGCAAAAATATGATTAAACAAGCTATAATAACTTTTTTGGTCAAATTTTTGGATAGTCAAAAGTACTTATTTTTTCAAAAAATACTTATTTTAGAAAGTTAAAGTGTTTGGTTATACTTTTAAGCGAAAAATAAGTATTTTTAAATAGTAGAAAAATCTATTTTTGAAAAGATAAATTAAGTAATTTTTTTCATAAACACTTTTGAAATTTCGTTCAAATATAAATTATCACTCTAATATTGACGAAAGTGATTTTCTAATTGATTAACTAAATCAAAATTATTAATTTGAAAAGTACACCCTATAAAAAATACTTTTTAGAATAAATAAATTTTAAAATATTGTCCAAACATACTATAATACTAGTAGGAGCAACAAGAGCGGACCTTCAAAAGTTTAGTTTAAAAAAAATTAATAGCAACGGTTTTATTGAATGTTGGCTATTTTAAATTCAATTTTGAGATTTTTGATTAAAAATAGAGAATTTTATTTATTTTAATATATTTCTTGATTGTCGAATTCAAGTTATTTGATAGTGTGTGAATTTTTTTATATATTAAAAAAATTACATTTGTCATATACTTTTAGATGTTATAAAAGTTGTTTATTATTTTTGCGAAATTATTAATTATTGTTCATATAGAAAATTATATGAAATTACCTTTTTTATGAACTGATAATTTAATTCTTTTTAATAACGCATTGAACATATACCTTTTTCTTATTTTCTTTACAATGACCATTATGCCTCTTTTCTTTATTTTTGTCTAAAAAAAGGTCAAATATACCTTTAAACTATACAAAATGGGCAAGTTTCATCCTTAGTTACATTTTTAGCTCAAAAAATACCTTTATCATTATGTTTTTGGCTGAACAATATCGTCTAACTATTAAAATAGCTCAAAGATGCCCTTCTAATTAACCGTTGATCCAAAACAAGGAAAAATGAGTCAATTTTTTATTGAATTATTCAATATAAGCCAGTTTTGCAACTGTCCCTTTCAAAATTATACTCCAATCTTGAAAGCCTTTACAACTCGAGGAACAAACACCTAATACAAATTATCTATGAATGTAAAAGATTACAATTTAAGCACATAAAATCAAACTAGATAGCTAAGAACTGTAAGCATAAATCTTCTTAGAAATAGGTTTGTCATGCCCCAAGACTGGCATGGACAGATAAGTGTCCATTTGAGCACCTGCTATACATACGGTCTATGACATATACAAAGTTGTAAGATGATAAGTGAGCAAAACAGCTAACGTGAGCTGCATATTCATAATCTAGAGTCAACTGAGCAAAAACTATACAACATCACAATTGTATGATTGTTGGGGTCGGATACAAGCCTTCATGAAAGACTATATGGTCACACGTAATAAAGTGATTATGAAATAATCAGGTTGTCGATCGCATAGAGACTTAGTTGCAGACAAGCTAGTAGTATATAATTATGGTTGTGAAAATAAATGTTATCCAATTCAAGAGTGTGATGACCCTTCTGGTCATCTTTGCATTTTTATATTTATTTCACTGTTAGAGCCTTCCTGTACTAGCCCCAAGTCATTTATGGACTGCTGCGACCGGTGGTTCGGTGCCCTGGCTGTTTGCTTGGTTATTTTGACTGTTTGACTGTTTTAGAGCTTAAACTTAGAATATCATTGACTTTAGTCAACATTCTTAGCTAACATGCTTAGAATTGAATTCTGACAGTTCCGTTAGCTCCAGAGCGATGAGTTTGGTCTAGTTGGACCATTAGTTGAGGCCTGAGAACTTCCGATGTGGGTTTTGTGTGGTTTTCTTAGTTTTCAAGCCATTTGGAGTGGAAAGTGCAACTTTGGGTGACTTCGGATGATCGGAGTGTCATATTCAAAATCCGAAAATTCCATCAGCTTTGGAATGTTGAGTTTGGGCTAGGAAGATAGTTGGTTTGGGTTCCGGGTGAGCCGGGCTCATTTCGAGCCTTTGAGTTCCTTTTCATTAGTGTTGACTTGGGTCAACATTTCTCCAAAATGACCTCATATGGGAGTTTCATGGATTCCATTGAGTTCGGAATGTTGTTTCCACTCTATTAGTATTATTGGTTTTTGAATACCGATTTCCGATTATGCCCGGAACACCCCGTGGAGTGTTAGAGAAATTACAGAAAATAGTTGCAAGCCAACCAGCCTTCAGCGCAATCACGCCAAGGCCAACGTGATCGCGCCAAGTCCAGCGTGATCGCGCCTCAGCGCCTGCCATCCTTCAATGTGATCGCCCCTTCCCAGAGTGATAGTACCGAGGCGTCTGCCGTCCCTTCACCGCTGTTGGCGCTGACCATTTTCCAGCATATATATACAGCTGGGAGTTCATTTTTCCAGCATTCTCTCTCAATTTTTTCTCACTCTAAACTCTAAATTCTCTCCAACAATTTGCTCTATATTGATTCCAAGCCTTGGGAAGTCATTTGTGGGTGGATTTTCCGTACTTCTTCGTCATTGGTAAGCTCCCTCTTCTCTTGAAATTTCTTAAAACCTCCATTGATGCCCTTCACTAAGCTTGAGTTTTTGCTTGTGAATTTGGGCCGTCCAGTTGGTGCATGCTCGTAGAAGTGGTAGATTATCCTTCTTGACTCGGGTTTTTGCCTCTGTGGTAAGTAATTCTTGCCCAATTTTCATTTTATTTTTCAGAATTCCACTCCTTAAACCCCTATCTTTGCGGGCTATTTTGATTCCCTTTTCCCTGGCCATTTGTGCTTATATTTGGAGATGCCTCCTTGGCATTGTTGAGTTCATTATGGTTCTTTTCATTTTGGGTTTCGGGTTGTGGGCCTTGTGGGCTCGCTTTTGACCCGAATATCGACTCAGCAACATTTGTAGCAATGTGCGTGTTGTTGGACTCGTCTTAACTTCTTATCCGTGAATTTGATAGTCTGATTCTCGTTCGGAGCTTCTCGAAGAAGCTCAGCCTCAGATATTATTGTTCCCGCAGCTTGTCATCGGACGATAGGTAGGTTATGACTTAACTCCCTAGACTTCACACATATCGGGTAAAATTGTACTAGTTGGCATCTTTGAGTTGGGTTATTAGGTTGGTACCACAGACCCTGACCGATTTTCTATGATCAATTCCATTCTTTCCTCCGTTGTGTCTAGTATTCTCGTTAATTGATATTATTACCCTTCTGGTCCTGTGAGGCCTTGTTGACTCTGGAACATAGATGGTGGGATCATTGGAAATGTCTGTGAGTCCCAAACATAGAATTATCCTGCTAGGCTGGTTATACTTGCTGAGTAGCTTTGGAGCCTGTGCAGGGCTGATAGGTTGATTGTGAGTTACGGGGCGGCTATTGTGTGTTTG
The DNA here is from genome assembly GCA_003996215.1 of Jaltomata sinuosa. Classification (NCBI taxonomy): domain Eukaryota; kingdom Viridiplantae; phylum Streptophyta; class Magnoliopsida; order Solanales; family Solanaceae; genus Jaltomata; species Jaltomata sinuosa. The sequence continues at coordinate 321,381 of QJPP01006933.1, forward strand.
ATCATGCTATTTCCATGCATATAGAGAGGTTTTTCCATGTTTTACTATGATTTGGCTTCAGGCTTTGATACTAGCATGGATAGCATGGTTGACACGAGCATGGATGGTATAGATGACAAGTACGATGTTCATGCAAAGGAAAGCATACAATATGTGGGTGGTCCATTAAAGTGAGGTGGAAGGAGGAATTCAAGAATTCCCAAAAGAAGGCAACCAAACAAGGCCCTTACTTCATTAAGGCAAAACTGTAATAGCTAGTGTCTTCTTATTCCCTAGTATAAGTAGTAGCTTTTCTTCATTTTGGAAGACTAGTTTTTGCATATTGAAGATTGATACTCTAAAACTTGTAGTTGCTAGTGTAAGGCTTAGTGTAATTCCCTTAAGGAATTAGTGAGTGATTAGGGTGACTCTCTTAATTGTTAGTTTAACTTCTTTACTTAATTAATCGAAGGTCTCCCACTTGTGGATTTCATTTAGGTTTCCTTGATTAGTTGAGTTGAATTAGTATCTAGTTGTTGGAATCAATTGGGAGGTGAGGGTTTTAGCCCCTTGTTGCCCATAATTTCAATTCCTAGTTATTAATTCTCATATCTTTTCCTTCGTTTCTTCTTGTTTGTTGTATTTCCATTATCATTTGGTATCAGAGCTTGGTTTAGGTTTGTTTCCACAAATCTAAGTCTTGGGAATTTGATATCTTCAAAATCCAAAAAAAAAAAAAAACGATTTTTTTTGTTTTGATTTGTTGTTTTTGATACTAGATCTTCATTCCCTAGTATTTTTTGAGTCTAGATTTCAAATTTCGTGCGATTTGGAGTTGTAGAAGTGAAGTTGCCATTAAAGGGTTTTGAGCTTTTGAAGCTTTACAAACTTTGAAAGTGGGTCTATTGATTGAGGAGGAATTGGAGCTTAAAAACCATTGGGGTTTGTTCCTTACGTTAAGGGGAAGCTAATCCTAAAATTTGAGCCAATTCCGAGCTCATTTGAAGGTGTTGGTGTTTAGTGTGTGTTCTTGGTGTTCTAGGTGTTTTTGATATTCATCAAGAACATCTTGAAGAAGAAGAAGCCAAAAGGTACATTTGATCCAACTTTTTCCAAGTCAAAGTGGTCAAAAATATTTGTTGGGTCCACAAGTGGAATTTTTTAAAAAAAAAAAAAAAAATTCCACGTGGACCTGCCACGTCAGCAGCCACGTCAGCGCGTGTTGCCCAATTTCAGAGAGCAAAAATCTGCAGGTTCTATACTTAGTTTTTTTTTAGGGGTCTCAAATTTTGGAACCCAAAAATTTTTCTAAGTGTTGGAACTTTTAAGACTCCAAAATTTTTCTAAGTGTTGGAACCTCAAACTTCTTCTTCTACACTCATTTTTCTTCGATTTCTCAACTATTTAACATCTAATTAACATTTTTAATTACTTGTTAACTAGTTTTAAAATATCAAATCATCTCTTTGATTCTCCAAATTAAGCAACAACAAGTAGTTTCTCCTACTTTTGTTACTTAATTCTTGAGTCCAAATTCTTTCGTGCTTCTTCCTCCTTCTTTTCTTGTTTTGTTTCGTTGATTAATTTCTTGATTCAAGTCCGTTTAGAGTCTTTCAAGTCGTCCTTCTTTCAAGAGTCACAAGAATCTACTCCTCCACAAAGGATAGGTGACCTTGAGTTGATTGAGTGGAGCTAGTTCACTATTAATTTTGAGACGACGCCATACAAGATGAGTTGAGAGTTTACATACGAGTGATGTGAGGCTTTTTTCTACTAATATTGTTTGTTGAGTTTTTGTAGGTACAATGTCTAATCATTTTCCTTATAACCATGGAGGAAGGAGCTTGGTGAACAACATGGGGACGAATTTCAATGTGTCAAGGAGGGTGACCAATATGAATGAAAGGGTGGTTGAAACAAATGGGAGGTTTGGAGGTATAGAGGAAAGGGTAAAAAGGATGGATAGTATGAATGAAAGGAGGTTCCTTATGACAAGTCAAAGTGAAGAAACAAGAAGGACCTCGGGTCAAGAATTCAACCTATACTACCCCCAACCAAATTGGAACCAAACCTACCCTCAAACTACATTCCGAATGAACCCAAGCTATGATAGGCAAGTCACCCCACATCCAAATACACAACCATATCATCCACCACAAAGGAGTCCTTTTGTGGAAAACCAAGATAGAAGCCAAGCACCTCCACAAAATATATCACATGCATCCTTGCATGTACCTTATGTTCCAACCCAACAACACTACCCACAAGTACCCTACCAAGATATCTATTATCAAAACCCTCTTTATGATGAAATGTGTGAGGAGGTTAGCCCGAATGAATGGTGGGAAAGACCCGAAGTCTTTGGTATGAACCAAGGCATCATGAGATGTCAAGGAAAATGGGATAGTGGAGATAGGAATAGGAATGAAGGAGGAAGGTGTGAAGACCGAAGTGATCGATATGGTGGTCAAGGTGTTCCAAATCATGGGATGGGTGACAACATGGCGAGTCTTCCATTGTTCTAAGATGGTAGTCAAGCTATTCAAGCTAACTACAACACAAAAGGGGAAGACCAAGCCTATGGAGGTAATCATGATATACCTCAATCTTCTTCTCCTTCTATCATTCGATGTTATAAGTGTCAAGGTGAAGGACATATTGCTAGAAATTGTCCACAAAAGAGGTCAAATGTTATCTTGTGTGATGAACCTTGTGCTAAAAATGTGATAGAGTATGAGGTTGGGAATGGTTGTGATGAACCTAAGTTAGGCATGATGAAGCAACCTCAAATGTTGTTGATGAGAAATTGGAGAAGGATTTGAACTCTTCTTGTGATCTAAAGAGAATCATGGGGGATCTTTCTAAAGAGGAACTTGATCAAAGTGTGAACCTATTTCATGCAAGGTTCAAGATGATGGATTGGGTATGTTCTTTGGTCATTGATGGTAGGAGTAGTACTAATGTGGTGAGTTGCACTATGGTTGATAGAATGAAGCTTCCTACACAAAGACACCCCAAGCCATACACACTTCAATGTCTCATTGAGAATTATGAAGTAGAGGTAACCAAACAAGTGGTCGTGAATTTTAGCATTGGCAAGTATCGAGATGAGGTGTTATGTGATGTTTTGCCCATTCAGTCTTATCATATGTTGTTTGGTAGACCTTGGCTAGCCGGTAGGGATGTTCGATATCAAGTGGAGTCCAATAAATACTCATTTGTATTTGGAGGACGAAGGCACATTCTTGTACCTTTAACACCCTATCAAGTGAGTGAGGACTACAAGATAATGAGGGAGCTTCAGAAAGTACTTAAAAGAGAGGAACTTGAAAAGGAGAAGAAAGAATTGGCTCAAGAAGGAAAGTTGTATGAGATTGATGAGCCAAGAAGTGACTTAAAAGAGGTGCACAAGGAGCACTTAATTTTGGGACTTGCCAATACCAATCCCCTGTTACCTACTAACCATGGTGCTAGCATTTTACCTAGTACCATCCCTTCTCTTTTGCAGGTTCATGGACAAATATTTCTAAAGGAGGATCCGAACAAAGTCCCTCATGAACAAAGGGTTGAAGGCCTAATAATAGAGCTACCTAGCAAGTCAACTCTTAAGAAGAAACACAAGGACCAAGTATATGGGTCCAAAATGATGCATTGGAGGGAAAGCTTTTGGAAACCAAGTGTGGTGCACAAGAATGCACACTCAAAGGCCCGTCTTCGAGGTATGTACCCTTCCCCTCTTATTCCAAGCAATCCTTGGAGTCATGATGACACTTTTCCTATGGTAGGTAGGTTTTGGAAATTGTATGACCTCATACCCTACCATGAGAGTGATGATATAGCTCCAATGTATTCATGGTTGGTTTTGGATATGCTTAAGTTATGTGTGTTTCATGTTTTGAATGTCAACCATAGTTATTATTTGGGAAAGAATCCATGGTGCATTCGTGATGCCCGATTTATGTATTCTACTCCTTGTCACACTTATGTGGTTAGACAAGTTGAGGTGTTAGGATGGATTCTTAAAAGCATGACTCCATTTGTTTATCCATTCTTTGTGGGAGTTTGTTTGAGGAATAATAATGAAGTGTACTTGAAATGCTTAATCTCTTCCTCTTATATTCCAAATTGTGAATGCCATCTTGTTAACATTCTTTTCTTAAAGTGTGTATTTGCAATTGAGAACCCTCGAGTGGATGCTAAGTTGCTTATTTATTTTTGGGAGAGTCTATGGATATTGAAAGCTCCTTGTCACCTTCATAGGGTTGGACAAGTTGAAGTTTCAAATGGAACTTTTGGAAGCATGTTTGGTTCTATGATAGGAGGGACCCCAACTCCTTGGGAGTATTATTTGGCATGGAGTGATTTGACTCCTAATAAATCCCTCCACTATTCTAGTAGCATGGCTTTGTTGGTGCACTTTCTTCCTTTGGAAAGTTGTCTTATAGAGAGGATTATTTTGTGCTTAAAATGTCTCTTCTTATCTATCAGTGTCCTTATCTTTTGGCATGCCCTAGATGAGAATAGTGAGCTTAACACCTTTCTCTACTACCTTTTTGCTTATGATGATACCCGTAGTGGTGTGAGATTTATTTTGTATGGAGGTAAAGATATGTGGGTCTTTTACTTTTTTTGACCCGAATGAACCCTTATGGGTGATTGCATCACTTTTGGTGTGGCCTACTTGTGAGATAATGAAACAATTGTGTCTTATGGCTCCAAAGTTAGATATGATACTTGATGCCACAAAGACCTTTGTGTTTGCCTTGTCTCTTGATGTTTATCATAACCAAAACCTTTGCACCTTGTATGATGAGTTGCTTTTATTGGAAGAAAAGGATATTTGGTTATATCTCAAATTTGTGCCTCCTTGGCATGGTGATATTATTGCTAACCCTTGTACTAACCCTCATGCTTTGAGGATGTTTTGGTTGTTGTCCTTCTCATGTGTCTTTAAGGTTTGGATTCGAGGACGAATCATTTTCAAGAAGGAGAGGATGATACTAGCATGGATAGCATGGTTGACATGAGCATGGATGGTATAGATGACGCGTACGATGTTCATGCAAAGAAAAGCATACAATGTGTGGGTGGTCCATTAAAGTAAGGTGGAAGGAGGAATTCAAGAATTCCCAAAAGAAGGCAACCAAACAAGGCCCTTACTTCATTAAGGGCAAAACTGTAATAGCTAGTGTCTTGTTATTCCCTAGTATAAGTAGTAGCTTTTCTTCATTTTGGAAGACCAGTTTTTGCATATTGAAGATTGATACTCTAAAACTTGTAGTTGCTAGTGTAAGGCTTAGTGTAATTCCCTTAAGGAATTAGTGAGTGATTAGGGTGACTCTCTTAATTGTTAGTTTAACTTCTTTACTTAATTAATCGAAGGTCTCCCACTTGTGGATTTCATTTAGGTTTCCTTGATTAGTTGAGTTGAATTAGTATCTAGTTGTTGGAATTAATTGGGAGGTGAGGGTTTTAGCCTCTTGTTGCCCATAATTTCAATTCCTAGTTATTAATTCTCATATCTTTTCCTTCGTTTCTTCTTGTTTGTTGTAGATGATACTAGCATGGATAGCATGGTTGACACGAGCATGGATGGTATAGATGACACGTACGATGTTCATGCAAAGGAAAGCATACAATTTGTGAGTGGTCCATTAAAGTGAGGTGGAAGGAGGAATTCAAGAATTCCCAAAAGAAGGCAACCAAACAAGGCCCTTACTTCATTAAGGCAAAACTGTAATAGCTAGTGTCTTCTTATTCCCTAGTATAAGTAGTAGCTTTTCTTCATTTTGGAAGACCAGTTTTTGCATATTGAAGATTGATACTCTAAAACTTGTAGTTGCTAGTGTAAGGCTTAGTGTAATTCCCTTAAGGAATTAGTGAGTGATTAGGGTGACTCTCTCAATTGTTAGTTTAACTTCTTTACTTAATTAATCGAAGGTCTCCCACTTGTGGATTTCATTTAGGTTTCCTTGATTAGTTGAGTTGAATTAGTATCTAGTTGTTGGAATCAATTGGGAGGTGAGGGTTTTAGCCCCTTGTTGCCCATAATTTCAATTCCTAGTTATAAATTCTCATATCTTTTCCTTCGTTTCTTCTTGTTTGTTGTATTCCCGTTATCAGGCTTTCTGGAGTTATTTTCTAAACTTGGCATAGCCCGGGGGTGCCGTTCTCGATGGAAATGAATTGGAAAGGGTTTTGACTTGTCTTGTGGATCCTCTAGGGGTAAGGAAAGTTTTAAATGGCATTTGTATCTATAGTTCCACTTTTTTGTGCTCGACGGAGTCGGATGCCTTACTTTTATACTACAACATCCGGGGTGTTGCTGGACTAGGCAGGGCCGAGTACTAGAGCTTTTGGGCTTATTATTTAGATCTGGATACCCTCCAGGCAGCTGGGGATTGTTTTGAGGATGCGAGGCATCTAGTATGTTGGTTGGGGGACTCCATGGACCTTGCCATTCCGGACCAGAAGCTGCGAGTTGTGGGTGCCAGAGGGAGGGTATACAGTGCAGCAGTGGTATACGGGTGGGACCTTCCATGGATCCCATCTTCTAGGCCTTATAGGTCACCGAAAGTGGGTGACATACGGTACTTGGATCACTTTTACTTAGCATGGCATCATATCATTCATCTGCGTGAGGTACCACTCTTGTCTGTTGATTATTGATTGTACGCTCTGGTAGTATGGGATGTCGGAGGGTTTGTTTTCACTTGTTTGCATTCCTCGGTTGTATGGGAGGCTGAGGGACTATAGGTAGAGTCTTATCATCATTAATTCTATCTTGAGTGTTAGGTTGGTTACAGTGGGGCTGTTGGTTTCTGGATTGAGATGGTCGCAATTAGTGTGGTCAGTGCTTAGTTACAGCGGGGCTGTTGGTTTATGGAATGAGATTGTGGTGATTAGTGTTGTTATTGTTTACTATTTCCGAGCATGTCTACTTTACACTTCTCTCCCATTCCTTATACTTGAGGTTACCAGTATACCATCCATTTCTAGACTTATGCATATATATTGTTATTGCAAGGATCCCAGGTGCGTCGTTACTACTTTTGTAACACCCCGTACTTTTCAAAACCTATGTGACTAAGTAAATATCGACGAAGGTATTTGAGCTCGAGATTGTGAAGGGGTACTTTAGCCTAGAATTTGAAATGGTCAAATGTATATGTGTTAAGTTAAATTATAAGGATGAGGGTTTTGAAAATGAGATAAAACAAGTGAGGTACTTGCTCGACTTATCTAAGCTCCTAGGTGACAAGTAGGTGCATCACCTACCTACGCTAACGAACTAAGTTCCGAGGGCCGATTACGGGCAGCAACACCATGGATTATTAGACCTAATGGTAGCCCAAATGAAGCTTAAAGTTGGCCCATCAAAGCACAACCAAATCTGGCCCAAACAACTACAAAGGGTAGCCACCAATATTGACCACATTTTGACCCAAGAGAAGCCCAAAATCAGCCACAAAACTTAACCCTTTTGAGGCCCAAGCCAAGGGTAATTTTGGCCCAAGTTTCTTGACCCATTTTGGCCCAAATATACTCAAAAAGTCGGCCAAAAAGGTCCCTTTATACAGGCCTTTTGTTGATCAACATTGATCACAAAAAAGCTGGAAAAATTCTCTCTTATCTCCTTTCCTTTTGGCAGCCCTTCCCTCCCTTTAGGGTTCTAAAAAATCAAGATTCATTCAAGCTTAAGGTGAGTTAAATAACTTGTTATCTTGATATTAATATACTACATATAGCTAGGATATCCTATGGTAAGAAAGACATTAACTATGGCAGCCCCTTTCTTAAGATTTAACACATAGAAATTGTGTAACAATTAAGAGATTTCTTCTTCTCTTGTTGGTGTATGTGTAGGGGGTACTTAAGCTTTTCAAGGCATCAATAAAAAGAGGATAAAAACACCCCTTCAAGTGTGGTAAGTACTCTGCCCATAATCATATTTTTGGATTGAAGTTCGGATGGACAATTGTTGTTGAATTGTTGTTAAGAACTCACGGGACGACGATCGGAAGCCGTGGGTTCAATGTGTTGCTATTGTATTTCGGCATGGTGGGTTGTGTAGGGGCTGTTTGATGTGTTTTGTATTATTGGAGGCAGTAGGTTGGTGTGTGTGTGATGTGCATTGGATAGGGGAGAAAGGTGTGACGATACATCTTTAATTAATGCAAAATACGTAAATCTGCCCGGGAAATGTTTAGCTACTGTTTTGGGAATGTTGCAGCAGGTTTAAGAGCTAATATTAGCTTCATTATACCTTGTGTTGTAGATTAACTTAATAAGGGAAAGTCCAAGTTGTGGTAAGCGCAATCTTCGGAAGGAACGAGGTATGTTAAGGCTTCTTTATTCCTTATCGGCATGAATCTAGAAATAGAACTCTAAATCTCCGAAAGAAGGAATTTGAGTATTTTGTTGTAAGAGAGCTGATTTGGTAACTCAACAAGTCTTAAGGAACTAATTTATACATTATGGTGATTCAAGTTGCCTTCTTATAAAAATCTGATTCTTTTTGCACGAAACGTAAGTTATCCTTTTGTCGAGTTTCTTCTTTGTATTGTGATCTCTAATCAAGCTTTAGAAAGTATACAAGGAAAGTTAGAAAGTCAAATCCCCATTTATATGTGTTTGGTATGTTGAGTCCAACACCTAGTAAGCCAAGGCTAAAGAAGTTATCTAAATGAACCTTCATAAATAACAAGAATAGCTTTGAAGGTCAATCTAGTAATACACTTATTATGCGTGGTTTGCGTGTTAGTGTGCACCGAGGTACTACTGCCATATTGAGGCTATTATATACATAGTGTGCACCGAGGTGCTACTGCCATATTGAGGCCATTATACACATAGTGTGCACCGAGGTGCTACTGCCATATTGAGGCCATTATATACATAGTGTGCACCGAGGCGCTACTGCCATATTGAGGCTATTAAATATAGGGTGCGCCAAGGCGCTATTATGGTTCAGTGTGGGTTATAAAGAGTGAGTTGCAGCGTGAGTTAATGCATGTGTTGTGTTCTAAAAAGAATAAAGGAGAAAGAGCTTAACGAGTCTTACCAATTACAGTTTACAAGTTTCATATTATATCTTGTTCGGATTTACTACTTGCGACTTGCTTTTATGTTTCTACCTTACATGCCAGTACATTATTGTCGTACTGACGTCCCCATTGCCTGGGGGCACTGCATACATGCCTGCAGGTCCAGACAGATACCCAGACAGATCTCTTCAGTAGGAGTTGCAGAGTTCAGCCATTTTGGTAAGCTCCATTCTTCCTGGAGCTGACGAGTCAGAGGTCTAGCTTATATTTTGACCAGGTTATGTATATGTACAGCTTATGGGTAGTCCAGGGCCCTGTCCTGGATATGAGATATTTTACTTACTCCTAGAGGCTTGTAGACGTGTATATGTACATCAGTGTTGGGTATGGCCTTGTCGGCCTTGTTATTAGCTATCTACTATGATAATAGCCTTGTCGGCCTTGAGTTGCTTAACTACTATTGAGCTTTTAGTGTTTCAAATTGCTATTCTTAGAGACCTTGCCGGTCTCAGACCCCCAGCAGGTTCAATAGAGATACACTCTATTTTGACACCCTCGGCCTTTTAGGGCTCCGGGTGTCGGTCATGCCTCCCATGGTTTGGGGCGTGACAAACTTGGTATCAGAGCACGTCGAATCCCAGGGAGTCTACAAGCCGTGTCTATTAGAGTCTTGCTTATGGGTGTGTTGTGCACCATACCTATAATCATGAGGCTACGAGATATTTAGGAATTGTTATCCTTCTTTCATTTGCTAGATCGTGCAATTGAGCGAGGTCATAAGATGTTTGAAGTCTAATTCATGTTTTTCTATTTCTTGTTTACAGAAATGCCTGTGACCAGACAAATGAGCAGCCGACGGGTTGGCACGGATACGGGGGAAGGTACTAGTTGTTCCCCGCCTATCCGATTGGATAGATTTGAGGCTCAAAGTGAATCACCTACACCAGAGATCCCAGTTTATCAAGTACCTGATGAGACTAGAGGGGATCCAGTACCCCTGACCCCACCTGCTCCAGTGGCATCTGAGATAGCAAGAAATGAACCAGCACCTGTAGCTCCTCCACCTGAAGTAGAGGACCAGGACATCAGGAGTGTTGTTCGATTATTGACCCAGATGGTAGCCACACAACAACAACAAATTGGGGCATCAACGAGTGTTAGGTCAGGTGGCTCAGAAAGTTCTAGGGCTCGAGAGTTTATCAGCCTAAGTCCTCCTATATTTACAGGCTCTGACCCACGTGAGGATCCTCAGGAGTTTATTGATCATACTTATCGAGTACTTCGAGTCATGCATTCAACAGTAGTGGAGGCAGTGGAGTTTGCATCTTTCAGGTTACGAGATGTGGCCATTTTATGGTTCGAGGCTTGGGATCGGTCTAGGGGATCAAATGCACCCCCAGCTGAATGAGAGGAATTTTCAGAGGCCTTCCTAGCTCACTATCTTCCACAGGAGGTTCGAGAGGCCAGACTTGATCAATTTCTATCCCTTAGGCAGGGCAATATGAATGTTCGACAGTACAGCCTCAGGTTTAATTCATTAGCCAGGTACGCCCCCGATATTGTGAGTATGATGCGAGCTAGAGTTCATCGATATGTGCGTGGCCTTAAGGATGAATTGATTAAGGGATTAACAATAGCAGCCACACAAGAGGATATGAATATTTCTAAGATACATGCTATTGCTCAGACTGCAGAGGATCTTGAACTACAAATTGGAGATAACTAAAGCCGAGAAAGGGATCAGAATAAGAGGGCTAGATCTACTAGGTCCTATGTAGAGCCACGAGGTAATGTTAGGCCACATTTTAATAGGCGATCACCCCACCCTACTAGTGGTGCCCCATATCAGTTGCAAAGGCAGAGGTATGATCATTTTTCTCAGACTGGACCAGGCCACAGTTCAGGTGCATCCAGTTCCTATCGCCAGGGGCATTCAGGTCAGATGAGGCCACCTTTGCCACCTTGTGTTCAGTGCGGTAGGAAGCATCCTGGGATATGTCACCTGGGTTCAGATACTTGTTATTCATGTGGGCATCCTGGTCACTTTATGCGAGACTGTCCGAGTAGAGGTAGGAGTGAGATATCCCAGCCTACAGGGTCGATGGCAGCTTCTTCATCTACTATTCGTCCCCCTAGGACAGGACAATAGGCTACACTAGGTCATGGTAGAGGTAGAGGAGGAGGAGGAGCATCCAGTTCAGGCGGTGGTCAGAATCGTACTTATGCTCTAGCCGGTCGCCAGGACTTGGAATCGTCACCTGATATTGTTATAGGTACATTGACTATTTTTACTCATGCTATTTATGCACTTATAGATCCCGACTCTACTCTCTCATATGTTACCCCGCTCGTTGCTGGTAAGTTGGGGGTAGGCCCTGAGTTATTGCCTAGACCATTTATTGTATCTACGCCGGTTGGTGAATCTATTATAGCTAGACGAGTTTATCGAGATTGTGCAGTGTGGATTTATGACCATCTCACTTCAGCTGATCTAATCGAATTAGATATGATTGACTTCGATGTCATTATGGGCATGGACTGGTTAGCTTCATGTTATGCTAATATCGATTGTAGAACTAAGGTTGTCAAATTCCATTTTCCGAAAGAGACAATCCTGGAGTGGAAAGGTAATGCTGCCACGCCAAGGGGTAGGTTTATTTCCTACCTTAAAGCCCAGAAAATGATTTCTAAAGGCTATATTTATCATTTAGTCTGAGTACAAAGCATAGAGGATGGACCAGTGACTCTTCAATCGATTCCCGTGGTGAGTCAATTTCTAGATGTATTCCCGGATGAGCTTCCAGGAATCCCTCCAGAAAGGGAAATTGAGTTTGCCATTGACCTACTCCCAGATACTCAGTCAATATCAATTCCCCCTTACAGGATGGCTCATGCAGAATTAAGAGAGTTAAAGGAACAATTAAAGGATCTACTCGAAAAAGGTTTCATTAGGCCTAGTACATCGCCATGGGGCGCACCAGTTTTGTTTGTTCGTAAGAAGGATGGGTCTTTGAGAATGTGTATCGATTACCGACAACTGAATAAAGTTACAATCAAGAATAAGTATCCGCTTCCAAGGATTGATGACCTTTTTGATCAGTTGCAAGGCGCCAAATGTTTTTCAAAGATTGACTTGCGGTCGGGGTATCACCAGTTACGTGTTAAAGGGGTAGATGTTCCAAAAACAGCTTTTAGGACAAGGTATGGCCACTTTGAATTTTTAGTAATGTCTTTTGGGCTTACTAATGCCCCAATAGCTTTTATGGACCTAATGAATCGGGTATTCAAGCCATTCCTAGATGTATTCGTTATCGTATTTATTGACGATATCCTGATTTACTCGCAGTCCAAAGCCGAACATGCTGATCATTTACGTGCAGTATTGCAAACACTTCAGAATCATAAATTATATGCAAAGTTCTCCAAATGTGAGTTTTGGTTGACTTCAGTGGCTTTTCTTGGCCATATAATTACAGACGAAGCTATTAGAGTTGACGGCCAAAAGATTGAAGCAGTAAAGAATTGGCCGAGGCCTTTGAATGCTACAGAGATCCGTAGTTTTTTTGGGATTAGCAGGTTATTACCGAAGGTTTGTGGAAGGGTTTTCTTCTATATCTGCACCATTGACAAAGTTGACTCATAAAGCTGCCAAGTTCCAGCGGTCTGATGCATGTGAGCAGAGTTTTCAGGAGTTGAAGGACAGACTTACTTTAACACCTGTCTTAACTCTGCCAGAAGGCACGGAAGGTTATGTTGTTTATTGTGATGCTTCAAGGATTGGGTTGGGTTGCATTTTAATGCAACATGGTAAAGTTATTGCCTATGCCTCGAGAAAACTAAGAAAGCACGAACAAAATTACCCTAATCACGATCTTGAATTGGCAGCAGTTATATTTGCCTTAAAAATTTGGCGCCATTACTTGTTTGGAGTCCATGTAGACGTGTTTACGGACCACAAAAGTCTACAGTATTTATTCAAACAAAAGGATTTAAACCTAAGGCAAAGAAGGTGGCTAGAGTTACTAAAGGATTATGACGTAGATATTTTGTACCATCCAGGGAAGGCCAATGTAGTGGCCGATGCACTTAGCCGCAAATCCATGGGAAGCTTGAGCCACGTGGAAAATAGAAAGATTGAGAAGACAAGAGAACTACATCAGTTAGCTAATTTGTAGGTTCGACTACTAGACCAAGGTAATGGGGGAGTTGTTATTCAAAGCACAGCGGAATCCTCACTTATGACAGAGGTAAAGGAAAGACAATATGATGATCCAGAATTAGTAGGATTGAGGGAGAAAATTCCACAACAGAAGCAACCACTAATAGAGCTTAAGGAGGATGGGGTTATGAGATATCAAGGTCGTCTATGTGTACCTAATATCGGGGAGCTTCGGGAGAAAATTTTGGCAGAAGTTCACTATTCCCACTATTCAATCCATCCAGGAGCGACGAAGATGTATCATGATCTTTGACAGATTTATTGGTGGAATAATATGAAGAGAAATATTGCAGAGTTTGTAGCCCAATGCCCGAATTGTCAACAGGTAAAAATTGAACACCAGAGACCCGGAGGTCTAACTCAAAGTATAGTGATACCTACCTGGAAATGGGAGGTGATCAACATCGACTTTATTATAGGCTTACCCCGTACTTATCGGAAGTATGATTCCATATGGGTGATTGTAGATAGACTTACAAAGTCAGCTCACTTTTTTCCAGTCAGGACAACTTATACTGCTGAAGATTATGCCAAGTTGTATATTAGTGAAATAGTTCGACTTCATGGTGTCCCAATTTCCATCATTTCAGATAGGGGTGCTCAGTTTACGGCAAATTTCTGGAGGTCTTTCCAGAGAGGCTTAGGTACTCAAATAAGTCTCAGTACAATTTTTCATCCACAGACAGATGGACAAGCTGAACGCACTATTCAAACACTCGAAGATATGCTACGAGCTTGTGTACTAGATTTTAAAGGGAGTTGGGATGACCATTTGCCACTAATTGAGTTTGCTTATAATAATAGCTTCCATGCAAGCATTCAAATGGCTCCTTATGAGGCTTTATATGGGCGAAAGTGTAGATCACCAATTGGATGGTTTGAAATTGGAGAAGCAGGATTATTAGGGCCAGACCTAGTTAATCAGGCAATGGAGAAGGTGAAGCTAATCCGAGAAAGATTACTAACAGCCCAGAGTAGGCAGAAATCATATGCAGATGTGCGACGTCGGGATTTGGAATTTAATATTAGTGATTGGGTTTTCCTAAAGGTTTCGCCCATGAAAGGCGTTATGCGATTTGGTAAAAAGGGAAAGCTTAGTCCAAGATATATTGGACCATACAGGATCATTCGGAGGGTAGGAAAAGTGGCATATGAGCTAGATTTACCCACAGAATTGGAGACAGTCCATCCTGTATTTCATGTATCGATGCTACGAAGGTGCATAGGAGATCCTTCATGTATTATGCCTATTAAAGATGTTCAACTTTATGAAGACTTATCCTATAAGGAAGTACCAATTTCTATCCTAGATCGTCAAGTTAGGAAGCTCAGAACCAAAGAAGTAGCCTCAGTAAAGGTGTTGTGGAGAAATAATAATATTGAGGAAATGACGTGGGAAGCCGAGGAAGAAATGAGGAAAAAACATCCCCAGTTATTTATGACTTGAAGATAGTACAGAGGTAAGTCATATTCTTATATTCTTTATACTCTTCCTACTATGCAAATATGATCAGGTTTGAACATGTGAAAATGATTACATTTAATTATATATAGTTGTATCGCCCTGTGAGGCATCGTGCTGGACTTTTGTTGAGTTTCAAGTTTTTGGATAGTCCCAATTATAAAGGAAACTCTGCCGAAATTTCAAAAAATCCTAAGGGACTAGAGCTCTATATTCATTACCCTCATTCGAGGACGAATGATTCTAAGGGGGGAAGGATGTAACACCCCGTACCTTTCAAAACCTATGTGACTAAGTAAATATCGATGAAGGTATTTGAGCTCGAGATTGTGAAGGGGTACTTTAGCCTAGAATTTGAAATGGTCAAATGTATATAAGTGTTAAGTTAAATTATAAGGATGAGGGTTTTGAAAATGATATAAAACAAGTAAGGTACTTGCTCGACTTATCTAAGCTCCTAGGTGACAAGTAGGTGCATCACCTACCTACGCTAACGAACTAAGTTCCGAGGGCCGATTACGGGCAGCAACAACATGGATTATTAGACCTAATGGTATCCCAAATGAAGCTTAAAGTTGGCCCATCAAAGCACAACCAAATATGGCCCAAACAACTACAAAAGGTAGCCACCAATATTGACCACATTTTGACCCAAGAGAAGCCCAAAATCAGCCACAAAACTTAACCCTTTTGAGTCCCAAGCCAAGTGTAATTTTGGCCCAAGTTTCTTGACCCATTTTGGCCCAAATATACTCAAAAAGTTGGCCAAAAAGGTCCCTTTATACAGGCCTTTTGTTGATCAACATTGATCACAAAAGAGCTGGAAAAATTCTCTCTTATATCCTTTCCTTTTGGCAGCCCTTCTCTCCCTTTAGGGTTCTAAAAAGATCAAGATTCATTCAAGCTTAAGGTGAGTTAAACAACTTGTTATATTGGTATTAATATTCTACATATAGCTAGGATATCCTATGGTAAGAAAGACATGAACTATGGCAGCCCCTTTCTTAAGATTTAACACATAGAAATTGTGTAACAATTAAGAGATTTCTTCTTCTCTTGTTGGTGTATGTGTAGGGGGTACTTAAGCTTTTCAAGGCATCAATAAAAAGAGGATAAAAACACCCCTTCAAGTGTGGTAAGTACTCTGCCCATAATCATATTTTTGGATTGAAGTTCGGATGGACAATTGTTGTTGAATTGTTGTTAAGAACTCACGGGACGGCGATCGGAAGCCGTGGGTTCAATGTGTTGCTATTGTATTTCGGCATGGTGAGTTGTGTAGGGGCTGTTTGATGTGTTTTGTATTATTGGAGGAAGTAGGTTGGTGTGTGTTTGATGTGTATTGGATAGGGGAGAAAGGTGTGACGATACACCTTTAATTAATGCAAAATACGTAAATCTGCCCGGGAAATGTTTAGCTACTATTTTGGGAATGTTGCAGCAGGTTTAAGAGCTAATATTAGCTTCACTATACCCTTGTGTTGCAGATTAACTTAATAAGGGAAAGTCCAAGTTGTGGTAAGCGCAATCATCGGAAGGAACGAGGTACGTTAAGGCTTCTTTATTCCTTATCGACATGAATCTAGAAATAGAACTCTAAATCTCCGAAAGAAGGAATTTGAGTATTCTGTTGTAAGAGAGATGATTTGGTAACTCAACAAGTCTTAAGGAACTAATTTATACATTATGGTGATTCAAGTCGCCTTCTTATAAAAATCTGATTCTTTTTGGACGAAACATAAGTTATCCTTTTGTCGAGTTTCTTCTTTGTATTGTGATCTCTAATCAAGCTTTAGAAAGTATACAAGGAAAGTTAGAAAGTCAAATCCCTATTTATATGTGTTTGGTATGTTGAGTCCAACACCTAGTAAGCCAAGGCTAAAGAAGTTATCTAAATGAACCTTCATAAATAACAAGAATAGCTTTGAAGGTCAATCTAGTAATACACTTATTATGCGTGGTTTGCGTGTTAGTGTGCACCGAGGTGCTACTGCCATATTGAGGCTATTATATACATAGTGTGCACCGAGGTGCTACTGCCATATTGAGGCCATTATACACATAGTGTGCACCGAGGTGCTACTGCCATATTGAGGCCATTATATACATAGTGTGCGCCGAGGCGCTACTGCCATATTGAGGCTATTAAATATAGGGTGCGCCGAGGCGCTATTGTGGTTCAGTGTGGGTTATAAAGAGTGAGTTGCAGCGTGAGTTAATGCATGTGTTGTGTTCTAAAAAGAATAAAAGAGAAAGAGCTTAACGAGTCTTACCAATTACAGTTTACAAGTTTCATATTATATCTTGTTCGGATTTACTACTTGCGACTTGCTTTTATGTTTCTACCTTACATGCCAGTACATTATTGTCGTACTGACGTCCCCATTGCCTGGGGGCACTGCATACATGCCTGCAAGTCCAGACAGATACCCAGACAGATCTCTTCAGTAGGAGTTGTAGAGTTCATCCATTTTGGTAAGCTCCATTCTTCCTGGAGCTGACGAGTCAGAGGTCTAGCTTATATTTTGACCAGGTTATGTATATGTACAACTTATGGGTAGTCCAGGGCCTTGTCCTGGATATGAGATATTTTACTTACTCCTAGAGGCTTGTAGATGTGTATATGTATATTAGTGTTAGGTATGGCCTTGTCGGCCTTGTTATTAGCTATCTACTATGATAATAGCCTTGTCGGCCTTGAGTTGCTTAACTACTATTGAGCTTTTAGTGTTTCAAATTGCTATTCTTAGAGACCTTGCCGGTCTCAGACCCCCAGCAGGTTCAATAGAGATACACTCTATTTTGACACCGTCGGCCTTTTGGGGCTACGGGTGTCGGTCATGCCTCCCATGGTTTGGGGCGTGACAACTTTCACCTGTGTTTGCCATGTATATACTCTCTTTGCTATCCTTGCTTGTTGCTTTCTATTGTCTTCCCTCTGGGTTAGTTCCTGTGTGCTTTACGGTTGATAGCCGTGACTGTTTACTTCTATTTTGTCTGCTATTGCTCTTTTACTATATATGTGCCTAGTTGGCCTATGATACCTACTGGGTATCTTATGCTTTGCATTTGGTGCTCACCCTACCCCCCTGCATCTTCTAGTGCAGATCCTGGTGTGGGCTATCGCCGTTAGAGCGCCGAAGATTCATTCGGGAAGCTGTTTTTAGATCATCCAAGGTGAGGGTGAGATTTTGGTGTTCAGAGCTTGACTTTAGTTTATCCTCAATGTATTTTGTACTCTTGTAGTTTCAGAGGCATCATGCATATATTTCTTTTGTACCTTTGTACTCCTGTTATAGTTTGGCTCTTATATACTATGATACCAGGTTTTGGGTTGGTTTAGCTTTTGCTTTGTATTTATATTACTCCGGTTATCCAGTTGATTCATTTTGTTCCCTTGCTTTCGCTTATTTATTTGTTCTTCTGCTTAAACTGTTAGAAGGTAGCCCATTACTAACTGTTCTGGGCTACGGGGATTGGTTCACCTACTGAGGGGTTGTAGGTGCCATCATGACCAAGAAATTAGGTCATGACAGCTTGGTATCAGATCTCTAGGTTTACCGGTGTCATCGGTATAAGAGCCAATGTTTAGTAAAGTCCTGCGGATGGGGCGGAGACGTTCATGCTCAATCTTCGGGAGGCTATAGTGACATCTTAGGGAAATGGACTTTTCTTGCTTCTCTTTCATGCGTAGTATCCTTGAAGGTTCTTAAAAATCTCATTTGTTCTAGTTCACTCTTCTGCAAATGGTTCATATGAGATCGTCAGCTTGAGATGGAGGAAAGCCTTCTGCCCATGCACCTCCGACTCCAGCTAGGAGTTAGGGTGGTTGCAAGGGCAAGGCTAGAGGTCGTCCCAGAGAAGCGGCACCTGCTAGGGCCACCAGGGTTGATATAAAGACAGAGTATGACTATGAGCCAAAGTTAGCTCCAGAGCATCAGCATGTGAACCCGGGGGCAGCCCAAGTACCACCAGCTCCAGTGATAGTTCTAGCATTGGTTTCTATGCCAGTTTCAACCCCAACTCAGTTTTTAAATGTTCGGGGTCTACTTGTTCAGCTCTTGGGTATGATTGGGGAGCGTCTTTCTGAGGTAACACAAACATCCGCTCAGGGGGCATCCCTGGGTGTTCATAGTTCAGGAGCACAGCCTGTTACTGCGGCTCCCCGTGCTGAGGTTGTTCCAGTCCCATTGGTTGCCTAGCCTCTTGCTCCCCACCCCGCCATGACAGAAGGGGAGCAGAAGGCCTTGGGTAGGTTTCTCAGATTGGCACTGTCGAGATTTGCTGGTACACAGGGTCAGGACTCCCACGATTTTATCACCGCCTGTGAGGAGATGTGGCATCACTTAGGGTTATTAGAGACTCACGGAATTTGCTATACTTCATATCAGCTATAGGGTCCAGCTAAGTTATGATGGAGAGCACATGTTGCTTGCAGGCCTTCTACGTCACCTCTCTTGACCTGGTTTGAGTTCTATGAGGCCTTTATGGCCAAGTTTTTGCCACAGAGCGATAGAGAGCATCGGAGGGAGGAGTTTACTAGACTTTCCCAGGATTCTATGACTATCTCTGAGTACGAGACCCATTTCCATTAGCTTGCTCCATTTGGGGCCATGATTATGCCTACTGAGGCCGACAGGGTTCGTAGATTTATTTGGGGGCTGCGGAGAGAGTTCATAGAGCCTACAGATATATAGTTGCTAGCGGTCGATCATTTCAGGCCATTACGGACTATACCTGTACAGTTGAGGATTCACTTCATCATGAACTGGGGCCAGGGATAAGAGGCCCCGACATCAGAGGGGTTACAGTGGTTCTAGACATGGTGGTAGAGGTTCCGGCCAGTGAGGCCGAGGTTATCAGCCACAGCAGCATCAGGGTCAATCTAGTAGACCAGTTCAGGCTTCACTTCAGGCTTCAGGTTCTTAGTTTAAGCAGGGTCAGAGCAGTCAGCATGGTCACACCGGTCAGTCTGTGAGGGGTACTACTTCTGGGGCATCAGGCCAAGGTGGCCACAAAGGTTCAGCAGGTCTGTCTCGACATGGTAGGCTATTAGGGTCGTGCTATGAGAGTAGTGTTAGTGGTCATTTTGCTAGACATTGCCCCCAGCGAGGTACAACCTATTATGAGTGTAGAGTTGGTGGCCATTATGCTAGAGATTGCCCCCAGAAGGGTACGGTTCAGTCTTTTTACTCTGTCCAGCCATCGACTCGGGGAGGCGCTGGTCATGGTAGAGGAGGTGCTCCGCGTGGTAGAGTAGGTGGTAGGGATGGCGGTCGGTCAGGTAGAGGTCATCGTCAATTCTATGCAATTTCGGGGAGACCGGAGGCAGAGGCCTCAAATATTGTGATCATAGGTACGGTATTCGTATGTCATCTGCCAACTTATGCTTTGTTTGATCTTGGATCCACTTGTTCATATATATCTGCCTACTTTCTGCCTTGTTTAGGGTTGGCTAGTGAGCCATTATCTATGCATGTTTCTGTTTCGACCCCAGTAGGAGATTCTTTAGTAGTGGATCAGATTGTGAGATCCTGTGTGATATTTGTTGGTGATTTGGATTCTTGGGCTGACTTGATAATTCTTGATATGTTAGACTTTGATGTGATACTGGGCATGGACTGGTTATCCCCTTACGTGCAGTTTTAGATTATTATGCCAAGACCATTACCATAGCCGTGCCCGGTGTGTCCTCGGTTGTGTGGCAGGGTTCTATTAGCCATGCACCATCTGGGATCATCTCTTGTCTTCAAGCTAGGAAGTTGATTTCCAGTGGGTGTCTAGCTTATCTAGCATATGTCCAAAATGCTAGTGTTGACCCTATGTCTCCTTAGTCTGTTCCTGGGGTTAGAGACTTCCTAGATGTGTTTCCTACAGATCTACCAGGCCTTCCACCTGAGAGGGATATTGATTTTGCCATTGAGTTAGAGCCAGGCACCAGGCCCATTTCTATTCCTCCCTACCGTATGGCTCTTGCTGAGTTGAGAGAGCTTAAGGAGCAGCTCCAGGATTTGTTAGCTAAGGGGTTCATTAGACCGAGTGTGTCTCCTTGGGGTGCTCCTATTCTCTTCGTGAAGAAGAAGGATGGGTCGATGCGGATGTGTATTGATTATCGACAGTTTAATAAGGTGACAATGAAGAATAGGTATCCATTACCGAGGATTGATGACCTATTTGATCAGCTTCAGGGTTCTGTCGTGTTTTCAAAGATTGATTTGAGGTCCGTCTATCATCAGTTGAGGATTAGGGCGGAGGACATCCCTAAGACAACATTCAGGACATGTTGTGGCCATTATGTGTTCCTGGTGATGTCTTTTTGGTTGACTACGCAGCCTTCATGGACTTGATGCACAGGGTGCTTACCTGTACTTGGATATGTTTGTGATAGTCTTCATTGATGACATCCTGGTATACTCGAGGAGTAGAGATGAGCATGAGCAACACTTGAGGACTGTACTTCAGACTTTGAGAGCTCACCGGCTTTATGCCAAGTTATCAAAGTGCGAGTTTTGGCTTGATTCAGTTGCATTCCTAGGACACGTGTTGTCTAAGGATGGGATTAGAGTGGATCCGGGTAAGATTTCTGTGGTTCGTGATTGGCCTAGACCTACCACTCCTACTGAGGTCCGTAGCTTTGTTGGGCTAGCCGGGTACTACATGCAATTTGTTGAGGAATTTTCTTCCATAGCAGCACCCTTGACTATGCTAACTAGGAAGGATGTTCCCTTCCAGTAGTCTGATCAGTGCGAGGATAACTTCCAGAGGCTTAAGGCCTTATTGACTTCAGCTCTCGTTCTAACTTTCCCAGTTGAGGGTCAGGGTTTCTCCGTGTATTGTGATGCTTCAGGGGTCAATCTTGGTTGTGTGTTGATGCATCAAGGTTGAGTGATAGCATACGCATCGAGACAGTTGAAGGTTCATGAGCGCAACTACCCCACTCATGACTTAGAGTTAGCGGCAATGGTCTTCATACTCAAGATCTGGAGGCACTATTTATATGGAGTTTATTGTGAGATATTCACCGACCATTGTAGTCTTCAGTACATTATGAGTCAGTGCGAGCTGAACTCGAGGCAGAGGAGATGGGTTGAGTTGCTGAAGGACTATGATTTCACTATTTTATATCATCCGGGTAAGGCAAACGTGGTGCCGGATGCCTTGAGTCAGAAGGCGGTGAGTATGGGCAGTCTAGCTTCACTTTCAATTTCTGAGCGACCATTGGCCTTGGACATCCAGTCCTTGGCTAACCATTTGGTTAGACTTGACTTATCGGATCCCAGCAGAGTTCTGTCTAGTGTTGAGGTTCGCTCTACTCTAGTTGATCAGATTTAGAGCTGGCAGTTTGAGGATCAGAGTTTGTGTGACCTCCGTGATCAGAGTTTGTGTGACCTCCATGACCAGGTAGTCGACTTTGTGTTCTGAAAGTTAGTGATTTGATACAGTTGATACTCCGTGAGGCACATTGTTCCAGATACTCCATTCATCCTAGCGCAGTAAAGATGTATAGAGATCTGAGGCAGCTTTACTAGTGGGGTGGTATGAAGTAGGATGTGGCAGAGTTTGTATCTCGGTGCTTGAACTGTCAGCAGGTGAAGTTCGAGCACATGAGACCGGGTGGCTTGGTGCAGTGACTTCCCATTCTTGAGTAGAAGTGGGAAGGTATTACCATGGACTTTGTTATTAGTTTGCCTCGTACTACTTGGAGGTTTGATTCTATTTGGGTGATCGTAGATAGGCATACCAAGTCAGCGCATTTCTTGCCTTTTCAAACTTCCTACGGGGTAGAGAGGTTAACTCAGATCTACATTCGTGAGATTATACAGTTGCAGGGGTCCCATCTACTATCATTTCAGACCGCGACACTCAGTTCACATCTCAGTTTTAGAGAGCTATATAGAGGGATTTGGGTATGGAGGTTCAACTTAGTACTGTGTTCCACCCTCAGAGAGGACTATTTAGGTCCTGGAGGACATGCTTTGGGCCTGTGTACTTGACTTTGGAGGTTCATGGGATCAGTTTATGCCTTTGGCTGAGTTTGTGTATAATAATAGCTTTCATTCGAGCATTGGCATGGTACTTTTTGAGGCTTTGTATATTAGGCATTGTAGATTGCCCATTGGTTGGTTTGATGGGTTAAAGTCCAGACCGCAGAGTACGGATTTGCTTAGAGATTTCTTGGACCAAGTCCGTTTGATCCAGGATAGACTTAGAGCGACCCATAGTAGGCAGAAGAGCTATGCTGATGATAGACTTCATGCCTTCGAGTTCAGTGTAGGTGACCTAGTTTTCCTTCGTGTATCTCCTACGTGCGTGAGGAGATTTGGTCAGAGGGGCAAGCTTAGCCCCAGGTTCATTGGTCCATTTGAGATTCTGCAGAGGGTTGGTAGTGTTGCCTACATGTTAGCCTTGCCTCTGATGTTTTCAGCTGTTCACCCAGTGTTTCATGTCTTGATGTTGCGCCAGTATGTACCATATGAGTCTCATGTGTTGCATTGGGATTTGGTCCATTTGGATGAGAGGTTATCATTTGTTGAGGAGCCGATAGCTATTTTGGCCAGAGATATCAGGAGGTTGAGATCTAGGGAGATTCCGGTTGTGAAAGTTCAGTGGAGGCACTGTTCAGTCTAGAAGGCTACTTGGGGGACCGAGAGTGAGTTGCGTGCTCAGTATCCGCAGTTGTTCGAGCCTTCAGGTACTCCTTTCCTCTTGATTTTCAGGGATTAAAGTCTTTTTAGTAGTGGTTGTTGTGATGACCCTTCCGGTCATCTTTGCATTTTCGCATTAATTTCACTATTAGAGTCTTCCTGTAGCAACCCTAAGTCATTTATGGCTTGCTGGGACCAGTGGTTCGGTGCCCTGGCCATTTGTTTGGTCATTTTGACCATTTTCCTATTTTAGAGCTTAAACTAAGAATATCGTTGACTTTAGTCAACATTCTTAGCTAACATGCTCGGAATTGAATTCTGAAAGTTTCGTTAGCTCCGGAGTGATTAGTTGGTCTAGTTGGACCTTTAGTTGAGGCCTAAGAACTTTCGATGTGGGTTTTGTGTGGTTTTCTCAGTTTTTAGGCCATTTAGAGTGAAAAGTGCAACTTTGGGTGACTTTTAATGATCGAAGTGTCAGATTCAAAATCTGACAATTCCATCAGCTCTGGAATATTGAGTTTGGGCTAGCAAGGTGGTTGGTTTGGGTTTCGGGTGAGCCAGACTCATTTCGAGCCTTTGAGTTCCTTTTCATTAGTGTTGACTTGGGTCAGCATTTCTCCGAAATGACCTCGTATGGGAGTTTCATCGATTTCGTTGAGTCCAGAACGTTGTTTCCACTCTATTAGCATTATTGGTTTTTGAATACCAATTTACGATTGTGCCCGAAACACCCCGTAGAGTGTTAGAGAAATTGCAGAAAATAGTTGCAGGCCAGCCTTCAACGCAATCGTGCCAAGGCCAGCGCGATCGAGCCTCAGCGCCTGCCAGCCTTCAGCACGATCGCACCCTACCAGCGCGATAGCACCGAGGCACCTGCCATCCCTTCAGCGTTATTGGCGCTGGCCATTTTCCAGCTGCTATATAAAGCGGGGAGTTTGCTTTTCCAGCATTCTCTCTCACTTTTTCTTACTCTAAACTCTAAATTCTCTCCAACAATTTGCTCTATATTGATTCCAAGCCTTGGGAAGTCGATTGTGAGTGGATTTTCCGTACTTCTTCGTCGTTGGTAAGCTCCCTCTTCTCTTGAAATTTCTTAAAACCTCCATTGATGCCCTTCACTAAGCTTGAGTTTTTGCTTGTGAATTCTGGCCGTCTAGTTGGTGCATGCTCGTGGGATTGGTAGATTATCCTTCTTGACTCAGGTTTTTGCCTTTGTGGTAAGTAATTTTTGCCCAATTTCCATTTTATTTTCTGGAATTTTACTCCTTAAACCCCAACCTTTGTGGGCTGTTTTGATGCCCTTTTCCTTGGCCATTTGTGCTCAAATTTGGGGCATGCCTCCTTGGCATCATTGGGGTCGTCATGGTTCTTTTCATTTTGGGTTTTGGGTTGTGGGTCTCGTGGGTTTGCTTTTGACCCGGATATTGACTCGACTACAATTGTAGCAATATGGGTGTCGTTGGACTTATCTTAACTTCTTATCCTTGAATTTATAGTTTGATTCTCGTTCGGAGATTCTCGGAGCAGATCGGCCTCAGATATCATCGTTCCCACAGCTTGTCGTCGAACGACAGGTAGGTTACAGCTTAACTCCCTAGACTTCGCACATATTGGGTAAAATTGTACTAGTTGGCATCCTTGGGTGGGGTTATTAGGTTGGTACCACAGACCTTGACCGCTTTTCCATGATCCATTTCATTCTTTCCTCCATTGCATGTAGTATTCTCGTTAATTGATATTTTTACCCTTGTGGTCCTGTGAGGCCTTGTTGACTCTGGAACATAGACGGTGGGATCATTGGGAATGTCCGTGAGTCCCAGACATAGAATTATCCTGCTAGGCTGGTTATGCTTGCTGAGTAGTTTTGGAGTCTGTACAGGGCCGATAGGTTGATTGTGAGTTGGGGGCGGCTATTGTGTGTTTGATCATGCCATTTCCATACATATAGAGAGGTGTTATCCACATTTTACTATGGTTTGGCTTCGGGCCTTCTGGAACTGTTTTCTAAACTTTGCATGGCCCGGGGGGCCCATTCTCGATGGAAATGAATTGGAAAAAGTTTTGACTTGTCTTGTGGATCCTCTTGGGGTAAGGAAAGTTTTAAAAGGCATTCTTATCTATAGTTCCACTTTTCTGGGCTCGACGGAGTCGGGTGCCTTACTTTTATACTTCAGCATCCGGGGTGTTGCTGGACTAGGTGGGGCCGAGTACTAGAGCTTTTGGGCTTACTATTTTAGACCTGGATACCCTCCAGTCAGCTTTACTTGGGGATTATTTTGAGGATGCGGGGCATCTAGTATGTTGGTCGGGGGCTTCCATGGACCTTGCCATTCTGGACCAGAAGTTGCAAGCTGCGGGTGCCAGAGGGAAGGTATACGGTGCAGTAGTGGTATACGGGTGGGACCTTTTATGGATCCAGTCTTCTGGTCCTTATAGCTCACCGAAAGTGGGTGAAATTCGGTACTTGGATCACTTTTAATTAGCATGGCATCATATCATTCATCTGTGTGAGGTACCACCCTTGTTTGTTGATTGTTGATTGTACGCTCCGGTAGTATGGGATGTCAGAGGGTTTATTTTCACTATTTTGCATTCCTCGGTTGTATCGGCAGCCGAGGGACTATAGGTAGAGTCTTATCATCATTAATTTTGTCTTGAGTGTGAGGTTGGTTACAGCGGGGATGTTGTTTCTGGATTTAGATGGTCGCGATTAGTGTGGTCAATGCTTGGTTATAGCGGGGCTGTTGATTTCTAGAATGAGATTGTGGTGATTAGTGTGGTTATTGTTTACTGTTTCTTAGCATGTCTACTTTACACTTCTCTCCCATTCCCTATAATTGAGGTTACCGGTATATCGTCCATTTTTAGACTTATGCATATATACTGTTGTTGTGAGGATCCCAGGTGTGTCGTTACTACTTTCACCTGTGTTTGCCATGTATATACTCTCTTTGCTAGCCTTGCTTGTTGCTTTCTGTTGTCTTCCCTCTGGGCTAGTTCCTGTGTGCTTTACCGTTAATTTCCGTGATTATTTACTTCTATTCTGTCTGCTATTGCTCTTTTACTTTATATGTGCCCAGTCAGCCTATGATACCTACTGGGTACCTTATGCTTTGAATTTGGTGCTCACCCTACCCCCCTGCATCTTCTGGTGCAGATCTTGGTGTGGGCCATCATCGTTAGAGCACCGAAGATTCGTTCAGGAAGCTGTTTTTGGATCATCCAGGCTGAGGGTGAGCTATTGGCGTTCAGAGCTTGACTTTAGTTTATCCTCGATGTATTTTGTACCCCTGTTGTAGTTTTGTTATACACTATGATACCAGGTTTTTGGTTGGTTTAGCTTTCACTTTGTATTTATATTACTCCGGTTATCCAGTTTATTCATTTCGTTCCCTTGCTTCCGCTTATTTATTTGTTCTTCCGCTTAATATGTTAGAAAGTAGCCCATTACTAACTATTCTGGGCTACGGGGATTGATTTGCCTACTGGGGGGTTGTAGGTGCCATCATGACCGAGAAATTGGGTCTTGAAAAAGAGTTGAATGATTGTTTAGCTATAGTAACTACTAATGATATTAAAGCAATTGCGAGTAATATTTAAGAGTTATTCATAGATTTATTAAGACCTAGGGTTATGGCTCTTGCGTAATCCCATCGTATTTTATATATATTAATTAGGCATGATTAAGACATGTATCGAATTGTTGAATCACAGGGTTAATAATATGTTCACGGGCTCTCTCTTTTCTAACCGTCTACCCGAATTAGCCTTCTAACTACATTGTTGAGTAGGAATAGTCAAACTAATTCAAATTAAATAAGTTGTCATCCCGTATTTGACCTAAGCAGGAAAATCTAGGTATATCTCAATCCTAGCCACAAATTCACCCATAGATACATCCTACTCTCCTTAACCTATGTCCTATTTCTAGTCTCCATCTCTCAAGTTTCTCTAGAAATTATCCATTTATTCTATTGGTCACGAAGCAATAAAATAGTAATTACAAGGTTAAGAGAACAAAATATAATGGTGAATTCCACAAAAACAAATTGTATATAAATTATAATGTTTATACTATGGACACAACCCTAGATGGAGGGCTTTTAGCTACTCATAATTTAATTGCAAAGCCATAGTAATATATATCCAATAGATTGTGCAAATTAAAAGAGTATAGAAAATAACCCTAAGAGTTGTGATGAAGCTCTGTGCTCCTTTAATCTTTCTCTGTCAAAATCTAAACTAAGAATAACCTATGGGGGATGTTTATCACATTTAAAAACACATAAGAGACCCCTCCAAGTCAAACTGAAAAAGGGGCAAATATTGTCCCCGCCATGATCAGCTCGCGACGCTAGCTCTTTTATCTTGCCCTGGAACTCGCATTGCGAGCTCCTTATGCTCGCTCTGTGATTTTCTCTGCAGAGTGTAAACTTTTGAGGGTGTTTATTTTTTACCCTCATTTGTTCAGGAATTCGCTCCGCGACCTTCCATCTTCGCCTTTGACTTTTCTTTGCAAAATTTTTCATTGATGCTTCACTTTGATATTTTTTTAGCTCCTTTCACCTATATCACATACAACACCTCTAATACATGATAAATCATAAAATCAAAGATAAACCATAAATATCAAGCTCAATTATTCTCAAAAAAAGGCACAAATATGAGCAAAAATAGTGAAAAAGAGTTTATAATATCCCCACATTACAAACTCACACGTTACGTTGTTTGTCCTTGAACAAAAACTAAATAATTCTAGTTTCACCTTAATTCAAATATGAAACCTCAATAAGTTACCTTCACCTATATTGCCCAGATATCTTAAGAGTGAAACTCTCAAACAAGGTGCATTTGAACAATTTAAAATAAGACTTCTATCAAGATGATGCAAATGTAAAACTGACTCTTTACTCAATACATTGGCCAGTATAACATATAATATTTACCTACAATAATGATGATTTACCAGTAAAAGTCACTAATTTAAAGCAATTTTTGTTATTTTATCTTTTCCTTTATTTTTTTCAAAATAACTAGTTATTCCCTCCCATTATTAACAAGAAAATTTAAAAAGAACCCTATTCATTCTTTTTCTATTTTGCTGTTGTATCAAAAATCTTAGAATCTAAAAAATTAAATTAAGTTGCTCTGCGTTGCTGCTCTATAAAATCTCTGCATCACTGCACCACCAAACTCACAATCATCGATCATCGTCCTAGGTAATCTCACCATCATCGACCATTATTGCTTCATAGTCAAAAATAATTTTGGGTCAATGCTGCTCAACCGTCTCTACGTAAATGTCACGACCCGAGTCTATTATCTAAATGTGACTGGCACTGGGAATCACAAGTGGCCCAAGGGAACTCTTGGTCTAGCATATTACTGAACATACACACTGAAATATGATGCGGAAGCAAAAACATTAGCTGAACTCTTGCAATATCATAAAAAAACTTGTATTAATTGAGATTTTGAATCATTTCAAAACTCATTACATCTATCTGAATGACTGATTTTCTATGAATCCTCTATAATCATACTGAATATTGACTACCGAGACAAGGCCTCGAGCTACCTTTATGTACAAAAAATGACTAACTGAATTGAAAATTGATGACCATATTTAATCTAAGTCATCTAGCTGCAAGGAGGACTCACCAAAAGCTGAGTGTGCAGGGATAATGGAATGTCTGATCATTATCTTGACTCTGAACACTGAAATCTATATCATGAAAGGATGCAAAGCAAGAGGAGGAGTGTCAATACAATTGAATGTATTGGTACGCAAGATATAAATTGAATATATAGGTACAACATATCAAAAGACTGTAAAGCTGAGCATGATAAATAGGTAGACAAAATCGCAATGAAAAAAATCAAGCTAATAGCATAAAATAAGATTTTTAACTAAGAAGCTGAGATATGTACTAAAACTATTTAGCTAAAACATAGTACTAGGTAACTGAGACTGAGAAATACTTAAAACATTTCATAAATCATTTTTAAAACATATAAATATCAAACTGGTGGCCTGGAGCCACAATTTATCATTTAAAAGCTTTACTTGAAACTGAAGACTGAGTAGCTAAAATATGTCAGAATGGTAAATCTGTGAGATAATAATGTTGAGTATAAGTTAAAACTAATATTGGAAAGTTTCTTACAACCGACATAAGCCGTGTGAGCAAATATAAAGTCCAATGTCTGGCCCACGTGGGGGAGGACTTCTCTATATCTTGCCATCAGTATAGAACCTGAAATGAGGTGGATCTGTTAAACTGAGCCTCAAAGGACTAAATATAACCTACACTGGTACGTAGTTTTGGGACTTGGGTTGTTTGAAACTCGTGTTTGCTTGGTGCTAAGTACTACTCCTAAAACTGTATTATTATTTGCTCTTAAAAAATAAACAGAATCATAGGTTTGAGTTTGTACTCAATATGTCTGTAAATTGTACTGTAGTGAGCCTGAGCTCCATGTCATGTCATGAATCATATGCTAAAAATCTTGCATCTAAAACATGTCTTCTAAATCATGCTTGTAGCATAAATCATGGGAAACTTGCTTAAAACATGCATAGATTTATAGATTCTAAAAATAGAATTTGTAATTCAAAAGGAAACCTTAAAGCATGAGTTTCAATGCATAATTAAGAGTTTATTATAGAGATCATAAGATCATATAGAAACCCTTATATAAAAATCAAGTTAAACATGTAAAGAAACCAGCTTTAGTAATTTGGGAATGAACCCTCGCTTTGAATCATAATTTTTATATATCTTGAAAGTACTTGGATGTGAGGATGAAAAGAATTCATCAATGAAATATTATGTACCTTAGAAGAAGACATGAAATTGAAGGAAGAACTCTGAAGAACTTTCTTGAGCAAAACCCTAGGTTCTTTACCTTAGAGTCTTGGGAGAGAATTCTTTGATAAAGATTGATGATAGTGAGTGAAATAACCCTTTTTGGGTACTTAAATGAAGTGCGGAGAGGCCATGGGGTAAGGAAAGGACAAAAATACCCCTAACTTAACTTTTAAAATGTGCAGAAAAATCTCTCTGAACAGCTCACCTCACGAGTCATGAGGTGGCTCACGAGTCGTGGTACAATTCATGGGGTTACAAAGGCTAAAATGGCTCAGTGGTTCAATCTCCCAAGTGGGATTCACAGACCGTGGTCCATCTCATGGATCGTAGCCCAAGTCATCCCTTCGATATAGTTTGACAATGCTTCACTAAAATACTCATAACTTTTTACTCTAGACTTGGATTAACTAAAAGTCGGTGGTATTGGAAAGAAAACACAAAAAAACCTTTAAATTGGTGGGTCATAAGCCATGTAACTCTTCATATTCTAGGAGGAGTGATTAGTTGAATTTTTCCCTAGTAGAATCTTATGCGAGAACTTAATCGATATGAATGCTGTCAATATAACTTGGTGCTTAGAAGTTTCTTATGACCATGATTTGTATCCAAAGCACTAGCCACACAAGGGAATTGATCATGAAACTTAAGTATAATTAGTGTCACTTATGGAACTTGCCTTAAAATCATAAGTTGAACATGACTAAATCATATTGTGACTTTGGGACCCAACTAGAGAGCACATAAATGTGAGCATAAACATGGATCTACATAATGGTCCTTGAACAAATTAGCGTGACTATAAGGAACGAATGGACTAAAATGAGACTAATTTCAATTGAATTTTCTGGAACTTTATTCACCAACAGGACTGATCTTAAACCATACTAACAATAAGGGTTAATCAACCAACTTCAAGGAATGACAAAGCACGAGTTAGGGGAGCATGGGCTAGCATGTACATAAAAAACTCATATAGGAGCATGAGCTATATGACATGAAGCATGAGTATGTTGGGCATGGAATAAGAATAGGATTACTATACCTTAGGCGATACGACATATAACTTTCAAGCTTAGCAACACTTCTGAACTACGCTCTTTCTTTCAAATAGTACACTTCATTAGCTACAACCTATAAATATCTTAAGGGTACATATGACGGCCAAAGTCTGGGTTAAGCTGCATGCTCTTACTATGTTCAAGCCTCATTTAGATGAACAAGGTGCTACACCTGAGGTGGTCATGCTAGTTTCAACTTGGGGAATCTGTATTCTCTATCCACTAGGAGCCTCCATTCCCAAATCATTACTTTCTGCTGCCTCAAACAAACAACCTTGAGTTCTATTAAAAGATTAACTAGCCACGTAATGTCATTATCTGCAGGTATATCAACAAAATCACCTAATCCTATCACTCAGCTACCATTAACATAACTATCATAGCATAAGGAAGGTCACTGAAGGACTGGAACATGAAGATCTAAAATTAGAGGGATGCTGTAAAATCATGACTTAAGGATTTTTCATAACTTTGAAACTCAACTGGGGCTGGAGGAGTAAAGTATAGCATGAATGAAATTATTCAAAAGATCTGATTTGAGAACATACATGATGTAGTGTGATTTCACTAGTCATTAGGGACGTATCATGAGTTCATGAGATTGTGCGTACTGTAAATATATGAGTGTATGAGTCATGGGTTGTATGACACGAGACTGGAATTAATGGATTCATAGAGTATGATTAGTTTTATTGAGCAAGACTACTACTTCTCATACTAGGAACTGAGAATGGTCATACATCTGCATAAAGTGCATGAATATGATTTATGATCATGGCGCTGACACATAAGGCATGATTAAAGCGTATCAATAACTGAGGTACAAGGAATATACTGAGATAATAATGGATTGGGTCTCTGCCTCATCCTAGATATGTTCTAGAACTCACTAGAATTACTATGAAATCTCCAAAATTATCTTGGATCATCACCTTATCATCTCTCTCGTGATCATTCTAAGTCGGTGGACCTTTTCAATAATCCTTTAAACTAAATAATAATCACTTTACTCTAATGGTCGAGGTATCACTATACCCTTAAATGCTAAACTTAGCCTAAAAGACTAATCTGTAGACATAAACCTGTAATGACCTTCTAAGTCATTTTCTCTATTTTTGATCTTTTTTAGCATTTCGAGCTTTTCCATAGTGGCTACACATTATTTATGACTTGCCGAGACTGATGGTTTGGCTTCCAGGGAGTTTGTTTGTGTTTTAAGCCCATTTCCCTATTTTGAAACTCTTATAGCTAGAAGAGTTGACTTTAGTCAACATTTGAAGAAGACGACCTCAGATGGAAATTTTATCAGCGCTGTTAACTTTGGAATATCAACTTTGGGCTAGTGGGATTTTTGGTTTGGGTCTTGAGGCTTCCAAACTCATTTTAGGCTATCAGGTTACTTTGGCTAAAAGTTGGTTTTGGGCATGGGGCCTACTTTTTGTCAAAACAATCGCTGTTGAGAATTTCATTGAGTCTAAAATGCCAATTTTGGTAGGGTATCTAGTTTGTTTATGTTCGGGGGGTTCCAAATGAATCTCGAGGGTCCATCCAGTGACTTTTTGCCTTAAAACTGTGCTGGTATTTGTTGTAATATTGCATACATTCTGGTCATTATGGTCGCAAGGTGACCATCACGTTGGTGATGGTCTAGCTTTTTGACCATCACAATTGCGAGAGGCTCATCGTGATTGCGATGAAGGCTGGCTGGGACCCAGTCTAACTTGTTCTTTGGGGTCACGATGATCTGGCCAACATCTTTTTTCGATTGAATGGGGTTTCTCATGATCACGATAAAGGACCCCTGGCAGGTATATAAGCTACCAACTTTGTTTTTTTTCTCCTCATTTCCAAATTCCACCATTAAAATAGAGCTTGGGAGCTGGGTTTAGAGCTTTTATTCATCTCCAATTATTCCTGGTATGTTCATCTTATTCCCCCACTCTTTTTACCATCATTTAATACCCGTTATCTTCCATTTATTCCATTTTAAATTCTTATTGTGATTCCATGATCAAGAGAACTTTTGGGCCCTGAAATAAGTCCCGTTTTCTCTCAAATTTTAGGCATGGATTTAGAAACTCACTGCGAACATAATTATAAATTTAGTTTTCTATTAGGGTCATTTTTAGACCCGATTTCTAGCCCAAAATTTTGTGTAGAAATATAGGTACCATCTTTCTAGTTTTGACATGTAGATTGTGTTTTTGATAGCATGATAGCGTTGTGAGGCTATCCAGAAGGGGATGGCACATGATTGATGATTTGTGCTTATAGTTCAGCCCTGAGGTAGGTTATGATTTATTTCTCTTAGACCTGTTTTATTTAGATTTTATATGTAATATGCTGCATGAGAGTTAGGATAGGTTTTAGGGTAGAATTAGGCTTAAATCCTGTCTTCTGCTTATTTTGGCCATTTTTGGAACTGTAAAATAGTACTATCATGCTTATCCTTAGTTTAGGAGCTTGTATCTTTGTTGTGGTTAGCCTAGAATCCCTAGAGTAATTTAAGGAGGTTTTTAGAGGTAGAGTAGGTGCCTAGGTTTATTTTCATACTATAGTTATATTTTTCCGTCTTTATTTATCATTATTGTGTCACTATGGGTCCGAGGCGATAGTTTTGTACTAGACAGAGTTCCAGGTGAGTACCTTGTTTGGAGGGCATCTCTTCCCTATCTTTGGTGTATATTTCTGCATTTACTTGGGTGCTGTACTGCATATATTCATTCTTGCAATCATAAACTTGGCACATAACTGGGTTTTGAAAGAAAGAATGGTTAGTTTTAAGTCAAAAAGAGGTTTTTCACTATTACTATGCATCTCAAACTTCAAAAAGGATTTGTACTACTTTACTTTGATTTTGGATTAAAATCTAAAGTGCCTCCCTTTTTACTGATTTAAGTTTCATGATGGGTATTTTTACTTATTGCATGTCCGATACTGTTATTTTAGACTCGTATTTACTTATTGCATGTTTGATGTTGGGATTCTGGACTCATATTTACTTACTGCATGTCTGATGTTGGGATTCTAGACTCATATTTACTAATTGCATATCTGATGTTGGGATTCCAGACTCATATTTACTTACCATTCATCCGATGCTGGGATTCCAAACTCATGTTGCATTGGCCACATACTGCACTGCATCCATCTCATACTGCACCACATTGTATGTTGACTGATTCTGATTTAAATGTCTGATTTCCTTATTATTATTATCTTCACCATCTGTTAGATTATGACTTTTTTAGTTGATAACAAGATTTAGGTGGATCCCTATAGTTAGCTTACTTTCCTGTATCTTATAATGTATATTATCTTTCTGAGCTCGGTCGGCCTATGATCCCTACTGAATACCCAATGTTTTGGTACTCATACTACACTCTACATCTTTTTCTAATGAAACACCTAGTATGAGACACCCTCAATGACCATCCATTCATTTGTGGTCAGCTGTTGTTCAGATTGTGGTAATCCCCCAGGCGTTTGGAGACCTTTACTACTTTTCTTCTGCTATTTTTGCCTATATTTTTTTACTTTGGATAGACAGTGTGTATTGTATAGCTTATTTATGTACTTTAGGCGCTCTTGTATCGGTGATACCAGGTCCAGGGTTGGTTTCTGTATATGTTTTGTCTTTCTTGGTCTCTCTCCAGGGCCATTTTTGTATATTTAGTACGGTTGGTATATATCTATACTGTTGGCCCTTATCTTACTATGTTTTCTCTTCTGGTTCCCTTATTTAAATGCTTAGTTGTATTATCATATTCTCGGGTTGGCTTGCCTATTGGGGGGTTTTAGTAAGCGTGATCACGGCCCAATTTTAGGTTCACTGGTCTTACCAGTACAAGAGCAACATGTCTAGTAGAGTCTTATGGATTGGTACGATGACATCATATCCCATCTGCACGAGGCTATATGGCATTCCTAGGAAAGACTATCTTATTTAATTCCTTATCATGCGTCCTTGACTCGATTAATTTCTAAATATATTTTATTTCACTCTTTTTCAGATGGTTTAGATGAGATCATCGACAGGTGAGGATGAGGACCCTGCACCTACTGTTAGAGCCCCAACTAAGGGACAGGGTAGAGGTCAACCTAGATATTAAGGTAGGGGATGGGTTGCGATGCTATATCAGGTCCAAAATAGGTTACCATCGCCAGAGCTAGATGTCAAGATTGAGGATGTGCATTATGTGCCTGAGGATGTGCATTATGTGCCAGAGGGTGTGGGGCTAGCCCATCCCCTGACAGGTTTTATGGCTATGTAGGTCTTACAGGATAAGATGGCTTATCTGCTTGGGTTTCTATAGACATGTCACAACCTACAACTTTTCCCGGTACTCTAATTGGCTCGCAGGTTAGGGAGGAGGCTCAGACTTCAGCTCAGGCAGTGGCACAGGGTTCAGGAGTGTAGCCTGCTACTGTGGCTTCCTATTTAGAGGTATTGCCAATTCCTACTATTATTTCACCTATTCCAGCTGGGCCTGTTATGTATTTTGAGGAGCAGAAGATGCTTGGTAGGTTTCTGCGGTTGAGTCCCCTGAGATTTTTAGGTGCTCTAGCCTCTAGGAGAGGATGCTTATGAGGTTTCTAATCAACTGCCTGGAGAGGTTACATAACCTTAGTTTGGTTGAGTCACACAGAGAAGATTATGATGCATTTTAGCTGGATGGTTTAGCGAAATAGTGGTGGAGGGCTTACATAGCTTGCAGACTAGTTGGGTCACCTCCACTTACTTAGGCTCAGTTCTCCGATTCCTTCCTGAGGAAGTATGTTCCGTGCAGCTTGAGAGAGTTCCTGATGGACGAGTTCACTAGGTTGGAGCAGGGCTCCATATTTGTCACAGAATATGAGGTCTATTTCCATGAGTTGTCTAGGAATGTGACCATTATTATGCCCACCGAGCATGAGAGTGTACGCTATTTTTTCAGAGGGTTGAGCTTACAACTCCACTTAGCCACAATGGGTATGGTAGTTTCTAGCCAGTCCTTCCTCGATGTTATGTACCATGCCCACACTATTGAGGATGTACTTAGTGAGGCCCAAGGGGGTAGCGATTAGAGGCCCTGCCATCAGGGTAGTTACAGTGGTTCACATTCTCGAGGTAGAGGATACTTTAGTAGGGGTCAGCACCAGTAGTGCTTCCAGCCAAGCTGACCTGTTCAGGCAGCACTACAGATTATAGAGGGTCAGAGTAGCCAGAGTAGTCAGGGCTTGGTTCGGTCTCCTCGTGGTGCACATTCTGGGTATTCAGGCTGTGATAGCCAGTTTGGTTCAGCGGGTTCTTATGTTCAGGCTTCAGCAGGCAGAGGGTGATTTGAGTGTGGTGAGTTGGGGCACTTTGTTAGAGATTTCCCTAGAGTCAGACAAAACAGTCAGCAGGGTCAGCGGTTTAGGCCTCCATGGCTCTAGTGCCACCGACCAGAGGTGGTGTGCAGGGCAGTAGGAGAAGTCCCCAGTGTACTCAAGGTGATCCTTAGTCTGGTAGATTATGTGGCCGTTGCATTCAGAGCCACATGTATACATTTCAGGGCCGTCTAGAGGCTGAGGCTTCAGATGCTATTATCACAAGTACGATCTCTATTTGCCATCAATCAGCTTCTGTATTGTTTGATCCGGGATCTAAATATTTGTATGTGTCTGCTTATTATGCTATCGGATTAGAGTCTGCTTGTGAGTTATTGGTTGTGCCTTTCCATGTAGCTACCCAAGTAGGAGATTCCTTAGTAGTGGATCATGTTTATCGGGCTTGTATGGTGACTATTTTAGGGTATGACACGTGAGTAGACCTGGTTATGCTAGACATGGTTGATTTTGATGTGATTCTAGGCATGGATTGGTTCTCCCTATCATGCGGTCTTGGATTGCTTCACCAAGATTATTACTCTTTGAATGCCTGGTATCCCTCCTATTGTATGGAAGGGTGTTGATAGCCACATAGCAAGGGGAGTTATATCTTTCCTGAGTGCCCAACAATTAGTTGGGAAGGGGTGCTTGGCCTACCTTGCTTACATCCGTGATACTAGTGCCACCACACCTTCACCTGAATTAGTTCCCGTGGTTTGCAAGTATTTGGATATGTTTGCCTCTGATCTACCAGGTCTTCCTCTTGATCATGATATTAACTTCGGTATTAATATTGAGCAGGCACTCATGGAATGGCACCAGCTGAGTTGAGGGAACTTAAGGATCAACTCTAGGATTTGTTGAGTAGAGGGATCATTAGGCCTAGTGTATCTTTGTGGGGTGCTCTGATTTTGATTGTGAAGAAGAAGGATACATACATGAGTATCTGTATTGACTACATGCAGTTGAATAAGGTGACCATTAAGAATAGGTATCCTATGCCACGTATTGATGATCTGTTTGGCCAACTAAAGAGTCCAGCAGTGGTCTCTAAGATTGATTGTAGATCCAATTATCATCAGTTAAGGATTAGGGCTATGGACATCCCAAAGACTGCTTTTAGGACTCGATACAACCATTATGAGTTCCTAGTCATGTATTTTGGGTTGACAATGCCCCAACAACTTTTATGGAGTTGATTAACTATGTGTTTAGAGCCTACATGGATTCCTTCATTATTATGTTTATCAATGACATTTAGGTATATTCGAGGAGTAGAGAGGAGCATGAGCAACATCTGAGAGTTATACTTCAGACCTTGCCAGACCATCAGTTATATGCGAAATTCAATAAGCATGAGTTTTGGTTTGAGTCTGTGGAATTCTTTGGGCACGTGGTATCCAAGGATGAGATTATGATAGATCTGACAAAGATTGTCGCAGTTCATGATTGGGCTAGGCCTACTTCTCCTACCGAGGTTCACAGTATCATCGGGTTGGGAGGTTACTATAGACAGTTTATGGAGGGGTTTTCTTCTATAGCAGCTCTATTGACTAGATTAACTCAGAATAATATCCCTTTTCAGTGGTCTGACGAGTCTGAGGCAAGCTTTCTGATGCTCAAGGCCTTATTGACTTCAGCTCTAATTTTTACTCTTCTGGTCGAGGGCCAGGGGTGTAACACCCCAAAAATTCTAAACTAGGAACCATGCCTAAAAATCCTAAGTGTGAAGTGTTCGGATTATCCTCGTGGAATTAGCCCTGCAGACCCCTCCTCTGGGTATGAAACCATGACATGGTTTCACGAGCCGTGGTATATTCCACAAGTCGTGGACCTCATCCATGGAATCATACCCGCAACTTGCTATTTTTCCCAGCAAACCAAGATCATGAACTATGGCCCGTGGTTCATTCTACAGGACATGGTTAGTGCCCGTGGATGCCTGGGTCGAGAATTTTTAACAGTTTTCAAACTCATTTTACCAGGCGTATTTTTGTAATTCCTTACTTAACTCCTAGGTTAAGTCATTTTAGGCCAAATTAAAGGGGTTTTACTCCCACTTAGTCATATTCTTTATTCATTCCCTCAATCAAATTCTAAAGGAAGAAAAGAAAATCAATTCTCTCAATCTCCAAGGCCTAGGGTTCCTCCTTCAATTCTCCATATTCGAATTCTAGTTTAGAAGGCTTCGGGTTCAGGTATGTGGGTATTCAATAAGGGTCTTCTTCCACCCTTATGCCCAAAACCTATAATTTTAGTTGAGTTTTATGAAATTGAGAAACTAGGGTTCTTACCCAATTATGAACTTTCCTATGAAATTGATTTATTTCTACTGCAATATACTTTCTAATCCTTTATACATGAATTGAGAATGAATTTAGCATGATTTGACATCATTACATATTTTCAAGTAAAATTGGCATGTTTAGATAAAATGACCTCAAGTATTTATGAAATTAGCATGCCTAATTCTTCAAGCTATGAGTTTTATTAAAAAGTGTGTTTTTGAACTAGGGATATGCTATGCCTTCAAGACTTATGATTTTATGAGTTGCATGACATCAGATATGTCCACATGCTTTACAAACAGTTTTGACATCTAGATATGTATGAGTTATATGTATATTTTGGGAGTAGTATTTAGCACCAAGATGGCGAGGGTTCTAGATTACCCAAGTCTAGAACTATATTGCCACCATAGGTTTGCCCCTTTTTGGCGCACTTCACAATCCTTATGCATATGGTTCTAATTTTGGCTGGTTAGAACAACCTTTTTCAATGTGGGTGTATGACACTGGACTCCATGGTGCTCACATAGTTTATGTCGGTTAAGAGAAACCCCCACAAAAATAGTTTTAAGTATATGAATGTATTTGACTCTTAATTTTCAAAGTTCAGATTTACTACTTATGGCTTATGCTTACGAATATGCTTTCCACTTATGATATTACTTGATTCATTACATTATAAGTTTTACTACTACCATATAATTTTACTAACAAATATGTTTTCAATTATGTTTTTCTATGATTTATGCATATCTCACATACTCAGTACATTTCATATTATTGTTCGCATACCTCTTTGTGCTGCATCTTATCATGATGTAGATTCAGGCACTCGCTCTCAGACTCATTGCTAGATACCAGCAGGATTTCCAATTGCAGTGGTGAGTCCTCATCATCCGAGGGCTTAGTTATGAGTTTAGTTTAGCTTTCATGATTTTATTTTTTAGTTCTTAGAGTTAGCTGGGGATCTTGTCCCAATAACTCATCTTATTAGTTAAAGGCTTCTCTGACATAGTTAGACAGTCGATATTTATATTGGTATGCAGCTTGTGATATTCTTAGCCCGTTATCTTTATGATGATTTAAGTTGCTCACTACTTTAGCTTATGCTTTCGCTATATATATTTATGTTTTGTTTAAGTCATGCTAAGTCCAAGAGTTAGCTTGGCACTTATGGTCTCAGGTCCAGTGTTACATCCAGGAGGTAGCCTCGAGGCGTGATAAATTTGGTATTAGAGCATCAGGTTTAAGAGTCCTAAGATGTCTAAAGTCGTATTAAGTAGAGTCCTTTTCATGAGTTTGAATTGTGCCACACTTATGAGGGGGCCATACTTATGAGGGGGAGGCTATGAGAAGTTTTGGAAAAACTTCACTTCTTTCATGTTCATTATTGTGCAATAGAGTTTAATTCTATTTCTCCTCTCTAGTCCACTCTTTATGCATTTCAGATCATGCCTACTCACTGAGCCAATGCCCGTAATAATAACCCTCTAGTCTTAGACCCGAAGTTATAAATGCTGAGTTTTGTAATGTTATTCAGATGTTGGCTCAAGCTATGACCAACCAGGCTAATCAACAACCACCTATTCCTGCAAACCCAAATGGTGGGACATCTAGTGCTAGTCAGAGATTTCATCCGTATGAACTCGCTAGAGTTTTGGGGGTTTATTGTTTATGAGGATCCGCAGAATTTCATAGATGAGGTAAGGAAAATTCTGGAGGTTATACAGGTGACTGGTACTGATAATGTTGAGCTATCCTCCTATCATCTCAAGGATGTGGCTCACATTTGGTACACTTAATGGAAGGAAAGTAGGGCAGGAATGCAACACTTGTGGCTTGGGAGTACTTCATTGAGGCTTTTATAGATAGGTAAGACCCAAGGGAGTTGAGAGAGATAAGGCTGAAGAGTTCATGAATTTAAGGTAGGGATCAATGTTAGTCCAGGAGTATGGGATGAAGTTCACTCAACTCTCTAAGTATGCTCCAGCTATGGTGGCTAAGCCGAGAGGGCCCAGATGAGTAAGTTTATTTCTGGTGTATCTGACTTGGTGAAGAAAGAATACCAGATAGCTATGTTGTTGGGGGATATGGATATCTCCAGGCTCATGACACATGCTCAGTAGATTGAGGAAGATAAGATAAAGGAGAGGGCGGAGGATAACAAAAGGGCCAGAATGGAGGATTTGGGTTTCAGTCGTTAGAGGCCTAGAGGTGGACACTGGTCTTTGTTTAAGAAGAGGTCATCAGGACTAGTGCCATTATCAGCTAGTCCTCTAACCCAAGCATCTAAACTTAGGCATGATCAGGCAGGTGGGGCATCAAGCTCTCATTTGTGAGGGAGTGTTGCAAAAGGGACTCCCTACCATATTTGAAACAACTATGGAAAGAGTCACCTTGGAGAGTGCCACTATGGAACAAGTGGATGTTTAAGATGCGAACATATGGGTACTAGGATTAAGGATTTCCCCTCAGTCGGATAGAACTGTAGAGATGGCAAGACTCAAGGTACTACTTCAGCAGCTCCAGTAGGCCATACAGCTTAGCAGGTGCCACTTCTGCCACAGGTGGCGGTCAGCGCCAAAACCATCTCTATGCTATGTGATCTCATCAGGACCAGGAGGACTCACCTGATGTAGTCACTAGTATGTTACGAGTTTTCTTTATTGATGTTTATGCTTTGTTAGACATAAAGTCTTCATTCTCTTTTGTGACCCTATATGTTGATTGCGAGTTTGGATTCAATCTTGAACAACTCCTAGAACCCTTCTATGACTCTACTCTTGTTGGTGAGTCAGTCTTAGCTCAGAGGGTATACAAAAATTGCCCTATCTCCGTCCTCCATAGAGTCATGTCAGTAGACTTAGTTGAATTAGACATGACAGATTTTGACATCATTCTTGGCATTGATTGGCTACATGCATGTTATGCCTCAGTCAACTGTCGAACCAGAGTCGTAAGCTTTCAGTTTATGAATTAGCTTGTCCTTGCGTGGCATAGTAGTCCTCTATCATCAAATGGTCATTTTTTATCTTATCTCGAGGCTAGGAAAATAATTTCTAAGGGGTATGTCTATCATATAGTTAAGGTTATGGATAGTGAGTCCAAAACCCCATCTCTCCAGTCAGTTCTAGTAGTAAGTGAATTTTCCGAAGTCTTTCTAGAGGATCTGCCCGGAGTCCCTCCTGAGCGAGAGATCGACTTTTGGATTAAACTTCTCCCAAATATGCAGCCCATATTTATTCCACTTTACAGAATGGCTCTAGCAGAGCTTAACGAACTAAAAAATTAGTTGACAGACCTCTTAGACAAAGGTTTAATCCTATCCAAGATATCTAAATGGGGTAGTCCAGTCCTTTTCGTGCATAAGAAATATGGTTGCCTCAGAATGTACATCGACTACCATTAGTTGAACAAGGTCATAATCAAGAATAAGTAT
The DNA here is from genome assembly GCA_003996215.1 of Jaltomata sinuosa. Lineage (NCBI taxonomy): Eukaryota > Viridiplantae > Streptophyta > Magnoliopsida > Solanales > Solanaceae > Jaltomata > Jaltomata sinuosa. Next base: position 363,742 of record QJPP01006933.1, read on the forward strand.
CCCATCCCTAGGATTGATGACTTGTTTGACCAGCTTCAGGGTGCTAGCTACTTCTCCAAGATTGAGCTCAGATCCAGTTATCATCAACTCAGAGTTAGAGAACATGACACTCTGAAGATAGCCTTCAAAACTCGATATAGTCACTGGGAATTTGTGATTATGTCTTTTGGACTAACAAATGTTCCTTCATCTTTTATGAACTTGATGAACAGGGATTCAAGTAGTACTTGGATATGTTCATCATTGTCTTTATAGATGACATTCTTATATACTATCAGAGTGAGGAGGAGCATTCAAACCATTTGAGGGTTATGCTACAAACTCTCCAGGATCATCAGTCATTTGCTAAGTTTAGTAAGTGTGAGTTCTTGTTGCAGTCAATTGCTTTTCTGGGTCATGTAGTTCTAAGGAAGGCATTTGAGTGGATTCGTAGAAAATAAAGGCAGTAAAGAATTGGCCTAGACCCACTTCTATGACAAACTTCAGAAGTTTTTTGGGCTTAGCTGGTTACTATAGAAGATTTGTAAAAGGGTTTTCATCCATAGCTTCCCCATTGACCAAGTTGACTCAGAAAAAGGTTAAGTTTCAGTGGTCAGATGAATGTGAAAGAAACTTCCAAGAATTGAGACTAGGTTGACCACAACTCCAGCTTTGGCTCTACCAGAGGGTTTGGATGTCTTTGTTGTGTATTGTGATGCATCTAGAGTTGGCTTGGGTTGTGTTCTGATGTAGTGTGGCAAAGTTATCACCTTTGCTTCCAAACAACTTAAGATTCATGAGAAGAACTACTTGACTCATGATCTTGAGCTAGCGGCAGTGATTTTTGCTTTAAAGATTTGGAGACACTACTTGTATGGTGTCCATGTGGATGTGTTTACCGATCATAAGAGTCTCCAGTATGTGTTCACTCAGAAGGAATTGAATCTTCATCAGAGAAGGTGGCTTGAGCTTCCTATAGACTATGACATGAGTGTTCTTTACCATCCGGGTAAGGCCAATATAGTGGCTGATACACTTAGTAGATTGTATGGGTAGTGTGTCACTGGTTGAGGATGGAAAAAATAAATTAGCTAAGGATGTTCATAAGCTTGCTTGTTTAGGGGTTCTCCTTACAAACTCAGTGGATGGGGTGTTATAGTTCAAAATGGGTTAGAATCCTCTTTGGTAGTTGAGGTGAAGGAGGATCAAGACAATGATCCTATCTTGCATCAGTTAAAGGGTGCAATCCATTAACAAATAGTAGAGGTTTTGTCCCAAGGGGGAGATGGTGTGCTTCGATACCAGGGTCAGTTTTGTGTCCCTAATGTGGATGAGTTGAGGCAATAGATTTTAGCAGACGCTCACAGCTCCAGATATTGTATCCATCCCAGTGCCACCAAGATGTACCGTGACCTATGAGAAGTCTATTGGTGGAATAGCATGAATAGCAACATTGCAGAATTTGTGGCTAAATGTCCTAACTGCGAGCAGGTAAAGGTAGAACATCAGAGACTGGGAAGTATGGCTCAGGATATTGACATTCCTACTTGGAAGTTGGAAGTGATCAATATGGACTTCATTATAGGCTTACCGTGTATTCACCGATAATATAACTCTATTTGAGTGATAGTAGACAGGATGACTAAGTCAGTGCACTTTTTGGCTATCAAGACTACTGATTCAATAGAGGAGTATGACATATTCTACATTCGTGAGATAGTCAGGTTACATGGGGTTCCCTTGTCTATCATCTCAGATAATGGTACTCAATTTACATCCCAGTTTTAGAGGTCATGTCAGAAGGGTCTTGGTGTAACACGCTGGAAACATATCCAGCTATCTAAGTTAAAAACCTCAGAAAAATTCATGTTCCAGGAACTACGGGTCCAAACCAAGGACAGTGGTTTAAACCACGGGTCGTGGAATAGAGCCGTGGTTGGCCTTATGCTGGTTCAGCTTATGGTCTGGAACCACGAGTGGGTTCTACGAACTGTGGTTCAAACCACGGGTCCATCCTGTCCACTCATGGAACTCAGATCAGAGGAGTGACACATCCCTCTAAAATGACGATTGGGTTCGACGACCCATCATCCAGATGATGACCCATCATCCAGATGATGACCCATCATCTTGAATCGTGGACTGACCAAGGGTCAATTGTATTCCCAGCAACGACGACTCAAAACAATGACCCGTCGTTTGTTCTATGGGTCCGTTCTATTGACCCGTAGAAATATTCCTGCAGACTGTCTAGACAACCAGGTCCCACAAGTTGGAACCACGAGCCGTCATACAAATGATGACTCGTGGAACCAACCCGTAGAACCTTAAGCCGACCAAATTTCCTGATTTTCTAAGTTAAATCCCAGGGCATTATGGTCATTTCCCACCCTTTTAACTACTAAGTGAAGTCATTTTGACTATTACTAGAAGGGTTTTCACCCATATTATCCTAAGCCCCTCTTAAGTTCCTCATTCTTCACTCAAAAAGGAAAAGTTCCTCCAAGCTTCAAGTCTCCAAGCTCCAAGTCCAGCCTCCTAAATCTTTTCCAATCAAGTGGGTAATCTTCCACCAAGGTATGTGCGTTTCCAACAATGGGTTCCTTTCACCCTTGTGCCCAAAATCCCCAATTCTTATGTTAAATTATGAACTTATGAAATTAGGGTTTTGAAAATTTGGGGGAAGTTTATGAAATCAGTTTCTATGTTTAAATTCATGGTTTCTTAATGGTTATTCATGATTTGATTATGATTCCTCCATTGACTTTAAAAGCCCAAGCATAAAAGTTGATTTCTAGCATGAATCCATGAAATTGCATGTTTTCAAGAGAAAGTTGACATGATTATATATCATGGCCTTTATGTATTTATGAAATTGCATGCCTAATTCTTCAAGTATGATTTAGAAAGAAAAACATATTTTGAATTATGGCTTTACTAAGCACTATGAACTATATTACGGAAGTTTCATGATACTCGATGTGTTCCATGCATTATAAATAAGAGTTGGCATAAGAGTATGCCCTTATGATATGATGAGCTATATGTGCATGTTTTGGGAGTAGTATTTAGCATCGAGTTGGACAGGGTGAGAGTACCCTTAGTTCCTGAAACTACGTTGTCACATAGGATATGATATGATATGTGCCTTAAAGGCTTACGAGAGTAGACCCACATATTTATGTATAGTGTCCTTGCCTTAGCGGGGCATAGGACAACTTTGCCAACTAGGGTTATATAGTTGGGTATGGTGACTTGTTCTTTGGCATGGTTCAAAGTCAGCTTTGCTAACTAGGGTTATATAGTTAGATTCCATGTAGCTCACATGGTCTCATGTCGGTTATAAGAAACTCCCGTATGTATGTTTTTCATGTTTTCTAAGCTTTATGAACTATGATTTTTAAGTTGGCTTTGGCCTCATGATTTAGCTTTTCATTTCGATTTCTTCTCTTGATACTCTATTATGTATGGATTATGTTTAAGCACATTTTAAAGCATGTTTTATCATACTTATGCATTGCTCACATACTTAGTACATTCCATAGTACTAATGCATATTATGCTGCATCCTTGACGATGCAGATTCAGGTGCTCCTTCACAGATATATGGCTAGAGTTTTCAGCCACTCTCAGTTATCTTGGGTGAGTCCTCATAGTTCGAGGGCTAGACTTTATTTTAGTTTATGTTCTTTCCTTTTAGATTGTCGAGTTAGTTAGGGTATTGTCCCATCAATTCTTTATGCTAGTCCTAGAGGCTTTTCAGACATAGATGTAATTGGATGATCTTGAGTTGTATTTCCTTTTATTGACTATCTATCTATGATTATGTTTCCTACTTTGGTTTTCCCTATGATGCTTCCGCTATGTTGTCCTTATGTACGCTTAAGAATGCTATGACCAAGGGTTAACTTGAGATCCTTGTGGTCCCAAGTCCCGTGTTACGTCTAGGGGGTAACCTCGGGGAGTGACAAACTTAGTATCAGACCCTCATGTTCAAGAGTCCTAGGATGTCTGAAAGCCGCATCGAGTAGAGTCTTTTTCATGTGTGTGAAGCGCACCACGCATATGTGAAGGAAACTATGATATGTCTTAGAAAAATTCACTTCTTTCATGATCACGTCGTGCGATAAAGCTTAACTCTAATGTTTCTCTAATCCTTATCTTATGCATTTCAGAATATGCCTTCTCAACGTGAAATGCCTCCCTGAGCCGCTCGAAATACTGCTCCTAAAGTTCTGGTTCCCGATGTCATGAATGATGAGTTCAGAAACACCATCCATTTGCTGGCCCAGACTTTGGCCACTCAAGCAAATCAACAGGCTCCTTCCCCTATTCACCCTCAAGGTGGGGTAGCGGCCCGAGTTTGTGACTTTGTCCGAATAAACCCACCTGAATTTTAGGGTTCCAAAGTGAGTGAGGAACCGCTCAACTTCATTGATGAAGTGAAGAAGATCTTTGAAGTTATGCAGGTGGTTGGGGTTGATTGTGTTGAGCTTTCATCCTATAAGCTCAAGGAGGTGTCTCACATTTGGTTCACGCAATGGAAGGAGACTAGAGTGAGGGACGCGGTCCCCATGACTTGAGAATGTTTTGAGAGGGCCTTCCTTGATAGGTTCTTTCTCGAGAGTTGAGGCAAGCAAAGGTGGAGGAATTTGTGAACTTGAGACAAGGATTGATATCGGTGCAAGAGTATAGTCTGAAGTTCACTGAGTTGTCTAGATATGCTCCCTCCATGGTAGCGGACCCGCATGATCAAATGAGCAAGTTTATATATGGGGTTTCTGATGTAGTGAAGAAAGAGTGTAGGTCTGCTTTTTTGTTGAGTGATATGAACATTTCCTGACTCACAACTCATACCCATCAGATTGAGGGTGACAAGCTTAGGAGATGGCAAGGGAGAACAAGAGGGTTAGATCCGAGGGATCAAGTTTTCGTCATCACTGGTTCGGAGGTGGACATCGCTCTTCTTTCCAGAAGAAGTCATCAAGATCCATTCATTCTTCAGCTAGTGCTCCTACCCAGGCTTAGAGGCCTCATCATGATCAGGGTGGTAGAGGATCTAGTTCTTATTCCAAGTCTCAGGGTAGTGTTGCTAAGGGACCTTCCTACCCAGCCTGTGTGAAGTGTGGAAAGAATCATGTTGGTGAGTGTTTGCCCGGTTCGGGTGGTTGATTTAGATGTGGTCAGGTTACACATTGTATCAGAGATTGCCCTTCAGCTAGGAAGGGACAGGGAAGTAGAAACCAGTCCACCCCAGCAGTTTTAGGAGGTAGACCAGCCCCGCAGGGTGCAACTTCTAGTTCTGGTGGTCAGCGCCAAAACTGCCTTTATGCTATGTCCTCCCGTCAGGATCAGGAGAGTTCCCCAGATGTGGTTACTGGTATGTTGAAAGTATTCTCTCTTGATGTGTATGCTTTGTTGGACCCCGGTGCCTCCTTATCTTTTGTAACCCCTTATGTTGCTTGCAAGTTTGAGATTCATCCTGAATTGCTTTTAGAACCTTTTCATGTTTCAACTCCTATTGGTGAGTCAATCCTAGCCGAAAGAATCTACCAAAACCCGATCTCAGTCCTTCATAGAGTCACTTCGGTGGACCTAGTAAAGTTAGAGATGACTGATTTTTATATTATTCTTGGCATGAACTGGTTGTATGCATGTTATGCTTTTGTTGATTGTCATACTCGAGTTGTCAGTTTCAAGTTCCCTAATGAACTCATCATAGAATGGAAAGGTAGTCCCCCTTCCTTGAAAGGTCTCTTCATATCCTATCTTAAGGCTAGGAAAATGATTTCTAAAGGCTATGTCTATCATATAGTTTGGGTTGTAGACACGGAGTCCGAGACCCCACCTATTCAGTCTATCCCTGTTGTGAATGAATTCCCAGAAGCATTTTTTGATGACTTGCTCGGAGTCTCTCCCGAGCAGGAGATTGACTTTGGGATAGATCTTCTTCTGGATACAAATCTTATCTCTATTCCTTCTTATAGAATGGCCCCCGCAGAACTTAAAAAGTTAAAGGATTAGTTTAAAGACTTACTTGATAAGAGTTTCATTAGGCCTAGTATTTCCCCTTGGGGTGCCCCAGTTTTGTTTGTGCGGAAGAAGGATGGTTCTCTTAGGATGTGCATTGATTAGCGCTAATTGAACAAGGTCACAATCAAGAATATGTATCCCATTCCTAGGATTGATGACTTGTTCGATCAGGTTCAGAGTGCTAGTTTCTTCTCCAAGATTGACCTTAGATCTGGTTATCATCAGCTTCGAGTTCGGGAGTGTGATATTCTGAAAATGACCTTCAGAACTCGCTATGGTCATTATGAGTTTATTGTTATGTCCTTTGGTCTAACGAATGCTCCTGCACCTTTTATGGATTTGATAAATCGTGTGTTCAAGCAATATTTGGATTCATTTGTGATTGTTTTCATTGATGACATCCTCATCTACTCTTGGAGTGAGGAGGAGCATACGGATCACTTGAGAGTTATGTTGCAAACTCTCAAGGATAGGCAGTTATTTGCTAAGTTTAGTAAGTGTGAGTTTTGGATGCAGTCTGTTGCTTTTCTAGGTCATATTGTAACTAAAGATGGTATTCGTGTCGACTCTCAAAAAGATTAAGGCAGTAAAGAACTGGCCTAGACCTACTTCTCCGTATGATATTAGGTGCTTTTGTGTTTGGCTGGTTACTACAGGAGGTTTGTGGAAGGATTTTCTTCCATTGATGCCCCTTTGACCCAATTGACTCAGAAGAAGGTAAAATTTCAGTGGTCCAACTTGTGTGTGAAGAACTTTCAGGAATTGAAGACTCGATTGACTACAGCTCTAGTGTTAGCTCTACCCGAGGGCTTAGATAATTTTGTTGTGTATTGTGATGCTTCTAGGATTGGTTTGGGTTGTGTGTTGATGCTGTAAGGTAAGGTGATTTCTTATGCTTCTAGACATCTTAAGACTCATGAGAAGAACTACCCCACTCATGATCTTGAGTTGGCAGCCGTGGTCTTTGCTTTGAAGATTTGGAGACATATTTTGTATGAGTTCAAGTTGATGTGTTCACGGACCACAAAAGTCTTCAATATGTGTTTTCTCAAAAGGAATTAAATTTGTGACAAAGAAGATGGCTTGAGCTTCTTAAGGATTATGATATGAGTGTGCTTTACCATCCGGGTAAGGCTAATATTGTGGCGGATGCTTTAAGTAGGTTATCCATGGGAAGTGTAGCATCTATTCAAGATGAAAAGAAGGAATTGGTTAAAGAGGTTCATAGGCTTGCTCGGTTGGGAGTTTGCCTTATGGACTCGACCGAAGGTGGTGTGATTGTGACAAATGGTGGTGAGTCATCCTTAGTGGCTGAGGTAAAGGCAAAGCAAGACCAAGATCCCGTTCTACTTCAACTTAAGGGTGCAATCCGTCAGCAAAGGGTTGAGGTTTTCTCCCAAAGGGGAGATGGTGTGCTTCGTTACCAGGGTCGTTTATATGTGCCAGATGTTGATGGGCTGAGATAGCAGATTTTGGCTGAGGCTCATAGTTCTAGATATTCCATCCATCCGGGTGCCTTTATGATGTACCATAATCTATAGAAAGTCTTTTGGTGGAATGGTATGAAGAGGGACATAGCCGGGTTTGTGGCTAAGTGTCCCAACTGTCAACAAGTTAAGGTGGAGCATCAAAGGCCGAGTGGCATGATTCAAGATATTGACCTTCCCACTTGGAAATGGGAAGCAATCAATATGGACTTTATTACGGGGTTTCCTCGTACTCGAAGGCAATATGATTCCATTTGGGTGATTGTCGATCGGATGACTAAGTCATCCCACTTCTTGGCTATTAAGACTATGGATATAGTGGATGATTATGCCAGACTCTACATACGAGAGATAGTCCGTTTGCATGGTGTCCCTTTGTCTATCATTTTAGATAGAGTTCCTCAATTTACATCTCAGTTTTGGTTGTCGTTTCAGAAAGGTCTTGGCACTAAGGTGAAGCTTAGCATATCTTTTCACCCTCAGATGGATGGCCAGGACGAGCGTACCATTCAGACTTTGGAGGATATTTTGAGGGCTTGTGTTATTGACTTCAAAGGAAATTGGGATGATCAGTTACCTCTTATCGAATTTGCCTACAACAACAACTTTCACTCTAGCATCCAGATGGCCCCCTATGAGGCTCTTTATGGTTGGAGGTGTAAGTCTCCTATTGGTTGGTTTGAGGTAGGCGAGGCAGCCTTGATTGGTCCAAATTCAGTTCATGAGGCTATGGAGAAGGTTCAGCTTATTCAGGAGAGGTTGAAGACCGCTCAAAGTCAACATAAATCTTATGTGGATGTAAGGAGAAGGGAGTTGGAATTTGAAGTCGATGATTGGGTTTTACTTATGATGTCACCCATGAAGGGTGTGATGAGGTTTGGCAAGAAAGGAAAGCTTAGTCCCCGTTTTGTAGGTCCTTATTGGATTTTGAGGAGATTTGGTAGTGTTGCGTATGAGTTGGAGTTGCCAACGGAGTTGGAAGCGGTTCATCCAGTTTTCCATGTGTCTTCGTTGAAGAATGTGTTGGTGATCCGACCTTGATTGTTCCTTTAGAAGATATAGGTGTGAAGGATAGTCTCACTTATGAGGAGATTCCCGTAGAGATCCTTGATTGTCAGATTCGGAGGTTGAGGAACAAACAAGTCTCCTCAGTGAAAGTCCTTTGGAGGAATCAGCTTGTAGAAGGTGCCACTTGGGAAGCGGAGGAGGCCATGAATGCCAAATATCCTCATCTCTTTCCTTCCGATTTAGTTTCAGCTTGAGGTACTAGTTCCTCCTTAGTATGTCCCTCTTATGATTCTAGCATGCATCCATGTTTTACGAAGTTAGTTTTCATGTTTTCAAGTTGAAAAGTTCAACTTCTATCTCTACTCTTTCTTTGATTTCCATGTTTTGATGTTTGGTTGGGCTGTTTTCTCCTCAATTTTTCCTTGTTTAGTCTTCATTCAAGGACGAATGATCCTAAGAGGGAGATATTGTAACACCCTGGAAATATATCCAACTATCTAAGTTAAAAACCTCAGAAAAATTCATGTTCCAGGAACTACGGGTCCAAACCATGGACCGCTGTTCAAACCATGGGTCGTGGAATGGAGCTGTGGTTGGCCTTATGCTAGTTCATCCTCTGGTCTAGAACCACGAGTGGGTTCTACGAACCGTGGTTCAAACCACGGGTCCATCCTGTCCACTCGTGGAACTCAGATCAGAAGAGTGACAGGTCCCTCTGAAATGACGACTGGGTTCGATGACCCGTCATCCAGATGATGACCCGTCATCTTGAATTATGGATTGACCAAGGGTCAACTGTATTTCCAGCAACAACAACTCCAAACGATGACCCATCATTTGTTCTATGGGTCTATCCTGTTGACCCGTAGAAATATTCCTGCAGACTGTCTAGACACCCAGGTCCCATGAGTTGGAACCACGAGCCGTCATCTAAATGACGACCCGTGGAACCAACCCGTAGAACCTGAAGCCGACCAAATTTCTTGATTTTCTAAGTTAAATCCCGAGGGCATTTTGGTCATTTTCCACCCTTTTAACTACTAAGTGAAGTCATTTTAACTATTACTATAAGGGTTTTCACCCATATTATCCTAAGCCCCTCTTAAGTTCCTCATTCTTCACTCAAAAAGGAAAATTCCTCTAAGCTTCAAGTCTCCAAGCTCCAAGTTAAGCCTCCTAATTCTTTTCCAATCAAGTGGGTAATCTTCCACCAAGGTATGTGGGTTTCCAACAATGGGTTCCTTTCACCCCTGTGCTCAAAATCCCCAATTCTTATGTTAAATTATGAACTTATGAAATTAGGGTTTTGATCTAAAATTTGGGGAAAGTTTATAAAATCAGTTTCTATGTTTAAATTCATGGTTTCTTAATGGTTATTCACGATTTGATTATGATTCCTACATTGGCTTTAAAAGACCAAGCATGAAAGTTGATTTCTAGCATGAATCCATGAAATTGCATGTTTTCAAGAGAAAGTTGGCATGATTAGATATCATGGACTTTATGTATTTATGAAATTGCATGCCTAATTCTTCAAGTATGATTTAGAAAGAAAAGTATATTTTGAATTATGGCTTTGCTAAGCACTATGAACTATGTTATGAAAGTTGCATGATACCCGATGTGTTTTCATGCATTATGAATAAGAGTTGGCATGAGAGTATGCCCTTATGATATGATGAGCTATATGTGCATGTTTTGGGAGTAGTATTTAGCACCGGGTTGGATAGGGTGAGAGTACCCTTAGTCCTAGAAACTATGTTGCTAGTATAGGATATGATATGATATGATATATGCCTTAAAGGCTTACGAGAGAGGATCCACGTCTTTATGTATGGTGTCCTTGCCTTAGCGGGGCATCAGACAAATTTGCCAACTATTACCATATAGTTGGGTATGGTGACTTGTTCTTTGGCAAGGTCCAAAGTCAGCTTTGCTAACTAGGGTTATATAGTTAGATTTTATGTAGCTCACATGGTCTCATGTCAGTTATAAGAAACTCCTGTATGTATGTTTTTCATGTTTTTTAAGCTTTATGGACTCTTTTATGAACTATGATTTTTAAGTTGTCTTTGGCCTTATGATTTAGCTTTTTATTACGATTTCTTCTCTTGATACTCTATTATGTATGGAATATGTTTAAGCATGTTTTAAAGCATGTTTTATCATACTTATGTATTGCTCACATACTTAGTACATTCTATAGTACTAACGCATATTACGCTGCATCCTTGACGATGTAGATTCAGGTGCTCCTTCACAGATACGTGGCTAGAGTTTCCGGCCACTCTCAGTTGGCTTGGGTGAGTTCTCATAGTTCGAGGGCTAGACTTTATTTTAGTTTATGTTCTTTCCTTTCAGATTGTCAAGTTAGTTGGGGTATTGTCCCATCAACTCTTTATGCTAGTCCTAGAGGCTTTTCAGACATAGATGTTGTTGGATGATCTTGAGTAGCATTTCCTTTTATTGACTATCTATCTACGATTATGTTTCCTACTTTGGATTTCCCTATGATTCTTCCACTATGTTGTCCTTATGTATGCTTGAGAATGCTATGACCAAGGGTTAACTTGGGATCTTTGTGGTCCCGAGTCCCGTGTTACGTCTAGGGGGTAACCTCAGGGGGTGACACTTGGTACCCAAGTGAACCTTAGCACAATATTTCATCTGAAGATAGATGGTCAGGTAGAGCGTACCATCAAGATCGTAGAGGATATCTTGAGGGCTTGTATGATCGATTTCAATGGTAATTAGGATGATCACTTTCCTCTTATAGAGTTTGCCTACAATAACAGTTTCCATTCTAGTTTTTAGATGGCTTCATATGAGGCACTCTATGGGAGGAGGTGTAGATCACGTATAGGTTAGTTTGAGGTAGGTGAAGCCGTATTAATAAGGCCAAATTCACTCCATGAAACTATGGAAAAAGTTCAGCTCATTAGGGAGAGGTTTTAGATTGGTCAGAGTCAACAAAAATCCTACACAAATATGAGAGAAGAGACTTAGAGTTGGAGATAGATGATTAGGTGTTTTTGAAGGTTTCACCCATGAAGGGTGTAATGAGATTTGGTAAATAAGAGGAAGCTTAGTCCCGATATGTGAGTCCTTATAGGATTCTGAGGAGAGTTGGTAATGTGGCTTATGAGTTAGAGTTGCCAGCAGAGTTAGCAGAGGTTCATCCAGTCTTCCATGTGTTCTTGTTGAAGAAATATGTTGGTGATCTAGCCTCAGTTGTGCCATTAGAGAACGTGGGTGTGAAGGATAGTGTCACTTATGAAGAGGTCCCAGTTGAGATTCTTGATTGTCAGGTTCGAAGGTTGAGGAATAAAGAAGTCACTTCAGTGAAAGCCCTTTGGAGGAACCAGTCGATTGAGGGAGCTACTTAGAAAGCGAAAGCCGCTAGGATGACCAAGTACCCTCACCTTTTTCCTTCCGATCCAGTTCCAGCTTGAGGTAATAGTTCCTCCTTAGTATCCTCATGATTCCTTGCTAGTTTTCCCTCAGTTCCATGTCCCTTAAGTTGTGTTATATTTCTAGTATGTATGAATGGTTCCTAAATCCATTTCAGTTTGTTCCAGTCTTCATTCGAGGATGAATGACCCCAAGGGGGAGATATTGTAACACCCCAAAACTTCTAAACTAGGAAGCAGGCCTAAAAATCCTAAGTGTGAAGTGTAAGGACTCAGAACAGGGTCCACGCCATGAGCCATGGATTATCCTCGTGGAATTAGCTCTATAGACCGCTCCCTAGGTCTGAAACCACGACATAGTTTCATGGGCCATGGTATGTTCCAAGAGCTATGGACCTCATCCATGGAATTAAACCCACAACTTGCTATTTTCCCAGTAAACTACGATCATGAACCATGACCTATGGTTCATTCTACGGGCTGTGGTTAGTGCCCGTGGATGCCTAGGTCGAGAATTGTTAAAAGTTTTCAAACTTGTTTTACCAGGGGTATTTTTGTAATTGCTACTTTTTTAACTTCTAAGTTAAGTCATTTTAATCCAAATTAAACGGTTTCACTCCCACATAGTTAGATTCTGCATTCAGTCTCTCAATCAAGTTCTAAAGGAAGAAATGAAAATCAATTCTCTCAAGCACCAAGGCCTAGGGTTCCTCTTCTAAATCTCTATCTTTAGATTCTAGTTATGAAGGGTTAAGGTATGTATGTATTTAATAAGTGTCTTCTTCCACCCTTATGCCCAAAACCTATGATTTTAGTTGGGTTTTATGAAATTGAGAAACTTGGGTTCTTATCCAATTATGAATTTTCCTATGAAATTTATTTATTTCTACTGTAATATGCTTTCTAATCCTTTATGCATGAATTTATAAGAGTTTATACAAGTATTTACAAAAGTCCATGAATTGAGAATGAATTTTGCATGAATAAATAACATGACCTCAAGTATTTATGAAATTAGCATGCCTTGTTCTTCAAGCTATGAGTTTTATTATAAAGTATGTTTCTGAACTAGGGCTATGCTATGCCTTCAAGACTTATGATTTTATGAGTAGCATGATAGCTAGATATGTCCATATAATTTATGAACAGTTTTGACATCTAGATATGTCACATGATATGTATGAGCTATGTGTATGTTTTAGGAGTAGTATTTAGCACCGAGCTGATGAGGGTTATAGATAACCCAAGTCCAGAACTACATTGCCACTGTAGGTTTGCCCCAGTTTGGCGCACTTGAGGATCCTTATGTATATGGTTCTAACTTTGGCCGGTTAGAGCAAACTTTTTCAGTTTAGGTGTATGACACTGGACTCCATAGTGCTCACATAGCTTATGTCGGTTAAGAGAAATTCCCACAGAAATGGTTTTAAGTATATGAATGTATTTGACTCTTAGTTTTCAAAGTTCAGATTTAGTACTTAGGGCTTATGCTTACAAATACTCTTTCAACTTATGATTCATGCATATCTCACATACTCAGTACATTCCATAGTACTGATCACATACCTCTTTGTGGTGCATCTTATCATGATGTAGATTCAGGCACTTGCTCTCAGACTCGTGGCTAGATACCAGCAGGATTTCCAGTCACAGTGGTGAGTCCTCATCTTCTGAGGGCTTGGTTATGAGTTTAGTTTTTCTTTCATGATTTTATTTCAGTTCTTAGAGTTCGTTGGAGATCTTGTCCCAGTAACTCATCTTATTAGTTAGAGGCTTTTAAGACATAGTTAGACACTCAGTATTTATGTTGGTATTTAGCTTTTGATATTCCTAGACCATTATCTTTATGATGATTTAAGTTTCTCACTGCTTCAGCTTATGCTTCCGCTATATATTTTTACATTATGTTTAAGTCATGCTAAGGCCATGAGTTAGCTTGGGATTACTCATAGTCTCAGGTCTCGTGTTATATCCAGGGGTAGTCTCGGGGCATGACAAGGGGTTTACCATGTATTGTGATGCTTTCAGAGTTAGTTTGGGTTGTGTATTGATGTAGTAGGGCCGAGTTAGTGCTTATGTTTTTAGATAGCTGAAGGTTCATGAGAGAAAATACCCCACTCATGACTTAAAGTTAGCGATGGTAGTCTTTGCATTGAAGATTTGGAGGCATTATTTGTTTAACATGCATTGTGAGATTTTCACTGACCATTGTAGTCTTCAGTACATCTTCAGCTAGAAGGATCTGAATTTGAGGTAGCGCAGGTGGTTGGAGTTACTGAAGGACTATGACATATCAATTGTTTATCACCCGGACAAGGCAAATATAGTAGCAGGTGCCTTGAGGCAGAAGGCACTGAGTATGGGTAGCTTATCATTCTTGGCAAAATAGGAGCGACCATTAGCTTTGGACATCCAGACCTTAGCTAAAAAGTTGGTTAGACTTGATATTTCTGAGTCGGGCCATATTCTTGCTTGTGTTGAGGCTAGATCTTCCTTGTTAGAGTAGATTTGGGTCAAACAGTTTGATGATGAGGGATTGAGGATCATTCGTGATAAGGTGTCAAGTGGCAAGGCTAGGAAGGCAACATTAGATTTAGAGGGTGTTCTGAGGATTGAGGGTTGTATTTGTGTTCCTAGAGTTGGTGACCTGGTCAGGTTGATCTTTGAGAAGGCTCATTGTTTTAGGTATTCCATTTATCCCAGGGCAACTAAGATGTATCATGACTTGTAACAACACTATTGGTAGTGTGGGATGAAGAGGGATATCTCAGATTTCATGTCTAGGTGCTTGAATTGTTAGCAGGTGAAGTTTGAGCACCAGAGGCCAGGTGGTTTGACTCAGAGGCTACCCATTTCGGAGTGCAAATGGGAGTGGATAGCTATGGACTTTGTAGTAGGCTTGCCACGTACTTTACGGAGGTATGATGCTATATGGGCGATCATGGATAGGTTGATGAAGTCTACTTATTTTTTGCCGGTTTAGACTTTCTACAGTTTAGAGAGGTTTGCTCAAATCTACATCCATGAGATGTCCATTTTCATGGGGTGCCTGTTTCTATAATTTTTGACTGTGGTACTCAGTTTACTTTATATTTCTGGGGGTCTATTCAAAGAGAGTTGGGTACCCGAGTTGAACTTAGCACTGCTTTTCACCCATAGACCGATGGTTAGTTGGAGCATACTATTCATGTTCTGGAGGATATGTTACATGCTTGTGTAATTGATTTTTGAGGTAAGTAGGACTAGTTCTTAGCTTTGGCAGAGTTCACATATAATAAAGATATTAAACCATTGAGTACCGACTTGCTTCATGATTCCTAAATAGAGTTTGGGTTTACTCAGGAGAGACTTCGTACTGCCCAGAGTAGGAAGAAGAGTTATGCTAACCAGAGGATTTGAGAGATAGAGTTCATGGTTGGTGATTGAGTGTTCCTATGGGTGTCTCCCATGAAGGGCGTGATAAGGTTCAGGAGGAAGGGTAAGCTTAGTGACTCAGTCCTAGATTTACTGGGTCATTCGAAATCCTTCATCACATTAGGGAGGTAGTATATGAGTTAGCCTTGCCTCCTGCTCTTTCAGCTATTCATCTTGTTTTGCATGTTTTTATGGTGAGGTGGTATGTTCCGGATGAGCCGCATGTGCTCCAGTGGGATTCAGTTTAGTAGGATGAGTAACTAGCCTTTGAGGTGGAGCCAATTGCTATTTTAGATAGGCAGGTTAGAAATATGAGGTTCAAGGAGATTCCATCAGTTAAGGTTTAGTGACAGCTTAGAAGATCGAGACTGACATGCGAACCCGCTATCCTTACCTTTTCATGCCTTCAGGTATCTTCCTTTCTTTAACTCTCAAGGACGAAAGTTCTTTTAGTACTAGATATTGTAATGACACTCTAGGTCATTTTCTCTGTTTTTGAGGTTTTTTAGCATTTCAAGCTTTCCCACAGCAGCTACAGGTTATTTATGACTTACCGAGACTAATGATTCAGTTCCCTGGCAGTTTATTTGTGTTTTAAGCCCATTTCCCTATTTTAAACTCTTATAGCTAGAAGAGCTGACTTTGGTCAATATTTGGAGAGGACGACCTCGGATGGAAATTCCATCAGCATTGTTAGCTCCAGAACATTGACTTTGGGCTAGTGAGACCTTTGGTTTGGGTCCCGAGGCTTCCAAACTCATTTTGGGCTATCAGGTTACTTTGGCTAAAAGTTGGTTTTAGGCATGGGGCCCACTTTTTGTCAAAATAATCTTTGTTGGAAATTTTGTTGATTCCATTGAGTCCAGAATGCCATTTTTGGTGGGGCAGCATAGTTTTTTTTTGTGTTTGTGGGGTTCCAAATGAATCCCGAGGGTTCATCCAGTGACTTTTTAGCCTTGAAACTTTACTGGTATTTTTTATAATATTGTAGACATTTTGGTCATTGCAACTGCGAGGTGACCATCGCATTCGTGATGGTCTAGCTTTTTGACCATTACGATCGTGAGGGGTTAATCATGATCGCAATAAAGGCCGACTGGGACCTTGTACAACTTGTTCTTCATAATCACGATGGTCTAGCTTGCGTGTTCTTTGCAATTATGTGGGGTCCCTCATGATCACGATGAAGGACCCCTGACAGCAATATAAGCTGCCAACTTTATTTTCTTCCCCTCATTTCTAAATTCCACCATTATAGTAGAGTTTGGAGTTGGGTTTAGAGCTTTTATTCATCTCCAACTATTCTCGGTTAATTCATCTTATTCCCCCACTCATTTTTCCGTCATTTAATTCTCGTTATCTTCCGTTTATTCCATTTTAAAATCTTTTTGTGATTCCATGATCAAAAGAACTTTTGGGGTAGCTTTAGGCCCCGAAATAAGTCCTGTTTGCGCTTAAAATTTTAGTCATAGGTTTAGAAACCAACTGCGGATATAATTGTAAATTTTGTTTTTTGTTTTGTGGCACGGGCCGCAAGGGTCATTTTCCAACCCAATTTCTGGCCTAAAATTTCATATAGCAATATGGGTGCCATCCTTCTCGTGTTAACATGTAGATTATATTTATGATAGCATGGCAATATTTTGAGGCTATCCGAAAGGGAAAGGTAAACAATTGACAGTTCGTGCTTGTAGTTTTTCCCCGAGGTAGGTTACGGTTTATTTCTCTTAGACCTGGTTCAGTTAGATTTTATTTTTTATAAGTTGCATGAGAGTTAGGTTAGGTTTTAGGTTAGAATTAGGCTTAAATCCTGTTTGCTGCTTATTTTGGCTATTTTTGGGACTATAGAATAATACTATCATGCTTATCTTTAGTTTAGGAGCTTGAAGCTTTGCGATGGTTAGCCTAGAATCCCTATAGTAATTTAAGGAGGTTTTAGAGGTTGAGTAGGCGCCTTGGTTTATTTTTGTACTATAGTTTTATTTTTCTGTCTTTATTTACCGTTATTGAGTCACTATGGTCCCGAGGCCATAGCTTTGGACTTGATGAAGTTCCAGGTGAGTACCTTATTTGGAGGGCACCCCTGCCGCTGTACTGCATATATTCATTCGTGTGATCATGAACTTGGCACATAACTGGGTTTTCAAAGAAAGAAATGTTGGTTTCGAGTCAAAAGAGGTTTTTCACTGTTACTACGCATCTCAAACTTCAAAAAGGATTTGTACTACTTTACTACTGATTTTAGATTTAAAAGCTAAAACGCCTCCCTTTTTACTGATTTAAGTTCTGTGGAGGGCATCTTTACTTTTTGCATGTCCAATGCTGGGATTCAGGACTCATATTTACTTACTACATGTCCAATGTTGGGATTTTGGACTCATATTTACTTACTGCATGTCCGATGCTAGGATTCTGGACTCATATTTACTTACTATTTTTGTCCAATGCTGGGATTTCAGACACAGGTTGTATTGACCGCTTACTGCACTGTATTCATCTGATGCTACATCGTATTTTATGTTAATTAATTCTACTTTAAATGTCGGATTTCTTTATTATTATTATTATTATTATTATTATTATCTTCACCATCTGTTAGATTATGGCTCTTTTTAGTTGATAACTAGATTTAGGTGGATCCCTGTAATTAGCTTACTTTCCTGTATCTTATAATGTATATTATCTTTTTGAGCTCAGTTGGTCTATGATGCCAACTAAGTACCCCATGTTTTGGTACTCATACTACTATGCAACACCTAGTACAACCTGTCACGCCCTGAGGTTACCCCCTAGACGTAACACGAGACTTGAGACCACAAGTGCAACAAGCTAACCCTTGGTCATAGCATTCTCAAGCATAACAAAAGATAAGCGGAAGCATAATAGATAAAGTCAGAATAGCATAAATGGATAATCAATCCAAATAGGCATACAAGATCCAAAAAGACTCAAATATTGTTTATGTATGAAAAGCATCTACTCATAACATAAAGAGTTGCTAGGACAAGACCCTAGCTCACTCGAAGTACGAAAATAAGAGCATGACACCCGCTAAGAACATAAATAGTCCTCGACCTAAGAAGACTCACCAACAACTGACAGATAGAGTGGCTTGGAAGCTCTAGCCACGTGTCTGGGAAAGGACTCCTGAATCTGCATCATCAAAGAATGCAGCGCAAGATATGCGTCAGTACTATAGGATGTACTGAGTATGCGAGATATGCATAAATAATATGGAAACTTGCTTAAAACATAATTGAAAATCAAATTCATGCATAATCGAAGAAGTCATAAGTAAATATCATGGTTTGAGTAATAAGCATGAGTTCGTAGTCAAAACTTCAAAGTAAGATATCATAAAGCTTAGAAAACTTGAAATCGTTCATACGGGAGTTTCTTATAACCGACAATAGACCATGTGAGCTACATGGAATCTAACTATATAACCCTAGTTAGCTACCAAGGAACGAGTCACCATACCCAACTATATAACCCTAGTTAGCAAAGCTGTCCTAATGCCCACTAAGACACAAGACACCATTATCAAGATGTGGATCCACTCTCATAAGCCCATAGGGCACTTCATTTCATAACGTATGCTGGCAACGTAGTTTTGGACTTGGGTAATCGAACCCTCATCGCTCGGTGCTAAATACTACTCCCAAAACATGTACATATAGCTCATAAATTCATAGTGGCATAATTTCATGCCAAATCTTGTTGAAAAGCATGAAAACACATCGAGTATCATGCAATTCTCATATCATAGGTTCTTGAAACTTATCATAGCCATAAGTCAAAACATATTTTTCCTTCTTAAATTCATGCTTGAAGAATTAGGCATGCAATTTCATAAATACATCATGACATGTTCATCTAAACATGTATACCTTCACTTGGAAACATGAAATTCAATGGAATCACACTAGAAATCAACTTTAATGCATGGGCTTTTGAAACCAAATAAGGAATCTTAATCAAATCATAAATAAACCATAAGGAACCATGAATTGATGCTCAAAAACTGATTTCATAAGTTTTTCCCCACTTAGATCAAAACCCTAACTTCACAAGTTCATAATTCAAAACAAGAATTGGGGGTTTTGGACACAAGGGTGAAAGGAACTGATTGTTGATTACCCACATACCTTGATTGGAGCTAACCCACTTGAATTGAAAAGACTGAGGTGACTTGGACTTGGATCTTGAGACCTTGAGCTTGAGAGAGTTCTTTCTCTTTTTGGGAGATGAATGAGGTAATGAGAAGGGACTTAGGCTAATGAGGGTGAAAAACCCTTCTAGAAGTATCCAAAGTGACATCATGTAGGAGTTAAAAGAGTGAGTAATGACTAAAATACCCCTGGGACATAATTTAAAAATAGTTGGAAAAATTGACCTTCAGGGATCACGAGTTGGTCTACGATCCTCATCCCAAAGGATGGACCGTCAATATGATCCGTGGTTTTCCACTAACACTTATTGAAGCTACGGGAATTGCATTCCATGAGTCACACCACGGTCCATACTTCCAAACGACGGACCATCCTGTTGACTCATGGTTTGCCTTGAGGGATCTAGACTTTCTAAACTTTCAGGGATTACAACTGGGGATGACGGGCAGTCGTCTAGAAGGACGGACCATTCCTTGACTCGTTATTTCTGGGACAGTTTAAGAGGTCTTCTGCAACTTGTACAATGAGTGCACCGGACGAACCATGGTTTCAAACCACGAATCGTTGACTAACTCGTCGTCTCTGGAAACTTGAGATTTTTCTGAGATTTTAACTTAGTTAGCTAGTTTGATTCCCGAGGTGTTACAATATCTCCTCTTGGGATCATTCGTCCTTGAAAGAAGACTAAACAAGGGAAAACTGAAGAGAAAACAGCTCAACCAGCAACCAAGCATGGAAATCAAGGAAGTAAACATGAAAATTGAACTTTTCAACTTGAAAACATGATAAACTAACTTCGTAAAACATGGATGCATGCTAGAATCATGAGGGGAATTGGTGGAATAGAATCAGAGGGACATACTATGGAGAAAACTAGTACCTCAAGCTGGAACTGAACCGAAAGGAAAGAGATGAGGATACCTGGCCTTCATGGCCTCTTCTGCTTCCCAAGTAGCTCCTTCAACAAGCTGATTTCTCCAAAGAACCTTTACCGAAGCAACTTCTTTATTTCTCAACCTCTGAATTTGATGATCAAGGATCTCTATGGGAACCTCCTCATAGGTGAGATTATCCTTCACACCCACATCCTCCAAAGGGATAATCAAGCTCAGATCACCAACACACTTCTTCAACAAGGAAACATAAAAAAAGGGATGAACCACTTCCAACTCTGATGGCAGCTCCAACTCATAAGCAACCTTACCAACTCTCCTCAAAATCCGATAAGTACCTACAAAACGGGGACTAAGATTTCCTTTCTTGCCAAACCTCATCACACCCTTCATGGGTGACACATTTAGGAAAACTCAATCATCAACTTCAAATTCCAACTCCCTTCTCCTCACATCCGCATAAGACTTCTGTCGACTTTGAGCGGTCTTTAATCTTTCCCTAATAAGCTGAACCTTCTCCATAGTCTCATGAACCATATCTAGACCAATCAAGGTTGCCTCACCTACCTCAAACCAACCAATAGGAGATCTACACCTCCGGCCATAAAGTGCCTCATATGGAGCCATCTGAATGCTAGAGTGAAAGCTGTTGTTGTAGGCAAACTCAATAAGAGGTAAGTGATCATTCCAATTATCTTTGAAGTCGATCACACACGCTCTCAACATATCCTCCAAAGTCTGAATAGTGTGCTCTGCCTGGCCATCTGTCTGAGGGTGAAAGGTTGTGCTAAGCTACACCTGAGTACCAAGACCTTTCTGAAATGATCTCTAAAACTGAGATGTAAACTGAGGACCTCTATCAGAAATGATAGACAAGGGAACACAATGCAATTGAACTATCTCCTGAATGTAGAGTCTAGCATTATCTGCTGAATCAGTAGTCTTAACAGCCAAGAAGTGGGATGACTTGGTCATCCGGTTGACAATTACTCAAATGGAATCATGTTGCCTTCGAGTATGAGGCAAACCAGTAATAAAGTCCATATTGATTGCTTCCTGTTTCCAAGTGGGAAGGTCAATATCTTGAATCATGCCACCCGGCCTTTGATGCTCCACCTTTACTTGTTGACAGTTGGGATACTTAGCCACAAACTCGGCTATGTCCCTCTTTATACCATTCCACCAAAAGACTTCCCGTAGATCATGGTACATCTTAGTAGCACTCAGATGAATGGAATATCTAGAACAGTGAGCCTCAATCAGAATCTGCTATCTCAACCCATCTACATCTGGCACACATAAGTGACCCTGATAACGAAGCTACCATCTCCCTCTTGGGAGAAAACCTCCACCCACTGCTGGTGAACTGCACCCTTAAGCTGAAGTATAATGTGATCCCTGTCTTTCTTTGCCTTCACCTCAGCTACCAAAGATGATTTAGCACCATTTTGTACCATCACACCACCTTCTGTCGAGTCCATAAGGCAAACTCCCAACCGAGCTATCCTATGAACCTCCTTAACCAATTCCTTCTTCCCATCTTCAATGGACGACACACTACCCATGGACAGTCTACTCAAAGCATCCACCATGACATTGGCCTTACCCGGATGGTAAATCACACTCATATCATAATCCTTAAGGAGCTCAAGCCATCTCCTTTGTCGCAAATTCAATTCCTTTTGAGTGAACACATACTGAGACTCTTATGATCAGTGAATACATCCACATGCACCCAATACAAATAATGTCTCCAAATCTTCCAAGCAAAGACCACGGCTGCCAACTCAAGATCATAAGTAGGATAGTTCTTCTCATGAGTCTTAAGTTGTCTCGAAGCATAACAATCACCTTACCCCACTGCATCAAAACACAACCCAAACCAATCCTATAAGTATCAGAATACACAACAAAATCATCTAGGCCCTCGGGTAGAGCTAACACTGGAGTTGTGGTCAATCTAGTCTTCAATTCCTGAAAATTCTTCTCACACAAGTTGGACCACTAAATTTTTACCTTCTTCAGAGTCAATTAGGTCAAAGGGGCAGCAATGGAAGAAAATCCTTCCACAAACCTCCTGTACTGTATTAGCTAGCCAAACCCAAAAAGCTTCTAATATCAGATGGGGAAGTGGGTCTAGGCCAGTTTTTTATTGCCTCTATCTTTTGAGAATCAACTCGGATACCATCACTAGTCACAATGTGACCCAGAAAGGCAATTGACGGCATCCAGAACTCACACTTGCTAAACTTAGAAAACACATGTCTATCCTTGAGAGTTTGAAACACAACCCATAAGTGGTCTGCATGCTCCTCCTCACTCCGAGAGTAGATGAGGATATCATCAATGAAAACAATCACAAACATATCCAGGTACTGTTTGAACACACGGTTCATCAAATCCATAAAGGCTGCGGAGTATTAGTTAGACCCAAAGGCATCACAACAAACTCATAATGACCATACCGAGTCCTAAAGTCTGTCTTCAGGATATCACACTCTCTAACACGAAGCTGGTGATAACCGGATCTAAGGTTAACATTGGAGAAAAAACTAGCACCCTGAAGCTGATCAAACAAGTCATCAATCCTAGGAATGGGATACTTGTTCTTGATTGTGACCTTGTTCAACTGACGGTAGTCAATAAAATTCTAAGAGAACCATCTTTCTTTCGAACAAATAAAACTAGGGCACCCCATTGAGAAATGATAGGCCTGATGAAACCTTTATCGAGAAGATCCTTCAGCTGATCTTTCAACTCTTTGAGTTCCATGGGAGCCATTCTATAGGGAGGAATTGAGATAGGATTCGTATCTGGAAAAAGATCTATCCCAAAGTCAATCTCACGCTCGGGAGGGACTCCGGGCAAATCCTCGGGAAACACTTCTAGAAACTCATTCACAACAGGAACATACTGAAGAGATGGGGTTTCAGACTCCGTGTCCATAACCCGCACTATATGATAAACATACCCCATTGAAATTATCTTCCTAGCCTTAAGATAAGATATGAAACAACCTTTTGAGGAATTGGGACTACCTTGCAATTCTAAAACGGGTTCATTTGGAAACTTGAAACTAACAACCCGAGTATGACAATCAACAGAAGAATAATATGCATACAACCAATCCATACATAGAATGACATTAAAATCAGTCATATCCAACTCTACTAGATCCACTGAAATGACTCTATAAAGGACCGAGATAGGGCATTCCAGTAGATTCTTTTGGCTAAGATTGACTCACCAAAAAGAGTAGAAACACAAAAGGGTTCTAAAAGCAATTCAGGATATACTTGGAACTTATATGCTACATACGGGGTCACAAAAGATAAGGAAGCATTGGGGTCCAACAAAATATACACATCGAAAGAGAAGACTTTCAACATACCAGTAACAACATCTGGGGAACCCTCCTAATCTTGACGTGAGGACATAGTATAAAGGCAGTTCTGGCGCTGACCACCAGAACTAGAAGCTGCGCCCTGCTAGGCTGGTTGACCTCTTAGGGATACTGGAGAAGACTGAGCCCTACTACCTCTCTGCCCCTTCTTAGCTGAAGGGCATTCTCTAATACGATGTCCAGCCTGACCACATCCAAAGAAACCACCTGAACCGGCCAAACACTCACCAGGATGACTCTTCCCACACTTACCATAAGCTGGGTAGGAAGATCCCTTAGCAACACTACCCTGAGACTGGGAATAGGAACCAGATCCTCTACCACCCTGATCATGACGAGGCCTCTGGGTCTGGGTAGGAGCACTAGAAGAAGAATGAATGGATCCTGTTGACTTTTTTTGGAAAGAAGAGCGGTGTCCACCTTCAAACCTGTGATGGATAAATCCTGAACCCTTAGATCTAGCTCTCTTGTTCTCCCTTGCCATCTCCCTTAGCTTGTCACCCTCAATCTGATGGGCATGAGTTATAATTTGGGAAATGTTCATATCACTCATCAACAAGGCAGACCTACACTTTTTCTTCACCACATCAGAAACCCCATATATAAACTTGCTCATTTGATCATGCAGGTCTGCTACCATGGAGGGAGCATATCTAGACAACTGAGTGAACTTCAGACTATACTCTTGAACCGACATCGACCCCTATCTCAAGTTCACAAATTCCTCCACCTTTGCTTACCTCAACTCTCAGGGAAAGAACCTGTCAAGGAAAGCCCTCTTAAAACACTCCCAAGTCATGGGGACCGCGTCCCTCACCCTAGTCTCCTTCCATTGCATGAACCAAATATGAGCTACATCCTTGAGTTGATAGGATGCAGGCTCAACACAATCAACCCCAACCACTTTCATAACTTCGAAGATCTTCTTCACTTCATCAATAAAGTTGAGCGGGTCCTCACTCACTTTTGAACTCTATAACTGGGGCGGGTTCATACGGATAAAGTCACAAACTCAGGCCGCTACCCCACCTTGAGGAGGAATGGGGCTAGGAGCCTGCTGATTAGCTTGAGCGGCCAAGGTTCGGGCTAGCAAATGAATGGCATTCCTGAACTTCTCATTCGTGACATTGGTTACCAGAACGGGAGGAGTAGTATTCCGAGTGGCTCGAGGAGGCATAGCACATCGAGGAGGCATAACATATCGAGGAGGCATAATTTGAAACGTACAAGATAAGGATTAGAGAAACGTTAGAGTTAAGCTCTATCGCACTAGGTGATTATGAAAGAAGTGAAGTTTTCTAAGACATCTCATAGCTTCCCTCTCATATGTGTGGCGTACTTCACATATATGGAAAAGACTCTACTCGATGCGACTTTCAGACATCATAGGACTCTTGAATCTGAGGATCTGATACCAAGTTTGTCATTCCCTGAGGTTACCCCCTAGATGTAATAGGAGACTTGGGACCACAAGTGCCCCAAGCTAACCCTTGGTCATAGCATTCTCAAGCATAACAAAAGATAAGAGGAAGCATAATAGATAAAGTCAGAATAGCATAATTGGATAATCAAGCCAAATAGGCATACAAGATCCAAAAAGACTCAAATACTGTTTATGTCTGAAAAGCCTCTACTCATAACATAAAGAGTTGCTAGGACAAGACCCTAGCTAAATCGAAGTACGGAAATAAGAGCATGACACCCTCTAAGAACATAACTAGTCCTCGACCTAAGAAGACTCACCAACAGCTGATAGATAGAGTGGCCTGGAAGCTCTAGCCACGTGTCTGGGAAAGGACTCCTGAATCGGCATCATCAAAGGATACAGTGCAAGATATGCTTCAGTACTATAGGATGTACCGAGTATTCGAGATATGCATAAATAATATGAAAGCTTGCTTAAAACATAATTGAAAACCGAATTCATGGATAATCGAAGAAATCATAAGTAAATATCATAGTTTGAGTAATAAGTATGAGTTTGTAGTCAAAACTTCAAAGTAAGATATCATAAAGCTTAGAAAACTTCAAATCATTCATACAAGAGTTTCTTATAACTGACAATAGACCATGTGAGCCACATGGAATCTAACTATATAACCCTAGTTAGCAAAGCTGACTTGAACCCTGCCAAGGAACGAGTCACCATACCCAACTATATAACCCTAGTTGGCAAAACTGCCCTAATGGCTTCTAAGACACAGGACACCATTATGAAGATGTGGATCCACTCTTATAAGCCCATAGGGCACTTCATTTCATAACCTACGCTGGCAACATAGTTTTGGACTTGAGTAATCAAACCCTCGTCGCTCGGTGCTAAATACTATTCTCAAAACATGTACATATAGCTCATAAATTCATAGTGGCACAATATCATGCCAAATCTTGTTGAAAAGCATGCAAACACATCGGGTATCATGCAATTCTCATATCATAGGTTATTGAAGCTTAGCATAGCCATAAGTCAAAACATACTTTTCCTTCTTAAATTCATGCTTGAAGAATTAGGCATGCAATTTCATAAATACATCATGACATGTTCATCTAAACATCTATACCTTCACTTGAAAACATGCAATTCAATGGAATCATACTAGAAATCATTTGTAATGCATGGGCTTTTGAAACCAAATAAGAAATCTTAATCAAATCATAAATAAACCATAAGAAACCATGAATTTATGCTCAAAAACTGATTTCATAAGTTTTTCCCCACTTAGATCAAAGCCCTAACTTCACAAGTTCATAATTCAAAACAAGAATTGGGGGTTTTGGACACAAGGGTGAAAGGAACCCATTTTTAACTACCCTGATACCTTGATTGGACCTTTATTGGACCTTTATTGGAGCTAACCCACTTGAATTGAAAAGACTTAGGAGACTTGGACTTGGAGCTTGAGACCTTGAGCTTGAGAGAGTTCTTTCCCCTTTTGGAAGATGAATGAGGTAATTAGAAGGGACTTTGGCTAATGTGGGTGAAAACCCCTTCTAGAAGTAGCCAAAATGACATCATTTAGGAGTTAAAAGAGTGGGTAATGACTAAAATACCCCTAGAACATAATTTAGAAAAAGATGGAAAAATTGACCTTCAGGGATCATGAGTTGGTCTACCGTCCGTCATCCCAAAGGATGGACCATCACTATGATCCATGATTTTCCACTAACACCTATTGGAGCTACTGGAATTGCATTCCATGAGTCACACCATGGTCCGTACTTCCAAATGACAGACCATCCTATCGACTCATGGTTTGCCTTGAGGGATCTGGACTTTCTGAACATTCAGGGATTACGGCTGGGGATGATGGCCCGTCGTCCAGAAGGATGGATCGTCCCTTGAATCGTCATTTCTGGGATGGTTTAAGAGATCTTCTAGAACTTGGATAATGAGTGTACAAGATGGACCGTGGTTTCAAACCACGAACCGTTGACTAACTCGTCGTCTCTAGAAACTTGAGATTTTTCTGAGATTTTAACTTAGTTAGCTAGTTTGATTCTCGAGATGTTACACAACCTACCCTCTGTGACCATCCGTTCATTCGTGGTCAACTGTTGTTTGGATCATGGGGAACTCCCAGGCATTTGGAGACCTTTACTGCTTCTCTTATTAATATTTTTGTGTATATTTTGTACTTTGGATAGATATTGTATATTGTATAACTTATTTTTGTACTTTAGGTGCTCTTATACCGGTAACATGAGGTCCATGGTTTGTTTCTATCTATGTTTTGTCTTTCCCGGTCTCTCTCCAAGGCCATTTTTGTATACATCTATACCGTTGGCCCCTATCTTACTATGTTTTATCTTTTGCTTCCCTTATTTAAATGCTAGTTGTATTATCGTATTCCCAGGTTGGCTTGCCTTCTAGGGGTTTACTAGGCGCCATCACGGCCCAATTTTGGGTCATGACAAAACCCTTGCTGGTACTTCCTTCTGAGATACTTCTCACAATAGTCTCTATCCTCTACAGTCATCCTACTATAACTTAAACTCTTACTAGTGAACATAACCATCTGAGATACTTAAAACAAAAACCATACTGAGAGACTTAATATCATCTATCTATAATCTCTTCAATCTACCTTATATAGACACCATCTAATACAAGCATAGCCTCATCCACACTTAGCAGCTCAAGAATACTAACTGGGAACTCACAACACTTACTAACTTAGAATCTTATGAAGTATCCCAATACCAGGGTATACACCTTTCCTTCAAAAATTCAAAATTGTCCCTCTTTATAAGTCTGATCATTCACAATTCATAATCACAGTTAGAGTCTAACACTTAACATGGACATCCACACAACTTCTCACACACTACACTGACTTACTAGTGGATAGAAATAAAGGAATACTAGTCCACTCAAAATTTTACGAAATAGTCAACCTTAACCACCTTCTATATCTAGCTTTAGTCTACAAGCACACTCTTTTTCATGATCTCACTACTCTTTCTTACTACTTCACTACTAACTTAACAGATACATTGTTCTAGCTACTAACTTTAGTCAAACACTACCCCCACTCTGTTGGACACTACACTTCTAAATCATACTTCAAACTCTAGATTATTCTACCACTCATGGCTCATAACACTGAAACCACACTATCTTTTGGATGAAAAAATTACCCAAGCATCCTAAAACATACTTCCCCCTTAAAGGTCTCATATGTACTAATGTTCCAAAAGGGGTCTGAGAGCATATCACACTTTGGATCAAATGCACCATTTGCATGAACAAGAGTGAATTCTTTTGAGTCGCTAAACTTTGAAGCACTGATGGTCTCCTCTCAAGCCCTTGTGTAGTCTTGTAATTGTCTGTGGGTTATGTCTGAGAAAACATTATTAGTAGAAATTTAATTTTGACTGCTTTTATTACCTCAAAATAAGGCATAGTCAGCAGAAATAGAGCAATTCTTGAATCTGCATATGTTTCTTAGGGGAAAACTCTATTGCACAATCTGGAGTATAAAAGAAGGGAATACATTTTCTAAAGTCCCTGTAACCTCCTGATTATAAGTTTGCTGCACAATATACCCATAAGCAAGACTTCAATAGAGACGGCTTCATAGATACCCTAGGACACTTGTACTCTGGGCTTTAAAATAAAGTTTTTTATGACTGAGACTACACCCTAGACATGACTAGAACTTGGAACCACAATTGGCTCGAGCAAACCCTTGGTCTGGCATATTACTAAACATACATACTAAAATATGAAACAAAAGCTAAAATATAAGTCGAACTCTTACAATATCATGAAATAAAAGTTTTATTAACTGAGACATTGAATCATTTGAAAACTAATTACATCTATCTAACTGATTGATTATCTATGAAGCCTCTACTAACGTATTGAATACTGACTATTGGGACAAGGCCCCACACTACCTTTATGTAAACAAAATGACTAACTGAACTGAAAACTGATAACCATATCTAATCTAAGTGCTCTGAATGCAAGGAGGACTCACTATAAGCTGACTATGCAAGGCTAGTGGAATGTCAGACTGTGAGCATGAGTCTGAGCGCTAGAATCTACATCATTTCATGATGTAACACAAAAGAAGTGTCAATAAAATTTAATGTATTGGTACGCACAATACAAACTGAATATATAAGAACAACCTAGCAAAAGGACTATAGAGTTGAGCATGGTCAATAGGTAGACAAAATTGTGATGAAAAGAATCAAGCTAATAGCATAAAATGAGATTCTTAATTGAGAAGTTGAGATATATACTAAAAATGTTTAGCTAAAACATGGTACTGGGTAACTGAGACTGAGAAATACTTAAAATGATTCATATATCATTTTTTCAAAATATAAATAGCAAACTAGTAGCCCAGAGCCATAATTCATTATTTAAAAGCTTTACTTGAAACTGGAGACTGAGTAGCTAAAACATGTCTGAATGGTGAATCTGTGAGATCATGATGCCGAGTATAAGTAAAAATTGATATTGGGGAGTCCCTTACAACTAATATAAAATATGTGAGAAATCATGGAGTCCAATGTCTGGCCCACATGACTAAGGGCTTCTTTATACCTTACCATCAATATAGAACCTGAAGTGAGATGGATCCACTAAACTGCGCCTTAAAGGGCTAAATATAACCTATATTGGTACATAGTTCTAAAACTTAGATTGTCTAGAACCTGCATTTGCTCGGTGCTAAGTACTACTCTCCAAATTATATTATTATTTGCTCATATAAATTAAACAAAATCATAGTTTGAGTTTATACTCAATATTTCTGAAAATTGTACTGTAGTGAGCTTGACATTACAAATGTGTATCCTACCCATAAAGGAACCTTAAAGCATGAGTTTCAATACATAATTAAGAGCTTAGTATAGAGATCATAAGATCATAGAGAAACCCTTTTATGGAAATCAAGTAAGTCAAGTAACATATGTAAAGAAACCAACTTTAGTAATTTGGACATGAACCTAGCATTGAATCATAATTTTCATATATATTGAAATTAATTGGATGTGAGGATGAGAGGAATCCATCACTGAAATCTCACGTACCGTACCTTAGAAGAAGACATGAACTTGAAGAAAGAACTCTGAAGAACTTGCTTGAAGAAAACCCTAGGTGCTTTTCCTTAGTATCTTGGGAGAGAATTCTTTGAGAAAGATCAATGATAATAAGTTAAATATGCCCTTGTGGGTGCTTAAGCAAAGTGGGGATAGGCCTTCGGATTAGGAAAGGACCAAATTACCCTTCACTTAACTTTTAAAAAGTGCAAAAAAATCTCCCTGGATGGCTCACCTCACAAGACGTGAGGTGGTCCATGAGTCATTGTCTAATTTGTGGGTTTAGGAAGGCTAAAATGGCTCACTAGGTCAATCTCACAAGTGGTATTCACAGACCATGGTCTATCTTATGGATAGTGGCCCGAGTTGTCGCATTGAGACAATTTGATTTTGCTTTACTGAAATGCCCATAAACTTTTACTCTGGATTTGGATTAATGAGCGGTTAGTGGCATAAGAAAGAAGACTCAAAATTTTTAATTTGGTGTGACATAGGCTATGTAAATCTTTATATTCTAGGAGGAGTAATCATTTGACATTTACCCTTATAGAAACTTATACGAGAACTTAATCAGTAGGAATGATCTCAGCATAACTTGGTGCTTAGAAGTTTCTTGTGACCATTATTTGCATCCAAATCACTCACCACACAAGGGAATTGATCATTACACTTATGTATAATTAGAAATCATCGGGTTTGGGCCTATACACATATGAAGATTGGTTCAGATCTGAGCTTAGTGTTTTTGAGGTGGTATATTAAATCTTCTCCCTTTCATCATTTACATCTTCTATGTTCATGTAGGTTTCAAAATATTATGGGCATTATTCTTATCCTTCACTTTCTTGTCTTTGTTGATAAATTCTTCTTCTTCTCAAGTACTAAACACTTGAGGTTTTGTCCATTTGTGATTTCTGATGTCCAACAATGGCTATTTCTGATTTGTAAAATTAAAGGTTTTTTGTGTTTGCTAAGTCATTATTTATGATATCTGGTTGCTGTTAAATTGATGGAAAATCGATTGATTTGATTTCTCTATTTCACATACCATTTTATGTTTACTTTGGATATTTTATTTGAGATCCCTCCGCCGTAGCTCTGTCAACGCCGGCGACCTAAAACCGCCGTCAATCTCTTCTCCTCCACCATCGGTGAACAAGTTTTTTCACAGTTTCTAAGACGAAACTCTGAGAAACCCCTCCACCGCCGCTTCTCGCCGGCTGCTTCCATCTTTACCGGTGACGTCCTCCGGCAGTCGCCTCTTTGCAGACTGTCACCATCAGCTCTGCGCCGGCCAGATCTGTCCCGGCAAGATCTGCTCCGACAAAGATCTGCTTCTTCTCCTTTCTTTGTTTTCTTTTCTTTTCTTTTGTCTCGATTTCTTCTTCTTGCAGGTTCCTTTTCCGGTGACCAACCAGATTCCGGCGACCAATTTTGACACCTCATCTTGCCGGAATCCAACCACTTTAGCAAGCAGACCGTCCTTCTCTCGTCACAGCTTGACCCCGGTGACTTCTATCCCTAGGATTTATTTTCGTCCTCAGTAGTTCACATTTGCTTGGATTTTTTTTATCGCATTCTTGATATCCTATTTAGGTTGACATTGCTGCCATTGCTTTAACACTCGCTGTCTAGTTTTTTACATTTTATATTGATTTTGACGTGTATTGTATTCTGGAAGCAAATTATTGGCTCTATATCGTGTTTGGTAGTGTAGTTCTTGTCTCTTGTACCTATATAGAGCAAATTATTAGCTCTATATCGTGTTTGCTTTCTTGTGATATAGTTGTTTATCGTGTTTGCTTTCTTGTGATATAGTTGTTTAGTATAGAGTAGTTTGTGGAGTTGGTTTATCCTTGATTATAGCGCATGTTTTAGTAGCTTTGGTGGACGATGGGCGAGTAGGGTCATGTCATCGGTCGCACTCGGGTTTGGGGGCAGGGTCGGGGGTGAGGCCGGGGGCGGGGGCGAGGGGAAGGAGAGGTAAGGGGGTTAAGGAAGCATCTAGGTTGAGAATAGGGTCTTGGAACATAGGGACTTTATCCGGAAAGTCCATAGAGCTAGTGAAGGTCCTAAGGAAGAGGAGGATTAGCATAGTGTGTGTCCAGGAGACTAAATGGGTGGGCACTAAGGCGCGAGAGGTAGATGGGTATAAGTTGTGGTACTCAGAAGGTGTGAGGAATAGGAATGGGGTAGGTATCCTAGTGGATGAGGAGTTGAGAGAGCAAGTGGTGGAGGTTAGGAGGGTCAACGATAGGTTGATGTCAATTAAGTTAGTCCTTGGAGAGTCTACTTTGAACATTATTAGTGCGTACGCACCACAAGCGGGCTTGGATGAGGAGGATAAGAAACGCTTTTGGGAGGTTTTGGACGAGGTAGTGGGAGGTTTGCCTGATACTGAGAAGCTTTTCATTGGAGGAGATTTCAATGGGCACATCGGGGTATCTTTGAGGGGTTATGACGATGTGCATGGAGGCTTTGGTTTCAGGGATAGGAATGAAGGGGGAGCCGCACTCTTGGATTTCGCTAGAGCCTTTGGGTTGAGAGTAGCTAATTCTAGCTTCCCAAAGAAGGAGGAGCACTTGGTTACCTTCCGTAGTTCGGTGGCCAAGACTCAGATAGACATTTTGCTCCTTAGGACGGGTGATAGAGGTCTTTGTAAAGACTGTAAGGTTATCCCATGTGAGAATCTTTCGACCCAACATAGACTCTTAGTGATGGATTTAGAGATCAAGAAAGAGAAAAAGAAGCGGATTATGGATGACTGGTCTAGGATTAGATGGGGTAGCCTGACTATGGACAGTGCACTGGAAATAGGGGAGAAGTTGATGACTAGGGGGACTTGGGGGAGTAGTGGGGATGTGGATAATATGTGGGATACGACTGTTAGTTGCATAAGGGAGACAGCTAGAGAGGTGTTGGGCATCTTGAGAGGTCGTGCTGGCAAGCATCGAGGGGACTGGTGGTGGAATGGAGAAGTAAAAGGAAAGGTGGAGGCTAAAAAGGGGGCATATGCGAAGTTGGTAGAGAGTAAGGATGAGGACGAGAAGCGAAGGAATAGGGAGGCGTATAAGATAGCTAGGAAGGAGGCTAAGTTAGCGGTAACGGCAGCTAAAATGGCAGCCTTTGAAAGCTTATACGTGACTTTAGAGGATAAAGGTGGGGATAAGAAGTTATACGGGTTAGCAAAGGCTAGAGAGAGGAGGACTCAGGACCTTGACCAAGTGAAGTGCATCAAGGACGAAGATGGCAAAATACTAGTAGATGAGGTACTCATTAGAAGGAGATGGCAGTCTTACTTCCATGGACTCTTGAATGAAGAGGGGGACAAAAGCTTTGTGCTGGGAGATTTGGCACACTCAGAGAGTCGTCGTGACTATGATTATTGTAGCCGTATAAGGATTGAGAAGGTTAAGGTTGCGATTCGTAAGATGCGTAGGGGTAGGGTGACGGGGCCAGATGAGATTCCCGTTGATTTTTGGAAGAGCTCGGGTGAGACAGGTGTGAAGTGGCTAACCGAGTTGTTTGATGGTATTTTCAGAACGACAAAGATGCCTGAAGCTTGGAGATGGAGCACGATGATTCCTTTGTACAAGAACAAGGGCGATATTCAGAATTGCAACAACTATAGGGGTATCAAATTGCTAAGCCACACTATGAAGGTCTGGGAGAGGGTGGTGGAGTTGAGGTTGAGATAGATCGTGCCTATTTCCAAGAACCAGTTCGGCTTTATGCCAGGATGCTCGACTACAGAAGCTATTCATCTTCTTAAAAGACTGGTGGAGCAGTACAGGGAAAGGAAGAAGGACTTGCACATGGTGTTCATCGATCTAGAAAAGGCGTATGATAAAGTCCCTAGGGAGGTCCTTTGGAGGTGCTTGGAGGCTCGAGGTATACCCGTGGCGTACACCAGATCAATTAAGGACATGTATGAGGGGGCCAAGACTCGTGCTAGAACTGTGGGAGGAGATTCAGAGCACTTTCCCGTGTTAATGGGGTTGCACCAGGGATCGACCCTTAGCCCTTTTCTATTTGCCTTGGTAATGGATGTATTAAAGTGGCCAATACAAGGTGAGGTGCCATTCTGCATGTTATTTGCGGATGATATAGTTTTGGTTGACGAAACTCGCGGAGGAGTTAATGCTAAGTTAGAGGTTTGGAGACAGACCCTCAAGTCTAAGGGGTTTAGGTTGAGCAGGACCAAGACTGAATATATGGAGTGCAAGTTCAGTGAGGCGACCCAGGATGATGACGTAGAAGTCAAGCTGTATACACAGGTCATCCAAAAGAAAGGGAGTTTCAAGTATCTTGGGTCTATTATCCAGGAAAATGGAGAGATCGATGAGGATGTCACTCACCGTATTAGTGTTGGGTGGATGAACTGGAGGCTCGCATCTGGAGTCTTGTGTGATAAGAAGGTGCCTACTAAACTTAAAGGCAAATTCTACAGAGTGGTGGTTCGACCAGCTTTGTTGTATAGAGTAGAGTGTTGGCCAGTAAAGAACTCTCATATTCAAAAGATGAAGGTGGCGGAGATGAGGATGTTGTGATGGATGTGCGGGTTTACTAGGAGAGATAGCATTAGGAATGAGGATATCCGAGATAAGATAGGTGTGGCATCAGTGGAAGATAAGATGTGGGAAGCGAGGTTGAGATGGTTCGGATATGTGAGGAGGAGAGGCACGGATGCTCTAGTGCGGAGGTGTGAGAGGTTGGCTATGGATGGTTACAGGAGAGGACAAGGTAGACCAAAAAAGTATTGGGGAGAGGTGATTCGACAAGACATGGCACAGTTGCAGCTTACCGAGGACATGACCCTAGATAGGAAGGTGTGGAGGACGCGGATTAGGGTAGAAGAGTAGTAGGTAGAAGTGTGTGTAGGCTAGTAGGTAGGAGTGTTTTTCCTTGTTGTCCCAACTTGTAATCGTAGTGCTACGCTTATAGTTGTTTGTTCTTGGATTCCTCGTAGTAGTATTTTGTGGCAGTGTTCTGCTTCTGTCTGTTGTTTGTTACTACATATTACTTCCTATCGTCTCTTGTAGTTTTATCATGTTTTTTGTATTCTGTATCTTTGTTACATCCTTTTTTAGCCTATTTTTAGACTGTTTTTGTCTTGAGCCGGGGGTCTATAGGAAACAGCCTCTCTACCTCACCTCTGAGGTAGTGGTACGGACTGCGTACACTCTACCCTCCCCAGACCCCACGTTGTGGGAATACACTGGGTATGTTGTTGTTGTTGTTGTTGTTGTTTGGATATTTTATTTCTCATGATTGTTCAGAGTTTTCTGATTGTTGTTATTGATGAAAATTGATGTTTTTAATAGAAATTACAGTATTGAGATCTTTGTATGATTAAGATTTTTATTAGTTGCTAAAAAATATGAATATAAATTCATCATGAGGCGATTGATATGTGGATTATAGTCCAATTAAAGTTATGTATAAACATCAATAACAATTTCTTAAGGAATCATATTTGTATATAACTTCAGCGCACATGATATGTCCATATCATTACTTATCACATAGGTACTTGGATGAAATTATTGATCAAGAAGAATTATCAAATTATGTATGTTGAATTTACCAAAGATGAGAGACAATGAAAATATAGTATAGTTTCCCTTCTGATTGTCTTTTTTCAAACTTCAACTATATCAAAATTAGGAAGACTTTGATTTCTTATGGTTGTAGAATTTTAAGTTTCTAGAGAATCTAAATGCTCTTGAAAATTTAGACTTTAGTGGTTGTTGAATTGGTGTGCAGACACCTATCACTTTATATTTCCTAAGTGGCTAAGGCTATAGAAAACCAAAATGCTAATGAATACTTAGACTTACTGGATGAGTTCTTCTGATGTCTTACATCCTGTATGTGCTCCTTTATATGCTTGATGTTGTACAGATTCATGTATTGAAATAATACCTTAAAGTCTAGGTTTCCTGCTAGGTAAATCTTTGTGGATAGTATTTTGAGAGCAATAAATTGATTGTTCTACACTGTGAATGTGTTTTCAATAAGCTTGTTCGACATACAGAGTACTTACAAGATAGTACTATTAAAGTTCCTTTGGTTTTTCAGCATCTACAGGTGTGAGATCTAGGTGAATGAAAATAAAGAGAGATTAGTTTTAAGGTCTCAATAGAGATAGAAAAACATTTGGTGATTTTTTTGTTTGATGGATGAAAATCATGAGAAATTAGTTCACAAATCTAAATAGAAACAAAAAAAGGTAATTTTTCATTACTTGTCCAAGTCTTAGTGGAAAAATAGTCAAAATATGCATGATTGAATTATCAAAGTGTGTATATAATGATGCGAATGCACATTTGGTCTAGCAATATTAATCTAATTATAAAAGACAACCTACTTTATTAATAAAGAGAAGTTGGGACATAGTAAACCTCCTACTATAAGAGCAATTCACTGGGACCTGAAGGAGAAAGATTGAATCTTGAAAGACTGAAACCCTGACTAGGAAGATCAGGAGGGTTAGTGTCCTCTTAAGAAGGAATACCCAAGTTTTGGGGTCAGCTTTGATCACGAGGAGAGAAGAGTGGACCATTGAAAGTCTCAATTCCTATCTGCCCAAGGTAGAGAGTTTGATTTCAAGCAGGCTTCCTAGCTTGAGTGAATAATGCAATGAGAAATCTGATCAGTCTTGTGATAAAGAGAATTTCTGATGTTGAAAGGTATCATCACGACAACTCAATTTGTTCGGTAAACTACTCGGGGCTCCCCATGGTTTAGAAGGTTTCTCCTTACAGTATTTTTTGTTAAAATGAATAAGGATATGTGTCTGCTTTCTTTGAGAATTTGGATTGTACAACCAAGAATGTGGCAGTAGCAGAGGGAGAAGATTGGTAATAGAAGGTAACAAACTAGAGACTTAGAGAGAGAGAGAGCAAAAGAAGCAAAACTCGACAATTTTGGAATCAAACATGCTATTAATATGGGTATCTCCATTTATAGAGTGGGGTCCGTAGCCCAAATAAAAGCCATAAAACAAGTAAGCTGGTAAATTAAATTAAAACTAGCGCAATTTGCAGAATTAGAAGTCTTTCCACAATTTGCTTCTGATCTTAATAAAGCTAATCAGAATCAATTGGCAAGAGGTTTGAACAAATATCTCTGGACTTGCCACAAGTAAATTAAAATTGGGGGAAATGGTTTGGGAATTAAGATTCGAATTGTAACAAATTACTAACATAAACAAAAGAGTTTTTAATCAAGAAAGAAAGCCTAGGGGTGTGCTTCCGATGGGGTCATGCAATGGGATATGGGTTGATTATTTAAGCAAACTCTCAACTACTAGTGCAGGTAGCTTTGGTTCAAGCTATACTTAGTAGTTTTTCAACCCATTAAGCATATATACTATGGTCGCTTTCAAGCCCCATAGTTGGACAACAAACCAACCAATATAGCTTAGGTGATTTAGGCTATTTCTAGCCCTAACTCTTAGGTGAGAATTTTCTAAATCAAGCTATTTTTAGCCTCAATATATGATGGAAATCCCAAATCTCCACTATTGAATTCTTACCCAATTGATGAACTTCTTCTTCAAGCAAGCACACAATTAGTAAGCTAAATTAATATTTACAACCATCAATTTTATAATTAAAACATGAAGAATTCAATAGACCCACACATAATAATAAATTATAAACCTAGATAATCAACACCCATCATACACACACCCCTAGATTTGAGTTTAGCTACTAATAGTGAAGGAATAAGAGAAGATATCAATTAGGTTTTCCAAAACTCCATTCATTCTTCAATAACAAAATTCAAATTCCAAGCTCAAGGTTAAAATAATGTTTTTCACTCTAGAGAAGAAGAAAGAAATTGTACTCTAAGTGTACTCTCTATAATATTATCTCTATGCTTTCTCTATGCTAATTGAGAATTGAAAACTGCAGTAAATTCCTTTGCACAGATCCCAAAAGGGTCTTGGAACCTTCCCAATTATGCTACACATATTTTGACAATTTATTCCTTTAGGGCATTTACGAAGTCAAGCGCAAAGGCACCTGAAGTCGCCCCTTGTGACTTGCGGCTTGCAGGTGCCTAGTCTTCAAGGTAGTGAGATTTCTTCACTGGCAATCTCATATATGGAGGAAGGGGAAATCTCTCTTGGATATTTATGGCTCACACGTGTACGACTGTTGAGGCAATGTTTCAGCTCTCATGTGTACTGGCATCTGGGCAACATAGGTGCTTTCTTGCTGCTCGCATATTGGTTCACACCTCACAGTAGATTCTTGCCTTTCTGATCATCTTTTTAACTTAGCTTCCCTTTTTAGCTCCTTTAGATTCAAATATTTTTCTTCTTTCAATTGACCAAGAGTTCTTGTATATGAGACAATATAGGCAATAAGTACTTCTAAATCGCAACAAAATATAGCAATAATTCACGAATAAAGGCTTAATAAGTTTGTAGATTACTAACTTATCAAACCCCTAAACTTGAACTATTGCTTGTCCTCAAGCAAGACACTCACAAAGTAAGGATTAAAATAAACTTCTCAAGACATAAGGGTTGTATAAAGGACTATACCAACTCTAAGACTCAAGAGAATAACAAACAAAAGACTCAAAACTAAAGTGCTCATCTCAATTGGTATCACCATAATCTCAAGGCAAGTATACAATTCAAAACTCTTATTAAAAGACTTCAATTTTCATTCAAAATCATGGAATTTGTCATTCAAAACAAGATCATAAAGCTTCTCAAGTCATTAGAATTGACCTTCAAGGTTGCCTCAAGATTTGCCATAAAAATTATCTCATTCATTCTTCTCAATTAAAATTAAGACTTCATTACTTACTTCAAGGATGTAATGCCACTCACCACAAGAGAGAATCCCGCTCACAATCATGTAATTCACAATATAGGGTTATAAGAGAACACAAAGACTCTCACTCTCTCAAAGAAGTTTGAGTACACACACATTAAACCATAGGCTTGCCTTTCATGTAATTCGCTAATAATGTAGAGTCACTAAGCTTTGAATCACTAAGGACTTGTTGGCAATGATGTAGGCTTGGGTTAAGGTGAGGATTTCATTTGGCTCAAATGACTAAACCTCCCTAACGCTATTCATAAGCATTCAATGAACCACTCACATTTTTGGACATTAACTTTACCTTATTTCTCTGTAACACCCTAGAAACTTATTCAACTTTTAAACTTAGAATCTCAGTAAAATTTCATGCTTCCAGGAATGACGGGTCCAAACCATGGACCGTGGTCTGAACCATGGGTCATGGAATAAAGCCATAGTTTAAGTCTGTCAGGTTCAGACTCTGGTCTAAGAACAACGAGTTGATTTTATGGACCATAGTTTAGTCTATGTCCCGTCTTATCAACTCGTGAAACCTGATTCAGAGTATTGCATGTTTCGTAGAAGCTATAGCAGGTCTACGGGCCATCGTTCAGTTGACGAGTCATCCTGTTGACTCATGGTTTACCTTCTGCAGCTTGTTCCTTTGGCTAGGAACGACGGATGGAAACCACGAGCCGTGGTTTGGTCTATGAATCATGGAATCCATCTGTGGTCCTTGAAAGTCTACTTTTTCCAGCTTTTTCCTAATTACATCCCAGGGGTATTTTAGTCATTACCCACCCTTTTAACTCTTGAATGAGGTCATTTTGACTATTTCTAGAAGGTTTTTCACCCTCATTGGCCTAAGTCTCTTCTCAAATCTTCATTCATCTCCCAAAAAGAAAAAAAAGTCTCTCAAGCTCCAAGTTCAAGTCTCCTAGTCTTTTCAATTTCAAGTGGGTTAGCTTCAATTAAGGTATGTGGGTATTCAACAATAGGTTTCTTTCACCCTTGTGCCCAAAACCCCCCAATTCTTATTTTGGGTTATGAACTTGTGAAATTAGGGTTTTAAATCTAAATTGGGGAAAACTTATAAAATCAGTTTCTATGCATCAATTCATGGTTCCTTATGGTTTATTTATGATTTGAATAAGATTCCTTAATTGGTTTCAAAAGCCAATGCTTTAAGGTTGATTTCTAGTATGATTTCATTGAATTTTATGCCTTCGAGTAAAATTGGTATGTTTAGTACTACCTTTGGGGGATTGTTACATCGACTGTGAGTTGCTTGTGATGTTCTTTGGATGACCCAAGTCTCAGTAGCATCTATGGAGTAGGAAACTTGTATAATCAGAGCTTAATTGACTCCAGTTTCTATAGTGCTCCTTGGTGGCTTATGGGTCTACTTAGGAGTTCGA
Organism: Jaltomata sinuosa; assembly: GCA_003996215.1. Lineage (NCBI taxonomy): Eukaryota > Viridiplantae > Streptophyta > Magnoliopsida > Solanales > Solanaceae > Jaltomata > Jaltomata sinuosa. The sequence continues at coordinate 404,342 of QJPP01006933.1, forward strand.
CAGAGGCATTGTTTGGCAATGGAAATCCAACTACATAACTTTTTCTTTTTCATTACTTCCATGGTCGTGCCTCGTGGCACGGCAGCACCCATACTATTGAAATGGTTCGTCAGTAGAGATGTTCCCACAGGTGCCCTTTTTTCCAACGGTACTATAATTCCTATTCCTATCCCTTCATTCCCAGAGTCATTCTTTGATAAATGATCACTATGAGTCAGACTCAATAGAATTTGATCAATCCTATTTTCTGTCGTTAAGGTGGAGAACTGAACCAAGAATTCTCTTTCTTCATCCTCAATCGAATCACTGTTCGCGACCCAGGATTCTATTTTATCATCAATCCAATCCCCATTTTTTCTTTTTCTTAAAAATGAATAGATCTCTTTACTTGTATGACTTAGATGTCTCGTATTTGGTTTTCAGGATCGTAGGCTAGGAGGTTAAATTGGATTTTTCATGGGAGGTTCTCTTGAGTTGCAACATCTTTGAGCTGGAAGGAAGTGAGTACTGACAACTTAGCTTCTTTATTTCAGTCTTAGAGTGGCCATTGGTCTTGGATATCTAGTCTTTGGCTAACCATTTGATTAGGCTGGACTTATCAGGTCTCATCCGAGTTCTTGCTCGATTTGAGGTCTATCTTACCTTGGTTGGACATCATGGCATCAGTTTGAGGATCAGCGATTGTATGTGGTATACGTGATCAGGTTGTACAGACTGAGACCAACGGGGTTACTTTGGATTCTAATAGTACTTTGAGATCGATGGTCGCCTTTGGTGTATCAAGATTTAGAGTCTTGATTTGGTCGATTCTTTGAGGGTTGTCTATTGTATGGGGTTCTAGCATTGGTTAGACTCGCCCAGTGTTGGACAAAGGGTTGTGGTATGTTGAAATACTTCCAGAGTTGGTGGTTTGTGTAACACCCTAGAACTTCCAAGCCCAGACTTAGCTCAGAAAAACCAAAAGAAAATAATTTTTTTCTTAAAAATATCTAAGTTTCCATGAACCACGGTTAAGATCACAGACTGTAGTATGGAACCACAGTCGTCATCTTAACCATAGTACCCATTTCAAGTAGACCCCCAGTTCTTGCCACAGGAACCATGAGTCATATCACAGACCATAGTTTATAACCACAGTCCGTCCTGTCACTCATGGTTTCCCTTAATCAGAGGAACATCAGTCCAGGGCTCAGGAACCATGAGCCACATGATGAACCGTCATTCAGGACCATGGTTCATCCTGTGGACTCATGGAACTAGAAACTGAGATACCCTTAGCCCTTGTCCCAAAAACCACGAGTCGGGTTACAGATTATAGTTCCAAACCATGGTCCATTTGTTGACTCATGGAATCCTCAAACCAGACTAAAGTCCCAGAAACCATGAGCCACATGATGAACCGTCATTCAGGAGTACGGTCCATTCTGTGGAGTCGTAGTTCCCTCAGATCAGAGAACCCCCAAGACTTCTGTACAGGACCATGACTCAGTTGATGATCCATCATCCAGGACTACGGTCCATCAACCAAGTCGTGATCCTTGAGACACGATTTTTAGCAGAGTTCTTTTAAATTTCCCAGGGGTATTTCGAACTTTTCCTACCTCTTTTAATGCCTAGGATATGTCATTTTGGTAATTCTAAGCCTAGTTAATTAGCCAAAAACTACCTAAATTACCTATTCTCCTATAAAGACCAGATACTTAGAAAGAAAAAGAGAAAAGAGGCGACAGTTTCTCTCAAGAACAAGCAGAAGGTTCCTTCAAGTTCAGCCCCAAAATCCAAAGGATTTCTTCGTAGTTTCTTCAACAGGTATGTGGGATTTCACTAGTGGGTTCCTTTTACCCATTAGATCCCTAGAATTCAGTTAGTTTCTTTAGTTTCTCCATACTATATTCAGACCTAGGGTTCCTAAACCTCAGGGATTCATTGTAATTTAGCTGCTATAGTTTTCATGGTATTAATTACATGTTTCTTGGAGAATTAGTATGATTTCATGTATGAAACTCAAAAACTAGGGCTTGTGTCAATTTCAGTATTTTATGTTGCATTCTCAGATGATTATCAGCATTTGAGCTATCCAGCATCTCAACTTGTATTTTTATTGCTTATATTCAGTTGGGAGTAGACTTAGTACCAAGAGGACGAGAGGATGAAGGCTTAGCTGTCAGATTAGGCTGAGACCTTTAGTAGCAGTCCCCAAGTCACAGAACTACGGTGCCACTGTAGGTCAGAAAGGGGTCAGCTATCAAATTAGGCTGGTCATCTTTATCCCTTATGGGACATCACTTTAGTGGATCCACGTCAGACTTATTTGTACACTTGGCAGGGTATGAACACCCTTTCACCCAGGGTTACAGGTTGGCCCCATAGTTAGCTCAGCTTGGGGTATATCGATTAATAGTACCTCCCACAGTCAGATTAATATTGCATTGACCATGTACTCAGTATCTCTTTCAATATTTATTTCAGCATATTATATGCATGTTAGTACTTCGTCATTGTATCAAGCTTAGCTTTCAGTTTATGCTTCAGTATATATATATTTCCATGTTTAGCTATTATGTTGTTCAGCGTAGCCCTTATCCCGCATGCTCAGTACATTCAAAGTACTGATGCATACTTTTATGCTACATCATTTTATGATATAGGTTCAGGCGCTCAGCATCCAGACCATGCTTAGTTCGACTTCCAGTCCATACTCAGCAGCTTCATTGGTGAGTCCTCATATTTTGAAGATGATAGACATGCTTTACTTTCAGTTTTTTACTTTTAAGTTTCAGTCTTGTTAGAGTTAGCTTGTGGCATAACCCAGTAGCTCATATCAGTAAGAGTCTTTCAGACATAGACTAGATTCAGCTTGAGTTATTAGTGTTGTTTTCAGTCATCACTACACTCTTTATATTATTTATATTCAGACATGTTTTGGGATTTTTCCACTTCAGATATTAAACTATTTTTCAGCTTCTGCACAGTATATGCTTTTAACTTGAAATTTTATAGATATGCCATGGCTTAGCTTGGGGTCACTTGTGACACTGAGCACCATGTTGCGTCTAGGGGGTAGCCTCAGGGCGTGAAAAACTTGGTATCAGAGCATCAGATTTAAGTGTCCTAGGGTGTTTGAAAGTCGCATCGAGTAGAGTCTTCTTTGTGGGGGTGAAGCACATCACACTTATGGGGGAGGAGCTATAAGATGTTATTAGGAACAACTTCCCTTTTTTGTTTTCCAGCTCGTGCTATAGAGTATAAACTCTATTTAGTCTCCTTCTGTTCTAACTCATGATCTTTGCATTTTAGAAGAATGCCTCCCAGAAGAGCTAATGCTAGGAATCAGCTGGCAGCTCCAGCAGACCCATTGAATGAGCAAGTCACGCATGCTGAATTTAGGGCTACTTTCCAAGTGTTTATTCAGGCCATGATCGCCGAGGTCAATCAGCAGGCTGCAGCACCAGCTCTGCCTCAGACTAACACTGCTGCAGCAAGAATCTGGGACTTCACACGGATGAACCCTCCAGAATTTCATAGGTCTATGTCAGAAGATGATCCATAAGAGTTTTTGGATGACATTTAAGAAGGTGACATACAATATGGGTGTCTCTCTAGTCGAGGGTGCAAATTTGGCCGCTTATCAATTGAAGGGAGTGGCCTACACTTGGTACCAGTAGTGGAAAGAATCTCGTGGTACAAATGTAGGTCCACTGAGTTAAAATCTTTTCAAGATTGCTTTTCTTGACCGGTTCTTCCCACTAGAGCTCAGGGAAGCCAAGGTTCAGGATATCATTAATATAAAGCAGAATGACCTATGACATGAGCATGAAGGACTATGCTCTCAAGTTCACACAACTATCCAAGTATGCTCCAGCGATAGTAGCTGACTCCAGAGCTCGTATGAGCAAGTTCATGTCTGGGGTGTCCGATGATATGGTCAAGGAATGCAAGACCGCCATGCTCATTAAGGAAATGGACATCTCCAGGTTGGTCACTTAATCTCAGCATATTAAGAAGGAGAAGATCAAGGAAAGGGGAGGAGATAGTAAGAGAGCTAGGACAAGTGACATTAGCTACTCTTAGCAGAGGTCAGTGGGTGGCAACCACTCTCAGTTCCGTCAGAAGAACTCAGCTCCAGCACCATCTTCTGCTAGTTCCCCGGTGCCTAAGTTCAAGAAGGATCGACGGGATAAAGCGTCTGGCTCTAAGTCCCAAGGTACAGTTACTAGAGAGCGCACCCATCCAGTGTATAAGAAGTGTGGTAGGAACCACTAGGGTGAGTGCATGGCAGGTAGTGGGAATTGCTTTGGGTGTGGTAATCCAGGCAACATGATGAGAAATTATCCAGCATCTTCTCAAAAGGGCAAGGATGTTCGCCTACAGAATCAGGCCAGCTCTGCAGCAGCTCCAGTAGGTCACCTCACTCAACAGGGTGCCTCATCAGGTACAGGTGGAGGTCAACACCAGAACAGGTTGTATGCTTTTCAGGAGGATTCTCTCGATATGGTCACCTGTACGTTGCAAGTCTTCCATTTGAATGTTTATGCATTGTTAGATCCAGGGGCTACACTTTCTTTTGTAACTCCATATATAACAGTAAATTTTGGGGTCAGTCCATAAATTCTCCTAGAACCCTTCTCAGTCTCTATTTCAGTTGGTGACCTAGTTATAGCTAGACGGGTATACAAAAATTTCCCTGTCACGGTTTCCCAGAAAGTCACCTCAACAGATCTTGTAGAGTTAGAAATGATTGATTTTGATATCATTCTAGGCATGGATTGGTTACATTCCTGTTATTCCTCAGTCGATTGTAGAACTAGGATCGTTCGGTTTTAGTTTCCAAATGAGCCAGCCTTAGAATAGAAGGGTAGTAGCTTTGTGCCTGTAGGTCGATTCATGTCTTACCTTAAGGCCAGAAAAATAATTTCCAAAGGGTATATCTATCATCTTGTTCGATTTAAGGATTTAAACTCCGAAACCCCAACTCTTGAGTCAATCCCAGTGGTGAATGAGTTTCCAGAAGTGTTCTTAGAAGGTCTTCCCAGAGTTTCTCCAGAATGGGAAATCAACTTCGGAATAGATATCCGTCTAGATATCAAGCCTATTTTGATTCCTCCTAACAGAATGGCTCCAGCTGAGCTTAAGGAATTGAAAGAGCAGTTGAAAGACCTTTTAAATAAGGGCTTCATCAGGCCTAGCATCTCTCCATGGGGTGCTCTAGTATTTTTTGTGCATAAGAAAGATGGTTCTCTCAGGATGTGCATCAACTATCGTCAGTTGAACAAGGTCACAATCAAAAATAAATATCCCATCCCCAGGATTGATAACTTGATCGACCAACTTCAGGGCGCTAGTTGCTTTTATAAGATAGACCTCAGATCCGACTATCATCAGATCAGAGTCAAAGATAGTGACATCCTGAAAATAGCCTTCAGGACTCGGTATGGTCACTATGAAATTATATTTATGTCTTTTGGACTAACCAATGCTCCTGCAGCTTTCATTGACTTAATGAACAGGGTGTTCAAATAGTATTTGGACTTGTTCATCATCATTTTTATTAATGATATCCTCGTTCATTCTTGGAATGAGGAAGAGCATGTGACTCATCTGAGAGTTGTTCTACAAACTCTCAAAGATCGCCATCTATTTTCTAAGTTCAACAAATGTGAATTCTGGTTGTAGTCTGTCACTTTCCTTGGTCATGTGGTATCCAGCAAAGGGATCCGAGTGGATTCTCAGAAAATTGAGGTAGTAAAGCACTGGCCCAGACCTACCTCTTCGACTGATATCAGAAGTTTTTTAGGTTTGGCCGATTACTATAGGAGGTTTGTTGAAGGATTTTCATCCATAGCCGACCCATTGACCAAGTTGACTCAAAAAAAGGTCAAGTTTTAGTGGTCAGATAAGTGTGAGAAAAGCTTCTTAGAACTGAAGGCCAGGTTGACTATAGCTCTTGTTTTGACTCTACCAGAGGGTTCAGATGGCTATATGGTTTATTGAGATGCATCTAAGGTCGGACTGGGTTACGTCTTGATGTAGCAGGGTAAGTTCATAGATTATGCTTCTAGACAGCTTAAGGTTCATGAGAAGAACTACATGACTCATGACCTCGAGCTTGCAACTATTGTGTTTGCCCTAAATATTTGGAAACACTACTTGTATGGTGTTCATGTTGATGTGTTCACAGATCATAAGAGCCTCCAGTATGTGTTCACCCAGAAAGAGTTGAATCTTCATCAGAGGAGATGGCTTGAGTTCCTCAAAGACTATAATATGAATGTGCTCTACCATCCGGGTAAGGCCAGTGGACTATCCATTGGTAGTGTGTCACATGTTGAAGAAGAGAAGAAGGAATTAGCCAGAGATGTTCACAGGCTTGCTCGTTTAGGAGTTTGCCTTATGGACACGTCAGATGGTGGTGTGATAGTCCAGAATGGATCAGAATCTTCATTGGTAGCAGATGTTAAAGAGAAACAAGACAGTGATCCCATATTACTTCAGTTGAAAGGTGCAATTCATCAATAGAGAGTAGAGGTTTTCTCCCAAGGGGGAGATGGCGTGCTTTGCTACCAAGGCCATTTATGTGTTCCTAATGTGGGTGAGTTGAGGTAGAAGATCCTTACAGAAACCCATACTTCCAGATATTCCATTCATCCGGGTGCTACTAAGATGTACCTGATCTACGTGAAGTCTATTGGTGGAATGGCATGAAGAGGGACATCGCAGATTTTGTGGCTAAGTGTCCCAATTGTCAGCAGGTTAGAGTAGAACATTAGAAACTAGGAGGTGTGACTCAGGAGATTAGCATTCCTACTTGGAAGTGGGAAGTGGTCAACATGGATTTCATTATGAGTTTACCTCGTACTCGCATACAGCATGAATCCATTTGGGTGATAGTGGATAGAGTCACTAAGTCATCTCTCTTCTTGGCTGTCAAGACTACAAATTCAGCGGAGGATTATGCCAGGCTCATCAGTGAGATAGTCAGGTTGCATGAGGTTCCCTTGTCTATCATCTCAGATAGAGGTCCTCAGTTCACATCTCATTTCTGGAGATCATTTTAGAAAGGTCTTGGTACTCAGGTGAATCTTAGCATAACTTTTCATCCATAGACGGATGGTCAGGCAGAGCGTACCATCCAGACCTTAGAGGCCATGTTGAGAGCTTTTGTGATCGACTTCAAGGGTAGTTGGGATGATCACCTGTCTCTCATAGAATTTTCCTACAATAACAGTTTTCACTCGAGTATTTAGATGGACACATATGAGGCACTCTATGGGCATAGGTGTAGATCATCGGTTGGTTAGTTTGAAGTAGGTGAAGCAGCCTTGGTTGGACCATATTCGGTTCATGAGGCTATGGAGAAAGTTTAGCTCATCAGAGATAGACTAAAGATAGCTCAGAGTCATCAGAAGTCCTATGCAGATGTGAGGAGAAGGGACTTAGAGTTTGAAATTGATGATTGGGTTTTTCTGAAAGTGTCACCCATGAAGGGGGTGATGAGATTTAGCAAGAAAGGGAAGCTTAGTCCCAGGTATGTAGATCCTTATAGAATCCTGAAAAGGGTTGATAATGTGGCTTATGAGTTAGAGTTGCCAGCAAAACTAGCAGTGGTTCATCCAATCTTTCACATTTCCTTGTTGAAGAAGTGTGTGGTTTATCCAATATCGATAGTACCTTTAGAGAGTGTGGTTTGAATGATAGACTCATCTATGAGGAGTTTCCAGTTGAGATTCTTGACTATTAGGTTCGTAGGTTGAGAAATAAAGAATTCACCTCAGTAAAGGTTTTATGAAGGGATCAGTCCCTAGAAGAAGCTACTTGGGAAGTAGAAGCAGCCATGATGGCCAAGTAGCCTCACCTCTTTCCTTTCGATTCAGTTTCAACTTGAGGTAATGGTTCCTCTCTAGTCTCTCAGTTTACTCTTGTGTAATTTAGTCTCAGTATCATATGAGTTCCCTCAGTTATCCTTGCATTTCAGCATGTGCATGCCTATGGACCTACATTCAGGAAGATATCAGTTTCTAGTACTCAGTTGGTAAGGATTTCAGCTCTTTCCCTCCAAACTCAGCTTGTCTTATTTTCATTCGAGGATGAATGATCCTAAGGGGGAGATATTGTAACACCCCAGAACTTCCAAGCCCAGACTTAGCTCAGAAAAAATAGAAGAAAATAAAATTTCAAAAAAAAATCTAAGTTTCCAGGAACCACGGTTAAGATCACGGACCATAGTATGGAACCATGGTCCATCGTCTTAACCATAGTACCCATTTCCAGTAGACCCCCAGTTCTTGCCCCAGGAACCACGAGTCATATCACAGATCATAGTTTAGAACCATGGTCCATCCTATCACTCGTAACCACGGTGATGGTCCATTAATCAGAGGACCATCAGTCCAGGGCTCAGAAATATGAGCAACATGGCGAACCGTCGTTCAGAACCACGGTCCATCCTGTGGTTCCTTCAAGTTCAGTCCTAAAATCCAAAGGATTTCTCCATAGTTTCTTCAATAGGTATATGGAATTTCACTAGTGGGTTCCTTTCACCTATTAGGTCCCTAGAATTCAATTAGTTTCTTCAGTTTCTCCATGCCATATTCAAACCTAGGGTTCCTAAACCTTAAGGATTCATTATAATTTAGCTGCTATAGTTTTCATGGTATTAATTACATATTTCTTGGAGAATTAGTGTAGTCTCATGTATAGAACTCAAAAACACTAGCTTGTGTCAATTTCAGTATTTTATGTTGCATTCTCAGATGATTATTAGCATTTGAGCTATCTAGCATCTCAGCTTGCATTTTTATTGCTCATATTCAGTTGGGAGTAAACTTAATACCGAGCAGATGAAGGAATAAAGGCTTAGCTGTCAGATTAGGCTGAGACCTTTAGTAGCAGTCCCTAAGTGCAAGAACTACGGTGCCACCATAGGTCAAAAAGGGGTCAGCTATCAGATTAGGCTGGTCATCTTTGTCATTATGGACATCAGTTTAGTGGATCCACGTCAGACTTATTTGTACCCTTGGCAGGGTATGAACACCCTTCCACCCAGGGTTATAGGTTGGCCCCATAGTTAGCTCAGCTTGGGGTATGTCAATTAAAAGTAACTCCCACAGTCAGATTCATATTGCATTGACCATGTACTCAGTATCTCTTTCAATATTCAGTTCAACATATTATATGCATGTTAGTACTTGCTTATTGTATCTAGCTTAGATTTTAGTTTATGCTTTAGTATATATATATATCCATGTATAGTTATTATGTTGTTTAGCTTAGCCCTTATCCCACATGCTCAGTATATTCAAAGTTATGACGCATACTTTTGTGCTATATCATTTTATGATGTAGGTTCAGGCGCTCAACATCCAGACCGCACTTAGTTCAACTTCCAGTCTGTACTCTACAGCTTCATTAATGAGTCCTCATAGTTCAAGGATGATAGACATGCTTTACTTTCGATATTTTACTTTTCAGTTTCTGTCTTGTTAGATTTAGCTGGGGGCATGTCCCAACAACTCATATCAGTTAGAGGCTTTCAGACATAGACTAGATTCATCTTGAGCTGTTAGTGTTGTTTTCAGTCATCACTATACTCTTTATATTATTTATATTCAGACATGTTTTGGGCTTTTCCCACTTCAGATATTAAACTATTTTTTCAGCTTTCACACAATATATGCTTTAAATTGAAATTTTATAGATATGCCATGGGTTAGCTTGGGGTCACTTGTGACACTGAGCATCGTGTTATGTCTAGGGAGTAGCCTCGAGGCTTGACAGTTTGTGTACTGACATAGTATACCAAGTGGTTTTGAGCCAAAGGGGTGAGTTGAAGGTTTATGCAAATTTTCAATAGCTAGATGGCAACCTTGGGCTTCGAACATCTTTTCCTTTGCCTACAGGTTGTTTGACTTGATATTCGCAGCTTGGTGGACTTCTTTCTGAGTTAGGCTAGTATGGTGATCATAAATTTGAATGGTGTTCGAGTAATTGGGGCAGAAGTGGTACTTTTAGAATTTGGGGCTTAGTTGTTGGCTACAGACTTTGTGGTAGGCTTACCACACTCCTTGAAGGATCTTGGTTTTGGTTTGGGTCTCTTGGGCAGGTCGCCCTAGATCATTCACTTCCCGCCGATTCACACTTGATACAGTTTAGAGAGGTTGGTTTCATACTACAGTTGGGAGGTTCTCCTTCGACACAGGGTGTATGAGCCTTTCCCAGCCCTTGTGTGCAAATTTTAGTTGAAGTGTAACGGTTGGTTCAGTTGGGTTTGGGTATCGGGATTGATCTAAGCAAAAACATCCATTCATTGGTTGGTGGTCAGTAGAGACATGTTACTCCAGTTTTTGAAGATATGCTATGAGTTTTTATCTTGGATGGCAAAGGCTAGTAGACTAGAGCTTGACATGGATAAAGTTTGAGTATAAAGGTGACCTCATTCGAGGTTGAGCATTGCGGGAACTATGGATCATTAGTGGGTTAGTTAATGTTTTGAGGGTGGCTCGAGTGTTCAACTTGTGTGAAGCTTTATGATTATGGTGCAAAGGGTTCAGGTTAGTATAAAGGGTTTTCAAATCTATGAGTTCTTCAGTTAGAGGTTTTGGTTAGTGACTTTCTTGGTGAACTTGGTTGTGGTATCAAGGATTTGAGTTCTGGGTGTTGAGTGCCTTGGTCCTCTTGGTTTTGAAGTTGTGTTGGTGCATTCCAGTTGGGGTTCTTAAGGTTCAGTTTGGTTGATAAGCCTTTGGAGTTTTAGAGTTAAAGGTTGGAATCTAGCTTGGCTAGTACGGAGTTAAGGCTTGGTTGATTTTCTTGGTTTTGTTCTGTTGGGTGCCATCCGATCAAGGAGGCTACACGGGCTGTTCGAGAGAGTGATGCAGGCTTTGTATCCATAGTACTTAAGTCTATGCTATCTCCTTCATTCTTGACTTTCGAGGATGAAAGTCCTTTTTAGTAGTGGATTATGTAATGACCCTTCCAGTCATTTATGTGGTTTTGCCTTCTTTGTACTGTTAGAGCTTTCCTGTAGAAGCCCTAAGTCATATAAGGCTTGCTGGGACTGGTAGGTCGGTGTCTGGGCTGTTTGGTTGGTCTTTATGGTTGTTTCCCTATTTTAGAACCTTAACTTAGGAAATTGTTGAATTTGGTCAACATTTTTGGTAATCATGCTCGGAATCAAATTACAATATCTCCGTTAGCTCCAAAGCGTGGACTTTGGTCTAGTGGGACCTTTGGTCGAGATCCGGGAGCTTCTCACTTGGAATTCTCTCTCGTTCTATGTTTTCAAGCCAATTAGGCTTATTTGGTTGACTTTGGTCAACATTCGGACACGATGGCCTCAGATGGAAATTTTGCCATCGCTGTTGGCTCCGGAATATCGAGTTTAGGCTAGAGGGACCATCGGTTTGGGTCCTGAATGTAATGACCCTTTCATTTATTTACACGTTTTCTCCTTCCTTGCACTATTAGAGCTTGCCTGTTGCAGCCCCAAGTCATTTATGGCTTGTTAGAATCGGTAGTTTTGTGCCCGGGCTGTCTGTTTGGTCTTTATGGCTTTAACTTAGTATTTTGTTGACTTCAGTCAACATTCTTAGCTATCGTGTTTGGAATCGAATTTTGACAGTTCCATTAGCTCCGGAGCGTGGACTTTGGGCTTGTTTTCAGGCTTTGAATTCCCGCTCATTTTGTCAATTCTGTTGGATTCAAAATGCTATTTCTAATTGAATAGCTCAGCTTATTTTTATTCACGGGACCCCGGATGCATTCTTGGGGGCCCACCGCTTGGAAATCTTGCCTTGGCATGTTGCTGCTGCTGTTGGCCTCTGGTGTGGTGCCAGGGCATCGCTGGGCCGCGCCTGCGTGCCAGCCTGCCTCACCGGCCAGCGCTCATGCGGCAGCAGCAGCGGTAACACCTTATCGTCTGCGTTCCTATGCCCAGGCCAGCGCCCCTACGTGCCACCCGCCTCATCGTGCACGGAATGCAGACGTGGAGAACCGATCTCAATGATAACGATCTCAATCGAGTGACTAAAATTGATACCGAAAACACGGAATTCAACAACACAAAATAAAGATAGTGGAGAAATTAAGACGAGAATTAGAAGAAATTGAGATGAGAATAGAAGAAAGAAAGGCTAATTGAATCAACAATCAACCAAGGAAGAAGAAAACTCAATCAAATGCATGAGAAACCAAATTGAATCCACAAGATGATAACTCGATGATCAATTAAGCAAAGAAGATAACACAAGCAATTCGGGAATCCACCTTAATCACTCATTCTAAACTAATAATTGGAATTGAACCCAATCAATATCCTAACCTAAAATATCAAGTTTATTCAAGACAATTCAATTATCAAAAATTTCCGTATGAAAATGGCTAAGGCAACTATTTATAGTTATTGCCTTTACACAAATAGCCTATTACAAAAATAGCCCAAAAGTGACTATTTTAGAAATAACCCATAAGGGCCCTTCTTGATCGCCCAAATGACATCTTGATCGCCCATGGCCTTGTACATTTGTTGCTCCATGTCTTTCTCTGGGCTCCAAGCTATCATCCATATATAAAAAAACCCTCCTAATAGGCTCCAAGCTAACCATGATTGTATCATCCTCCCCTTCTTCAAAAGGATTCATCCTCGAATCTGAACCTTGCAAAAATATGAGAAGGACAAACAACAAACATATCCTCATAGCATGAGGGTTAGCACATGGGTTACCAACCATACCAACTTGCCAAGGAGGCACATTCTTGAAATACAACCAACTATCCTTTGTGTCAAATAAGATCAATGCATTGTAGAACATATAAAGGATTCGACTGTGAGAAATATCATGGAATAAAGAGGGTTCAAACACCCATGAGGATTTACCGGGGTCAAAGATATGAAAGACCCACATAGTTTGGTCACAACAACAAATGGACTAACCCAAGAAACCCCTACCTCTATATAAAACAAATTCCATACGTACATGGACATCATCATATGCAAAGAGGTAGTAGAGAAAGGTGTTACTTAAATGAACTTCATTCAAGGTGTTCCCACATATAGAATCACCCTTTGATCCACAAGCATTAAGGCCTTGATCAAGAATGGGGTCACACAAGAATGAAGAGGTCATTAGAGAACATATACCCCTTTTCTTTTGACCACTAACCCCTCCAATAGACGTACTATCATCTTTCAAGAAGAGAGCTTCGTCTTTGGAAAGTGTGTCATCATACCATAGTGGATTTTCAAATAATTGGTAGCCTTCAAGGGTAGCTACACTTCCAACATTATAAGATACACCACTATCTTCATCATTCACATTAGTCATGTCATCATTGAATAAGGGATTATCCCTAAGTTCATACTCCACCTTAAGATCCTTATGACAAAAAATAGAAATGGAATCAACACCCAAGGAATCATCACCTCTAAGTAAAGATCCTACATGACTAACTACATGACCAACTATATCATTACCATTACTAAATTGAGGTTCATTTATCACATCACACAACTCCTCAATTAGTAGGTCATCATTACAAGCAAGTTGGTCAATACCACAATAAAGACTAGTTGGTAGCATATCAAGCTCAACAGAATCACACACATGATTACCATCATTATAGCCAATTAGCATTTGACTACCCCAATTACATGACAATACATTTTCACTCAAGTCACAAGTGCTAACACTAGATGGACTCAAATCGATCTTACTAGAAGAATCAATCAAGTCATCTATAGGATCAACTAGTGTTTAGGCACTCACAACAATGGCATCATCATCATGCAACAAGGTGTCATCAAGATCATCACAAGGTAAAGGCTCTTTAAGCTCACACATATACAAGCTATCACTTACACTCAATTGTCCACTAACCACACAATGATCTTCCAAGTTCAATAAAGTGCAAGAGTTAGCTTTGTTACCTTGTAGATCATAGGAAGAATTGCCTTCACCTTGGTTACAAACACTTGAGCACAATTGCTTCCTTTGAAATCTTTCAACCATCTCATGATGTTCCACATTTTGAGGTTCCACAATAGGTTTGCTTCCAAGAATACCTGCACAAGAATTAAGACAACTAGAAAAAGAAGAGAGGGTACAAAAGTTAGTATAAGGTTGTGACAACCCTCTCACATCACTCCACACAACCTCTCTTTTTTCCACTCTAGAGTTGTCACTTATCACACCCTTACTCCTCTCAATCTTTTGTCTCTCAATTTCATTGGAGTTCGGACAAGCGCCAAGTATCCCTTGTGAAGGGTTAGATGATCCCTTCACTTCAAGCTTCCACTTTGGTGCACAAGGTGTGGATGTTTTGACTTCCATGTTCAACTCCTTAGTGGGTTCATCTTCATGAGGAGTAGTTTTCTTCAACATCTTTTGTAACTCCTCGGGATTAAGATTGGCAACCCATCGAATGACCTTGTCAACTCCTCTTTGTATGGCATCCCCTAATTCTTTAATTCTTAAAGATTCAAGATCCCTCACCAGAAGGGGCTCATTTGATTTCACTCTACTTTCATGGCTTATTGATCCTTCAATTCTACCTCCAACATCATTACCATAAGGAGAACAAGTCACATTATAAGGAGAATAAGAAGTATAGGTTCTTGCATTCCAAGAAGTAGAGGATGTTCTTCTCCTATGGTTCACACAACGTCTTCGAATTGGTTGCACCCACACATCTATACCCCCTCGACTAGGATAGGAAGTAGCACAAGACAAGGATGGTAATTCATCTTCACAATATCCCCTTCTATCACAATCTTCCTCAAATGATTCATAAGAAATATGGGAGAAAGCATCGTACCTCACATCGTCTTCATCACCATGGTGTGTAATATGAGAATCCCCATACTCTTCATCTTCACTATCGGATTTACAATAAGATACTTCTACTCCTTCATGTTCATCATAAGAGCCATAAGCCCCATTCATTTCACATTCATTTTCGAAGTAGAAGTTCTCACAATCATATAACTCATGATCACAATCATAGCCTTCATAAGATTCCCCTTCAAAAGATTCCGAGGCTATGGATGACATCCTTCCTTATACCTCCTTTTGTACCTACAAAACTAGCAAACAAGTTAGTAATAAAATCTTCACGCCACTCATTATGTAAGCTCTCAACTCACCTACTATGGCTTCTTTCCCAAATTGATAGTGTTACTAGTTTTGCTCAATCAATTCAAGGTTATCTAACCTTGTGGAGGAATGGATCCTTGTGACTCTTGAAAGAAGGACGACTTGAAAGACTCTAAACGGACTTGAATCAAGAAATTAATCAACGAAACAAGACAAGAAAAGAAGGAAGAAGAAGCACGAAAGAATTTGGACTCAAGAATTAAGTAACAAAAGTAGGAGAAACTACTTGTTGTTGCTTAATTTGGAGAATCAAAGAGATGATTTGATGTTTTAAAACTAGTTAACAAGTAATTAAAGATGTTAATTAGGTGTTAAATAGTTGAGAAATCGAAGAGAAATGAGTGTAGAAGGAGTTTGAAGTTTGGACACTTGGAAAATTTTTGGGGTCTTAAAAGTTTCAACACTTAGAAAAATTTTGGGGTTCCAAAATTTGAAGCATTTTGTCCAAGTTTGCAAGTGTGCATTTCAGCCCCCAAAACATTTTCTAAGGGGCAAATTTGGTCCTTCGAATTTTATATTTTTTTTTAAATTCCACTTGTGGACCCAACAAACATCTTTGACCACTTTAACTTGGAAAAGTTGGATCAAATGTACCTTTTGGCTTCTTCTTTTTCAAGATGTTCTTGATAAATATCAAAAACACCTAGAACACCAAGAACACACACTAAACACCAACACCTTCAAATCAACTCGAAATTGGCTCAAACTTTAGGATTAGCTTCCCCTCGACTTAGGGAATAAACCCCAATAGTTTTTAAGCTCCAATTTCTCCCCAATCAAAAGACCCACTTTTCAAGTTTGCAAGTTTTCAAAGTTTCAAAGTCCTTCAATGACAACTTCACTTCTACAACTCCAAATTGAATATAATTTGAAATCTAGACTCAAAAGACACTAGGGAACAAGAATCTAGTGTCAAAAACAAGAAATCAAACAAGAAAAAAATTCGTTTTTTTTTGACGATTTTTTTTGTTTGTTTTTTTTGTGAACCTAAGACCTAAGAATTGATAGAACAACTCTTAAGACCTAAGCTCTGATACTAAGATGATAACGATCTCAATCGAGTGACTAAAATCGATACCGAAAACACGGAATTCAACAACACAAAATAAAGATAGTGGAGAAATTAAGATGAGAATTAGAAGAAATTGAGATGAGAATAGAAGAAAGAAAAGCTAATTGAATCAACAATCAACCAAGGAAGAAGAAAACTCAATCAAATGCATGAGAAACCAAATTGAATCCACAAGATGATAACTCGATGATCAAATAAGCAAAGAAGATAACACAAGCAATTCGGGAATCCACCCTAATCACTCATTCTAAACTAATAATTGGAATTGAACCCAATCAATATCCTAACCTAAATATCAAGTTTATTCAAGATAATTCAATCATCAAAAATCTCCGTATGAAAATGGCTAAGGCAACTATTTATAGTTATTGCCTTTACACAAATAGCCTATTACAAAAATAGCCCAAAAGTGACTATTTTAGAAATAACCCATAAGGGCCCTT
This sequence comes from Jaltomata sinuosa, assembly GCA_003996215.1. Taxonomy (NCBI): domain Eukaryota; kingdom Viridiplantae; phylum Streptophyta; class Magnoliopsida; order Solanales; family Solanaceae; genus Jaltomata; species Jaltomata sinuosa. The sequence goes on from QJPP01006933.1 coordinate 421,003, forward strand.
CTTGATTGCCCAAATGACATCTTGATCGCCCATGTCCTTGTACATTTGTTGCTGCATGGCTTTCTCTGGGTTCCAAGCTATCATCCATATATAAAAGCCCCTCCTAATAGGCTCCAAGCTAACCATGATTGTATCAGCTTTGGTGCCTGCGCACCTGTGCTTGCTGGGGCGCACCTGCACCTAGGCTGACAACTTTTAAGCTGCCCATTCCTTCTTTTCTCCCTCAACCCAACTAGTTTTCTCCATGGGTTTTAGCTCTAAAGCTCCCATAACCCACCTTGATCTTGTCCCAAGGCTTGGAAGTTTATTGTTGATCCTTGTTTGATTGTTGACTTCTAAATCGGGTAATTTCTCTTTTCAATTTCTGTTTTCCTCCATTAATCCTCTTGGTAATTCTTGATTCTTGGGGGCTATTTTGACCCATTTAATGGTTTATTTCCGGTCAAAATTTGAGCATGTTCTCCTGGGAATATGGGGAACACATGGGTGTTTTTCATTTTTAGCTTCAGGTCGCAGGGCCCGCAGTCCCGCTTGTGACGCAAATTTTTACCCGGTTATATTTATAGCATTATGGTATCATTGGTCCATTTTGATGCATAGATTATGGTATTGATAGTGTTTTTGCAAATTAGAGCTTCTCAGAGTAGTTCGAGCTTGGGCGATGCTGTTTCCACAGCTATTCATTAGACGAAAGGTTGGTTATGGCTTTCCCTACCTAGACTCTGCGTATATAGGCTATAACTGTATTAATTAGCTTCATTAGGTTGGCTTTCTAGGTTGGTACCCTCAGACCTTGTCCGCCTTTTCTATCCGTTTACTTCTTGCATTGTTTGTAGTATTCATTATAGTGTTTGTAACATCTCGTATTCTGCATATACTAGTCCTATTCATATATCACTTGATATAGCCTTGTCGTATAGGTGAGGGACCGAGTTTCTTATATGAGGAGTGATAGTTTAATGTGTATTGGGAGGTGTTGTAATGCCCCATTCAGTTCAGCACGTAAACGGCCAAGTTAACCTCGACAAAAGTATTTAAACTCGAGATGGTAAGGTTGTATTTGAGTAAATATTTAGGGGGAAGTGTTAAGTTAAAGCAAAAGGGATTAGAAATTAGAAAATAGAATAAAATAAGTGAGCTGCTTGCTTGACTTAACTAAGCTAGTAGGTGACAAGTAGGTGCATCACATACTTTGACTTATTGACCAGCCTAAAGAACTAGGTAGGTGCATCACCTACTAAGACTATTTTGACTAGCTTAGAGGGCCAAGTACACCCATCACCCACTTGAATAAATTCTGGCCCAAAGAAGTGAAAGAAAGGGAATGAATTGGCAGCCAAGGCCCAATAAGGTTAAGTCCAACAAAGCCCATGTAAAATGGCCAAGTAGGTGTATCACCTTCTTGACATTTTGTGGCTCAAAATGAGCAAGGAAAGTCGGCCAAAGCAGCCCCCCTTTAAAGGGGTTAAGACCAGCTCATTTCACTCATTTTAACTTGAAAAAAAACAGATTTTAGAAGTTCTTTCTTTCTCTCTCTCTTAGCTTCACATAGAAGCCATAAAATACCATTAGGGTTCTTAAGTATTCTCCCTCTTTTCAAGCTAAGTTGAAGGGGAGTTCAAGCTCTTGAAGAAGTACAAGTTGGAGGACAGATTTTCAGAATTTAAGGTAAAGTTACTGCCCATTTTTACCCTTTTTATATGCAAGTTTGATGGAGAATTCTGTATGTGTTTGTGTCAAGAACCATGGGGTAGTGATTGGAATCCTTGAGTTAAAAATACTTTCTTATTATGTTGAAGGATGTTTGGGATTGTTTTAGGAGCGGTTTTATGTGTATATATTTGGGACAGCTTGGTTGAACTTGTAAAAGGGTGTGTGAAGTTGTATTGAAGTATGGAAGGAGGGTGTGGTAATACACCACTTAATTGGGTGTTATGTTAACTTGCTGCCTGCACACCTTTGTATGTTGTTTGGTATATGTTGTGAAGTCGAAAGAGTTTCAAGGGACCTTATGAGAAGGTCGTACAGTATGTAGATATGTTTAGAAGAGAAGAGGTGAAAGGAACACTCTTGGTTTGATCAATTACGAGCTTACTGCCTAGTTACTGATTTAGTGGGATCAAGTAGCCCAAATTAGTTAACTAGCTACTAATACTAGTTTTGCCACGTATTTCATTGTAGATAAATAATCTGAAAGGGGGAAGCTTAATTCATTGTAATATCCGAGTTACACAACAAGGTATGTAAGGTTTCTCAGTTTCATATTCCTAGGCATGAACTCTTATATTTGTGTTGTTACCAACGAAGTGAGTTTCCTAGTAAAGGTACTTTCAACAGCAAGCTTTGTGAGTTATTCTCTAAGCCAGATGAGGTTCATTGTATCATATAAGCTCCTAAACTACGTTGATGTTACATTTGCTCCTTATATCATTGTTACTGCCTTAAGTGCATGTTCGCATGTCTTCTACTACTGGTCCATAGTTTTGAACTTAATAAAGGTTAGAACCACCAAAGTAACAATCTCAAAGATTAAAGAAACTAAATGAAGTAATCTGTATATGTGTGGGTGGCAGCCCAGGGGTGAAAGCCTAGCATGGGTCGATACCTATTTGTGTACTTATGGGTGGCATCCTAGGGGCGAAAGCCTAGCATGGGTCGATCCCAATTTGTATATTTATGAGGGCAGCATCCCAGGGGTTAAATTGCCTAGCATGGGACTCCTCTTCTACCACTGATCAGTTGGTCACGTGTATTACATGCCTTACAATGATCATAAAGCAAAGAAGAGTAACCAAAGAACGTAATATACATGATTTCATAAGTGTAAGCAAATGTGATCTTCTGTTCTTATTTACATGTTTATGCACTGATACCTGATTCTATTTGAGCTCTTGTTTACATATGGTTTACTTTATGCCTTACATATTCAGTACATTCTCTCGTACTGACGTCCCTCATGGGGACGCTGCATTTCATGCCGCAGGCACATGTACTCTGCTAGTAGACCTCCCCAGTAGGAGCACAGGACACTCGGCTGCTGTTGGTGAGCTCCAGGTTGATTCGGGGCTTTACCGAGTCTTTGGTATATATTTTGGGTATTGTATAGTTAAGGGTAAGGCGGGGCCCTGTCCCGACCTAAACTAAGTTTGTCTATCTTGTAGAGGCTTTGTAGACCAATGTTAAAGTAAAACTTAGTTATGTCTTTGCTCTTAACAGTTGTGGCCTCAATGGCCAGATCGTGTACATAAGTTTTGGGCCTATCTATGTTAGTCTTGTTATTCAGGAAGCTTATCTATAGTCAAAGCTTCTTAATTGTCATAGTTATATGCATGATGAATCACAGGTTATAAGTTGGTTCTCTCGGGCCTTTAGGGCATCGAGTGCCTATCCGTCTAAATGTAATTTAAGGCGTGACAAAAGTGGTATCAGAGCAGGTCATCCTAGGGAGTCTACAAAGTCGTGTCTATGTAGAGTCTTGCTTATGGGTGTGTTGTGCACCACATCTATAAACAGGAGGCTATGGGACATTTAGGAGTTGTCTCTTTTTCTTCATCTCTTAGATCGTGCAATAGAGCCAATGTTATAGGTTTACCGTATCTAACCTTTAAATTGTTTTCATTATAGCAAAAATGCCGGTTACTAGGAAAAGTAAGAGTACTGGTAAGCAAGTAGATGTGGCTACTGGAGAAGGGACCAGCAAATCACCACCTAGACGAGCTAATCAAAGAGAGGCTCAGCTGTCTTCATCACGGACTTCCTCCACTCCTCCGTCTCCAGAAGAGCTAAGGAGGGCAGCAGCACCCCAAGAACCACCGGTTAATGCTACTGACCAAGATTTAAAGAATGCAGTCCAATTGTTGACTCGTATACTTGCTGGTCAAGGACAAGGGCAAGTAGGTCCAATTGCAGGTACTAGTAGTGCAAATAGGGAAGCTAGTGTGCGGATACGTGATTTCCTTAATTTGGACCCTCCATCATTTACCGGGTCAGATCCTAATGAAGATCCGCAAGACTTTATTGATCAAATCTGAAGGAACTTAGATATTATGCATGTATCTGGTAAGGAAACAGTTGAGTTTGCAACATATAGATTAAAAGGTGTGGCTATATTATGGTACGAAGCTTGGAAACAATCTAGGGGTATAAATACACCTTCAGCTAAATGGAAAGAGTTTAAAAAGGCATTCCTTGACCATTATCTGCCATTGGAGAATCGGGAGGCCCGTGCAACTCAGTTCTTAAATCTTTACCAAGGGAATATGAGCGTGAGATAGTATAGTCTCAAGTTTAATTCTTTGGCCAGGTATGCTCCTAATGTAGTAGCTACTATAGAGGATAGAGTTCATCGTTACGTGGATAGATTGGATTCATATCTGGTTAGGGATTGTACTATTCCTGCTTTGAACAAAGATATGGATATAGCAAGGATATAAGCTTTTGCACAAAAGATGGAGGATCAAAGGCAAAGGAGAAGGACACAAGAGTCGGAAAGAGGGCAGTCCAAGAGGGCCAGATCTATGGGCCAGTTTACGCCATCCCAAGGTGAGTTTAGGCCTCAGTTTTCTAATAGACTACCTAGGCCATCATCTTCCTACTCTACAGCTAGCGCTCCACCTCGATTTCAAGGGTCTAGGGCTAATCAATTTGGGCAAAGGAGTGAGAGTCAAGGCTCACAAGTAGCAGGGTACCAAGAACAGGGAAGTGCGACCCAACCAAGACCTCCTAGACAGTCTTGTAAACAATGTGGAAGAAATCATCCAGGTATATGTCGGCTTGGAACAAATGTTTGTTCTTGGTGTGGTACATCGGGACACATGATGAGAAATTGCCCTCAAAGGGGCATGGGTAGCATGGCACAACCTACTAGATCTGTTGTTGCATCATCTTCATCGGTGCCTTATTTAGGTAGGGGGCCACAGGTGCCTGCAGGTCGTAGTAGAGGTGTTAGAGGAACTGCTAGTTCTAGTGGAGTTCAAAATCGTACATATGCTCTAGCAGAATGACAGAATTTGGAGGCTTCACCTGATGTGGTTACAGGTACATTGTCCATCTTTTCATATAATGTATATGCATTAATTGATCCAGGCTCTACATTATCATATGTAACTCCATTGATTGCTGGAAAGTTTGAAGGAACGCCAGAATTATTGGTTAAACCATTTGAAGTATTTACGCCAACTAGCGAGTCTATTATAGCTAGAAAAGTCTATCGTAATTGCATAGTAACTGTTTGTGACCGTAACACATTGGCTGACCTTGTTGAGCTAGATATGATAGATTTTGACGTTATAATGGGTATGGATTGGTTGGCTTCATGTTATGCCACGGTAGATTGCCGAGCTAAGAGGGTGAGTTTCCATTTTCCAAAAGAGGCAGTCCTTGAATGGAAAGGTAATGTTGGGACACCAAGAGGTAAGTTTATTTCTTATCTTAAGGCAAAGAAGATGATGTCCAAAGGGTACATATGTCATCTAGTGAGAGTGAGAGATATAGATGTGGAGCCACTAGATCTTCAGTCTATTCCAGTGGTAAATGAATTTTCTGATGTATTTCCCGAAGAGCTTCCAGGTTTGCCTCCAGAACGAGAGATAGAGTTTGGTATTGATGTGATTCCAGGTACTCAACCCATCTCCATCCCTCCATATAGGATGGCCCCGGCAGAATTACGAGAATTGAAGGAGCAATTAAAAGATTTGTTAGAAAAGGGATTCATAAAGCCTAGTATATCCCCTTGGGGAGCACCGGTTTTATTTGTACATAAGAAAGATGGCTCATTGAGAATGTGTATTGACTATCGGCAGTTGAATAAGGTGACAATTAAGAACAAATATCCCCTTCCTAGGATTGATGATTTGTTTGACCAGTTACAGGGTGCTAAGTGTTTCTCGAAGATTGATTTGAGGTCGGGTTATCATCAAGTAAAAGTCAAAGAGAAAGATATACCCAAGACAGCTTTCCGAACACGGTATGGTCATTTTGAATTTTTAGTTATGTCATTTGGGCTAACAAATGCACCAGCAGCTTTTATGGATCTGATGAATAGGGTGTTCAAGCCATTCTTGGACGTGTTTGTGATTGTATTCATAGATGATATCTTGGTCTATTCAAGATCAAAGGAGGACCATGCTAATCACTTGTGGCAGGTGTTACAGGTTCTTCGTGATCGTAAGCTATATGCAAAGTTTTCTAAATGTGAGTTTTGGTTAAAATCTATGGCATTCTTGGGTCATATTGTCTCTGATGAAGGAATAAGGGTTCATACTCAAAAGATAGAAGCCGTGAAGAACTGGCCAAGACCTACAACACCTACGGAGGTTCGTAGTTTCCTTGGGTTGGAAGGTTATTATAGAAGGTTCGTTGAGGGATTTTCCTCTATTTATGCACCCTTAACAAAGCTAACACACAAGGAAGCCAAGTTCCAATAGAGCGATGCATGCGAAAGAAGCTTCCAAGATTTGAAAAATAAGTTGACTTCTACACCTATATTGGTACTTCCAGAAGGCATAGAAGGGTATGCAGTGTATTGTGATGCGTCGGGAGTGGGCTTAGGATCAATATTGAAGCAGCATGGTAAAGTAATAGCTTATGCCTCAAGACAGTTGCGGCCACATGAGAAAATTATCCAACCCATGATCTAGAGCTAGCAGCGGTTGTATTTGCTTTAAAGATATGGCGCCACTACTTGTATGGGGTTCATGTTGACATATATATGGACCATAAGAGCTTGCAATATATCTTTAAGCAGAAGGATTTGAATCTGAGGCAGTGAAGATGGCTTGAGTTATTAAAAGATTATGATGTTGATATCTTGTATCATCCGGGGAAAGCAAATGTGGTGGCCGATGTTTTAAGTCGTAGGACAATGGCAAACACCTATGGGCAGTCCATGGAAAGACAAAGAATAGCTAAGGATCTATACCAACTAGCTAGCTTGGGGGTTCGCCTTCTTGAATCTCAAGATGAAGGGATTATTGTGCAAAATGCAGCAGAATCCTCATTAGTAGTCGAAGTAAAAGAGAAGCAATATAAGGATCCTATTCTATTACAGCTTAAGGAGAATGTACAAAAAGGGGTGACAAAGGAATTTGAGATTACGCAAAACAAAGTACTCCAGTTCCAAAACAGATTGTGTGTGCCTAATATAGATGGACTAAGGGAGAAAATTATGACAGAAGCACATCATTCAAGATATTCTATCCATCCGGGCTCAACTAAAATGTATCATGACTTGAAAGGAGTGTATTGGTGGAGTGACATGAAGAAGAACATTGCAGAATTTGTTTCTCAATGTCCAAATTGTCAACAAGTTAAAGTAGAGCACCAAAAGCCTGGAGGTTATATGCAACATATAGACCTTCCAATTTGGAAGTGGGACATGATCAACATGGATTTTGTCACTGGTCTGCCTCGCTCATTTTGGAAGTTTGACTCCATATGGGTGATAGTTGATAGACTCACCAAATCAGCCCACTTCTTGCCGGTTAAGGCTACTTATACAGTTGAAGAGTATGCAAGGTTGTATATTAAAGAGATAGTTCGGCTACATGGAATCCCAATCTCTATTATATCTGATAGGGGAGCTCAATTCACCGCGAATTTTTGGAAATCATTTCAGAAGAGTTTGGGAACACAAGTGAATTTAAGTACGGCCTTTCACCCTCAAACGGATGGTCAGGCAGAACGTACAATCCAAACACTTGAGGATATGTTACGAGCTTGTGTATTGGACTTTAAAGGTAGCTGGGATGACCATTTACCACTTATTGAGTTTTCTTACAACAATAGCTACCATTCAAGTATCAAAATGGCACCTTATGAAGCTTTATATGGGAGGAAGTGTAGATCACCAATCGGATAGTTTGAAGTGGGTGAAACTACCTTATTTGGGCCAGATCTTGTTCATCAAGCTATGGAAAAAGTTAAGGTGATACAACAACGGCTGGCAACGGCTCAAAGTCGATACAAATCATATGCAGATATTAGAAGAAGAGGGCTGGAGTTTGCTATAGGAGATTGGGTATTTTTGAAGGTGTCACCAATGAAAGGGGTGATGAGATTTGGTAAAAAGGGACAGTTAAGTCCACGCTATATAGGGCCATATAATATTATTCAAAGAGTTGGCCAAGTCGCATATGAGTTAGAGCTACCCCAAGAGCTTTCAACAGTCCATCCGGTATTTCATGTCTCAATGCTTCGAAAGTGTATAGGTGACCCATCTCGTATTACACCTACTGAAGATGTACAAGTTATGGGAGATCTCACTTATGAAGAAGTACCCATTGCTATTCTGGATCGCCAAGTTAAGAAACTAAGAAATAAGGAAGTAGCTTCCGTAAAAGTACTGTGGAGAAACCAACAAGTAGAAGAAGTTACATGGGAAGCGGAAAAAGCGATGAAATCCAAGTATCCTCATCTATTTAAGTCCGATGAGAAAGGTGGAAGGGTCGAGTTGAGGCATTAACGAGTAAGTATAAGTCTATATATATTATCTGTCTAATAGTGGTACTTAAATTAGGCTTGAGCTAGTTTGGGCTAGTTAACTTTAATATCATTCGAGGACGAATGTTCCTAAGAAGGGGAGGATATAACATCCCGTATTCTGCATATACTAGTCCTATTCATATATCACTTGATATAGCTTTGTCGTATAGGTGAGGGACCGAGTTTCTTATATGAGCAGTGATAGTTTAATGTATATTGGGAGGTGCTGTAATGCCCCATTCAGTTCAGCACGTAAACGGCCAAGTTAACCTCGACAAAAGTATTTAAACTCGAGATGGTAAGGTTGTATTTGAGTAAATATTTAGGGTGAAGTGTTAAGTTAAATCAAAAGGGAATCTTAACAGAGATTTACAACAAATTATACTTGATAAAATCATTAATTCTACAGAAGATTTTTGGCCATACGAATCAGATATATATCCAGATATAGACTCAATTAAAAATAATGAATAAAAACACTTCCGCACATATACCGCGCACTGGCACTCCAAAAATGGTATCAGAGCATATAGGAGTTATTAGTAAGAAGATAAGAAAATTAAGAAGAAAATTAAAAAGCCTATACCCAGAATATAAATAACTCAGTATTACAAAAACTGATAATGATAAATTATATAAGTTAATTAATACCATATCTAAAACAGAATACAAATACATTAAATACTTAAAGAAACAATGACTAATAACAATAACAAACACAGACAAAAGCTTAAAGAAATGATTACAGAAAAAAGACAAGAATTAAAACATAGACAAAATAGACTAAACGCTAATATATTTGCAGGAGTTTGCCATAAATCCCTATTAGCACAAAGAAGAGTTATATTAGAATTACAATTACAAATAGACAGTCTAGAATATAAATACCAACATAATTTATAAATGAATAAAGAAGAATTCGCATTAGAAGAAAAAACATATGTAAATTCGGAAGGATTAAAGATAACAATAGTATTTTCTAATTTAGGAAGAAGATATAAAAAAATAGGAGATAATCTAAATTTAATGTTAGAAAAAGAAACGGTAAAATTAGAAGATAAATTAACCGCAATGGTTAGAATAACAAAAGAAAATGAAGAAATAGATAGGAAACGAGAAATTGAAAAAATACAACAACAAACTAAAGAAAAAATACAACGAATAGAAGAAGTAAAAAACACTAAAATAATAGAACTAGAAAAAGAATTAGAAGTACTAAAACAATTATATGCAAGTAAGCAAAAAGAAAAAGAAAAACGTAGAGAAGAGGAACAAGAGTTAAAACTGACAAATGAAATAGAAAAATTTAAATTACAATTAGAAGAAGAACAAGACAATCTACCAAAAATAAGCGTAGACGAAATAAGTGAAGAAAGTGATAATGATAATAATCTAGGAGAAAACTATTCGGAAACAAGTGAAACATATACCGAACTAATAGAAAAAATGGAAAAAGCAAAAATAAATCCAGAAATAAATACAGGAGATATGAGCACTGATGATAAACCAAGTACATCAGGAGTAAAGAATCCAAAGCAATTAAATCCAAGCTACTATAGGACAGACTATAATTCATATGATAAAAATAAAACGTTATGGGAAAAAAGGCTGAATAAGAAATGGACACCAAGGCAGATAACTGAACAAAATAATTTTTTAGATCTAGATTGTGTAGCAGATATAAATAAAACAATTCAATTATGGATAGGATATATTTCAAAACAATTAATAGACAATAAAATATCGATAGCTGAAACACCAGGATATATAGAAAGAACATTTATAGGAACGGTAAAATTATGGTTACAAAATTTAACAAATGAAAGTCTAGAAACATTAAGAAGTGATAAAAAATACGATGGAACAGATGCCACAACAGCTACGAAAATATTATTTAAATATGAAATAGCAATAAGAAATGAATTTGGTAGTATGACGACGGAAATAGAAGAACAAAATAAAGAAAAAATTATAAACAGAAATTTAATGTCAAAATTAGCAATATGTAATATGTGCTATCTAGATGAATATACTTGTGCATTTAAAAACTATTATTACAAAGGAACATATAATCCAGATGAAAGTAAAGAAATAAGAAAATTATATTTTACTAAACTACCAGAACCTTTTAGTTCAAAAATAATAAAAAATTGGAATGAAGAAGAATTAGTAGATACTCTAGGAGCTCGAATAAAATTTTTACAAAATTGGTTTATGGAATTATGTGAAAAATACAAAGAAAATATTAAAATGAATAAAATATTAGTAAGAAATTTAGCATGTTGTAAAGATAGAACAGCACCCCAATTCGGATGCACAGATAAATATTATAAAAAACATAAGAAAATAAAAAGATATAGTAGTAAATATAAACCATATAAATCAAAATATAAGTATAAAAAACCAAGAAGAAGATATTATGTAAAAAATTACAAATATAAAAAACCATATAAAACAAAGAAAAAATTAACAGAATGTACTTGTTATAATTGTGGAAAACTAGGACACTTAGCTAGAGATTGCAAATTACCAAAAAATCCAAAGAAAAAACAAATTACTGAAATAATAATAGGAGATGATAAATATACACAAATAGAATATATAGATTATGAATTAGGGAGTGAAGACAGTATATATGAATTGTCAGAAAATGAATTATCAGAAAACGAAAGCGAAAACGATATAAATAATAATATAGAAGAATCGGAAGAAGAAAATTATGACTGAGAAAGATATAAGGATAATACAACAAGAAGAACACCAAGATGAACAATCCTCAGAACAAAAAATAATATTTGACACCAATATATTTGAACAAATAAAGGGAAAAGAATTAGATCTAAGCATAGATAAAATATTAGAGGTACCAACAATAAAAAAATTGGTTTAAAAGACAAAAAGAAGAATATTATGTAATAAGCCAAAGAGAACATATAATAGATTGTAAATACATTAAAGGTAAAGCTAGAATACCAATCTTAAATAAAAAAGTACTAAATAAAGAAATACAAGATATAAAAGCAAAAAATCCAATAAAATACGTACATTTAGGAGGAACAGAAATACTAATAAAAGCATGTTTTAGAGAAGGAATAGATACCCCTATAGAAATATATTTAGCGGATGATAGAACTATACAACCTATAGAAAAAAGTGTAATAAGTGCAGTAAAAGGTAATCTAATATACCAAAAATTTAAATTCATAATAAGTGCAAATTATTCAGTAGCAATAGATGATAAAAATATAGATAGATCATTAGTTTTATACTGGAAAATGTTGGGAATAGAACTAGCACCAGGAAGTAAGATATTTACGGCAAGATGTAAGAACTTATACATCCTTACAACAAAACATAAAATAACAGCTAGAAATAAAATAAATAGAATTAAAATAGAAAACCCGTTTGAAAGAATAGTATCAGTTATAGATAATAATGATTATAGTTATGCAGAAATGGACATCGAAGAAGACTTAGAAATAGTAAAGGGAAGAATAGAAACGTCAAAACGAACAGGTAATGAAATACCAGAAACATCATCAAGAATGAGTACATCAAGAAGGATAAGTTATGTAACTCCACCAAAATTAATAGAAGAAATAAAACCATATCATTACTACATAACAGGATTAATGGACCAAAGGAAATATTTAATATTAATAAATACAGGACAACAAGAAAATTATATTGCAAGAGAATTAATACCAGAAAAAAGAAATAATAACAAATGAACAACAAAATTCGGAATTACCAAAAGCATTAAGACAAATTGAAGAAACAACCGAAAAAGAATTAATTATTTGAGGAATACCAATATTAATAAATTTCAAAATATACCAAGGAGATAAAAATATCACCCTAGGAGCAAAGTGGTTAGAAAAAGTTAAACCATATAACCTAGAAGATAAGCAATTAACAATAAGTTATGAAAATAAGAAGATAGTAATCAAGAGAACCTTAATATGATAAAATAATAAATTAACATAATAAATGACAAAAATATATATACTTGCCAAAATAATAGTAGAAGGATACTATAATAGATATTATACACCTATGATGGATACAGGAGCAGAAGCTAACATGTGTAAACATAATTGTCTACCAGAAGATAAATGGGAAGAATTGAAAACACCCTTAGTAGTAACGGGATTTAACAATGAAGGAAGTATGATAACACATAAAGCAAGGAATCTAAAAATACAAATATGGGATAAAATACTAACCATAGGAGAAATATATAGTTATGAATTTACAAATAAAGATATATTGCTAGAATGCCATTCTTAGATAAATTATTCCCACATACTATAACAAAGACTGTCACGACCCGATTTCTCGGTCATGATGGCGCTTACAACCCCCCAGTAGGCGAACCAATCCCCGTAGCCCAGGACAGTTAGTAATGGGCTACTATCTAACAAACAAGCAAAAGAATAGATAACAGGAGTATATACATATACATATGCGGAAATCAAATCAAACCCCAAGACCTGGTATCATAGTACAGAGCCAAACTACATACATGGAGTGCAAATAAACCCAAAACTATATATACAGATGTCTCTGAATGGTAATAGAGTACATGAGCAAAAGATAAACTAAAGCTAAGCTCCGATCGCCAAGAGCTCACCCTCAGCCTGAAGTAGTCTCCAACAGATCTCCAAGCACGAATCACAACGATCTAACGGCGATGGCCCACGCTAGGATCTGCACCCAAAGATGCAGGGGGTAGGGGTGAGCACCAAATGCGAAGCATAAGGTACCCAGTAGGTATCATAGGCCGACTGGGCACATATAAAATAAAAGCGCAGTAATAGACAGAATAGAAGCAAGCAGTCACAGAAATCAACGAAAGGTACACAGGAACTAGCCCAGAGGGAAATCAACAGAACCACATGTGAGGCTAGCAAGCAGAATATACACACCAAAGGCACAGGTGAAAATAAGAAATAACGCACCTGGGGTCCTTGCAATAACAGTGTATATAAAATAAGTTTACGAAATGGACGGTATACCGGTAACCTCAAGTGTAAGAAGAAGAGAGAAAGAGTAATAATAAGCATGCTCAGAGACATGAATCAACCTCAACTAATCACACCAATCTAATACTTATCCATAATAGAGAACAATTCTATAAGTAAAAAGCAAAAGTCTACCTACAGTCCCCCGGCCGCCCATACAACCGAGGAACACAAACAAGTGAAAACAAACCCTCCGGCATCCCATACTACCGGAGCATACAATCAGCAAACAGCAAACAAGGCTGGAGCCTCAAACAATGAATGATATGATGCATGAAGATCTCAAGTGCCATGGTATCTCTGTATGTTCCTCCTCCGGCGCCGATCCAGCCCAGCAGGTAGGTTCCATGGAAGGACTCTGCCCGTATACCTCTACTCCACCGTATACCCCTCCTCCGGCACACGTAGCCCGTAGCCCCTGGCCCGGATGGAAAGGTCCATGGAGGTCCCAGACCCCATACTAAAACTCAGTATCAGAATATGTATCAAGATAGAGACCCAGTCTAGATATCAAGATAGAGACCCAGTCTCAAATATGCATGCCCAGACCCTGTCCAGGACTAAAAGTAGTAGGAAAATATCTCAAAAACCCCTCCAAGGGTGCCCGGGCGTAGCCGGGTCTAAATAGTAAAAAGTCATCTCAGGTGCTCGGTCCGACCGAGGCTAAAAAATCATCTCAAGTAACAAGAAAACTCAACTAGCACCCCGGCCCTGCCGAGTCTAGCGATAATCATAAAACTGATGATTTTAAACATAATTTTACTTTCTTGCCCAAAAATCTCCACAAGTGAAATCAACCATTTCCAAATCATTTCCATCAAAAACGGGCCCCCCGGGCCATGCAAGGTTTAGAAAATAGTGCCAGTAGGCCCGAAGCCAAAACCACAGTAAAACATGGATGAAACCTCTTTATATGCATGGAAATGGTATGATCACACACAATAGCTGCCCCGTAGCTCACAATCAACCTATCGACCCTGCACAGGCCCACAGCTACTCAGCAAGCATAACCAGCCTAGAAGGATAATTCTATGCCCGGGACTCGCGAACATTCCCAAAATCCCACCTGCTATGTTCCAGAGTCAACAAGGCCTCACAGGACCACAAGGGTAAATAAAATATATCGGCAAATACTACAAACAACGGAGGAATAAAAATAGGCGGACATGAATAAAGCGGTCGAGGTCTGTGGTACCAACCTAATAAACCAACCCAAGGATGCCCATTAATACAATTTTATTTTATATGTACGGAGTCTAGGGAAAATAAACCATAACCTACCTGTCGTCCGACGACAAGCTGCTAGAACAACGATGTCCAAGCTCGAATCACTCCGAGAAAATCCAAAACTAAATCGGGATCGGAATCGGATTTGGGCTTAAATAACTTGACGTAGATAATTGACTTACATTATCAAATATATTTTCCTCCCAACAACCTCTCACGTGAAGGAGTATTTAATAGTGTGCATAATTGTATGCAACAGTAATATACATATATGTATATCAACTTAGCAAAGTCAAAAGGCTCACTTTAATGTAATATAAGCATGCAATTCATCATATGCTGCCACTTCCAAAAGATGCCACCTTTCCACTTGCTATGTTGTTTTAGCCCTCCACTTCCACGTGGAAGTGGAGGTGGCAACCAATCCGATCCGTTAAGTATATACTCGGGTATTGCATAAATTCGTGGTAAAATAAATATGATATTTTAAATATACCATAATTAATAGAAAATTATTTCAAATAAAACCTACTATATTATAATAATAAATTTTAACATAACTAAATTTTACTGTCTCCGTTAAAATATTACGGAGTATAAAAACTTTATAAAATAAATACGTATACACTTATATCGTATCAAAGATATTTTTCATAAACCTTTAAAATATTTTGGAAAGGAAATAATAATATAATTTTTACCAAAATTCAACTTTTAAATAAATATTTCAAATACACGCACGATGCTAATAAAGTTCTTAAGTTTAGGCTCGTAATTCGCCAACGCACGATTTTGATACTCAAGAATTCTCTCGGGATCCTCCCTTATGTTTTATCACTATTTCGGAACTGAAATGGCATTTTAAAACGTGAAGTCGAGGCTTAAATCGAGTTTGACCCGACCCGGTTCGCGACCCGGTTCGCAACCCGTTTTCTGCCAGACAGTCCGCGGTAAAACAGTCATAACTTTTTACTCCGCGATCAGTTGGACGTGAGGTTTTGTGCGTTGGAAACTAGACTCGTAGACCTTCGATTTGGTATTTCGGGAGACTTCTAACTCTTTATATACTGGGAGAAAAGCCCTGACACATTTGACCCAAAGTTCAAAAAATTTGTTAAAGGTCTTACGATATCTTTTGTCGATTTGCTTGACTTCAAAACTCAAACGTGGAAATGACCGGAAGGGTCATTACATCATCCACTACTAAAAAGGGCTTTCGTCCTCGAAAGTCAAGGTCAAGGGGGTACCTGAAGGCTAAAATAGTTGCGGATATTGATCCCGCATATCTCTCTCGGTCTCCCAGGT